>CM017767.1:14909271-15442905 GCA_008009225.1 Acer yangbiense
AACATAAAATGTATAAACTTTTGCTCTATTATCAATTGAAAATTATTTACTTTTTTTTTTTTTTTTTGAATTGTAATTTTATTCAGAAAGCCAAAAGGCCAAAAACCACACCCGCAAAGACCAAAAGTTGGCTACACAGCAACACAAAGAAAAAACAGCCAGAAACGAAAATAGATGTAACATGATGGTCTTCCTCTATCATCACTGGTGATACCTTTGATTCTTGAATCTTAAAAAAAATATGAATGAATGAATATATATATATATGTGTGTGTGTACGTAAAATAATTTTTTTAGAATTGATGCTTGATTTTCAATAATTACTTTCACTGTTGCTATTGCATTATATTCTTGCTCTTTTTCTTATGTTGAAGAAAGGAAAAGAAAAAACATCGTAGATGTTAGGAAGTGATTTGCAGATAAATGAGGGAGATCATTATGATGGTTTAGGTATTCAAACGTCCAATAGTAACAAATCAACAACCTTCAAATCACTAAAACTTGTTATAATTATTAACTAAAAGGAAGGTATTGAATAATGCCAAGATAAAAACTATATTAGTATCATCAATCAAAATCTTACCAGTAAACAAGTTGTGTAATGATCCTTAGTTGATGGTGTTCTTGAATTTCTAATAATTAAAGGAATTATAGATCATGCTTAATGGAAAATATAACAAGAGGTATATAATCATGCTTAAAGGATAATATTAAATCTTCTCCATTGTTCTAACTTGATGCTAAAAGATTGTTATACATATAGTATTTACACATATATGATAGTATATAATAATAATTATTATTATTATATTAATAATATATAAAAATTCAAATATGAATGAAACATGAACACTTAAACTCTAATAAAAAAAATACCATGATCTAGAGGCTGAACCAGATTGAGATGACCGAATAGTGATGAAATGAGAATCTACTCAAGCACCAACTGCAGCTGCTTGTTGGTCTGAATGAGAAAGTTCTTCATTGCATAAGTCTCATCACCTGCATTGTTATCAAAGTCAAACAAATATCATACAAATACTGAATTAGTTTTCAAATGTTTTTTTTTTTTTTTAAAGCAAATATCTAAATGAACTTTCACTTTTCTCTTAATTGCAAATACTAAAACACAAAGCTGGAATAGAAGAAACTGTGAGGAGACATACATGGATGAGTGGTGTGATGGTGGAATGGAGTAGATAAGATTTAACAAAATTATAAATATGAGCTATTAAAAATAATTAATGATGGAGGTAAAATGGGAAATTTGAGCGGGAGAAAAATTGGTAGAATCCCTCCTGATAAATTGCCTACTTGGTAGTAAATTGTTTTACCTGACAGTTGAGTGATAAGGTTGGTTATAAAGTGATTGTAATTGAATTGAATTGAATTTTTTTTGAATTAATTAAATATTTTTTATTTTATAGAGAACATTAAAATGGAAAAGTAATTTCATTAAGGAACTTTTTTAATTGTTGTCAACTATAATGTTTCTGTAAGGAATAATATAATAATTTATTATTTATATTTAAAATAAAACAATTATTTATAACAGACTAACAACTATATATTATTGTTGTCAACTATAACTTAACAAATGAATTATAAACAATTATCAAATTATTCAAAAGGATATTAAAATAATGGTAGTATTATGTAAAATAAAAATCTCCCCATACACACAATTAACCAAATTAGAGAAAGTATTATTACACATAAAATATGCGAGTTAAGTTGGTCCAATTGTATGCTAGATATATACATAATTCATTAATATTAATTTAATAAAGTTTACAAAATATTTATGTATTTTAAAAATTCAAAATCCAAACATATTAAATTAATATTTATGTCAATGCATTATCATAAATAACTTAGAAATTATATATATTAAAAAAAAAAAAAAAAAACTTACAATTTATAACCATTTAAATATCGAGGCCCTTATAAATTACACCCTCCATGAGGTTGCGAGTTTGAGACATGAACCCTTCCCCAATATCAAAATATTGTACTAGTTAAAAAAATAGTAAAAACATACCAGTTTAATTTTAGACAATAAAATAATTTTTCTTCAGTTAACAAATTAAAGCATGAAGATTAAAAATAAATTGTGTTAGCATTCTATTATAATTTTTTGTTATTTTTTTTATTTTTTTGTAATTAGTATATCATTATGTGATGGCATACGTGTATTAGTGTATATTCATAACATCAATTTTCATTATGTATATATAGAAACTTTCAATTGAGATCTCTTACTTTAATTTTGGTAAAGACTTTGATAAAAACACATTGATTTTTATGAATTTTAATCTGAATATTTTTGTGATTGATAATTTCATTGAAATCTACCTATGAATAAACTTTGAGAATTTTTCAAGCACTAGAACTATTTATTCCGATTTTGTTAAATATGAAGGCATTAGAAAAATGAGAGAAATATATAAAAATTAAAACAAATAGTTATAGTACTTGAAAAAATCTCAAATTTTATTCATAGATATGTGTCAATGAACTTATCATCCACAAAAAACTTCAAATTAAAATTCATAAAAATCAATATGATTCCATCATGGTCCTTATCAAAATTAATGTAAGTGATCCCTCACTTAAAAGTTCATATATATATATATATATATATATATATATATATATATATATATATATATAGTCATTTTCTCCTCAGTGCGCACTGATATAAAATACATCAGTGCATTACATATAGACCATTGATTATGGATAAACACCGACAAGTGCATACAGACTTAGGTAAAAGCAATTGAATCTAATGATCCGCATGCAAGTCACTGATATATATTTATCAAAATGCTAGCCCGTGTAATCGTTTTGTTTCATTTTATCTATTTTCCTTTCAAAAAAAAAAAAAAAAAAAAACCATTAACCGAACTAGAGAAAGTATTCTTGCACATATCAAATATGCAAGTTAAGTTGGTCCAATTGCATGTTGGATATATACATTATTCATTAATATTCATTTAATAAAGTTTGCAAAATATTTTTTTATTTTAAATATTAAAAATCCAAATCATATAAAAATAATATATATGTCAATGCATCATCATTAATAACTTAGAAATTATTTTTTCAAAATAAAAATACAAATTATAAGCACTTATAATTTACACACCTGCATTCATGGGGCTGTGGGTTCGAGTTATGATCCCTCACTCAATCTCAAAATAATGTATTAGTTCAAAAAAATAGTAAAAATATACTAGTTTAATTTTAGATAAAAAGATAATTGTTTATTTGATATTATTGTAATTGATTTACAAATTAAATCATGAAGATTAAAAACAAATTGTGTTAGCAATCTATTATATTTTTTTGTAATCTAGTATAACATATACATATATCATTATATGATAGTATATGTCTATATTCATATATAACATCAATTTGCATATATATATATATATATATATAGTCTTTCTATTGTCAGTTCGTCCTGACAATAAATATATCAGGACGAAGAATATGGACCATAGATTATACAGAAATTTTGACAAGTGCATACACTTTGAGTCAAAGTATGTAAATCTAGTGCACATTCTTCATCCTGATATATTTATTGTCAGAACGAACTGATAATAGAAAATCTATATATATATAATGATAAAATATATTACTTTATGCATGTTTATATGAACTAAACAATAAATTATGTTACCAATCTATTATAATGTAATGTATTGTAGTATAATTTACATCATCATGTGATAGTGTACGTGTATACTCATAACATCAATTTGTCTATATATAATATGATTATGATAAAAAGATATCAATTTATGTTAATATGAACTAATTAATTCAATTAAAATAGATAGTTGAAGTTTTATATTAACCATCTCAAGTATAATCACACGACATCCTTAAAATTGTTATATATTGAGAAACTAATTAATTATAAGATATTTCATTCTACACATTCAAAATAAACAATAGGTAACTTCTCATGAGAATATTGTATTTGGATTCATGAATTCATATGAAAGATATCATTTTCTATTTTGATCCGATAAATTTCATGGAGATACACGTTCTATTAAAATATGATACTTTTGAATGTTTAGAATATAGTGATACACATTCTACGGTGATTTGAAAAAAAAAAAAAAAAGGTTATGTACGTGTTTGATTATGGTGTCTTGAATATTCTAATCGTATGATTATTAATCATTGTATGTTTTTAGTACAAATAAATTAGTCAATGTTTTTTTTTATTATTTAATTAAATAATTTATATTTTCTTTAATTTTTTAATTTATATTATAAAATGCTAATATTATAATTTTTAAAAAGATAATCTATATATATATATTAATATTATCTACAATATATTTTTAAATAATTCATTTAATATCAATAATGCTAGAAGACCCAAAAAAGTGACCCAAATTTTGGACCCAAACCTATGTGGCAACATCACACATGACATGGGCCCACGTCACTCTTCCCAAAGATCCTATGTGATGTTGCCACATAGGTTTGGGTCCAAAATTTGAGTCACTTTTTTGGGTCCTCTAGCATTACTCTTAATATATATAGTTAAATTTGATACAAATTCAAGTTAAATTATAAGGCATATGAATATTGATAAAGTTTTAGGATTAATTTACAATACTAATATGTGACGGTGATGTTAATTATTATGAATTATGTATTTATTTGGAGAAAAAATAACATAAAGAATTTAATGAAGGTGTCACATATATGATCATATAGTTATTAAATTACCATATGTTTTTTTTTTTTTGGTATCATAAATGAGTCATTTGAGTTTTCTTCTGCGATGTAACATGTTTAATTCTCCATATCACTCTCACTATACCACTCGATATTTCAAAATTTTGAATTTTACAAAAAAGAAAAATATATTTTATATTTAATTAATTAATTTATTATTTTCATCAAATTCTTTATTTATATTATAACATGTTAATATTGTCTATAGTATATTGTTTTATTAAATTTATTCATTTAATCGAAATTTTTTAAAAGAATAAATAAAAAGAAGTAACAAATCCAAGAAAAAATAATAATATTTGTCTAATTAATTATATAAGGTTTGATCGTTTTAAATATTATGAGACCAATAAAGCTATTGGTTTATAGTTTAATAGGGAAAATTTGGTGATGATAGACATTCATTTAAAATATATATATATATATATGAATGTAATGAATCTAATCATATGAATCATTAAATCATCCTATTTTCTAGTATCATAAATAAGTTAGTTAAATGTTCACCAAAACATATATTTTTGTTAATTAATTAATATAACGTTTTTTTAATCAATTTCGTAATTTAAATTATAATATGTTATTGATTGTATTTTTTATTTTTTTAACTTATCCATTTAATATTCCAAGTTTGTTTATTTTAAATGTCTATCCATTTAATTATATATGTAAGATATTTTTAAATACCATAAGTCTAAAATTCATTACATCATTTTCTAGTTTGATTGGACAAATTTTTTAATAATATAAAATCAATTAATTTATAAGACATTTGAATGTTTAAAAAGTTTTAGAATACAAATATTTCATTATGTAGATAATTATTATGAAGTATAAAAATAGAAAATTGTGTATTTTCATATCAAAAAACTGATCATATGATAATTACATTGTCATGTATTTCTAATATTATAAATTGGTAAATCAACTTTTCCTAAAAAAAAATATTAGTTAATTAAATCATTTTTTTTTCTTTTCTGTTTTAAAAAAAAAATAAAAGTAACAAAAAATAACTATCCTTTTAAATATAGAAGATGAAATACCTTTTAAATATGATGAGACTAAATTAAATGATATAATTTTCTAGTTTGATGAGACTAAACTGGTGTGTTACTTCCTGAAGACGTGGAATAACGTTTGGAAGTTAAAGGTGGAGTTTGAGGGAGGTTTGATGAAGACCAGAAGAACGGAAGAATGAAGATTGTTTCAACGTATTGATCACGGTTTTCTGAGTGATGTAATTTAAGGTGACTTGTAACGGTTTAGGAAGCGAGTGCGCAACCGTGACCCGAATCGTAGTCAATCATAAGCTTGCGTGGAATGGGAAATCTTCAACGGAAAATGAAAGTGTTCTTTTAGGAAGTTCTTGTGCTTGAAGGAAAATGAATACTCTTTACAAGAAGACTTGTCATAAAAGGAAATAGTATTTATGTTAAACAAATAAGTCTTGTATGTTTAGGAGTAGGATTTCCTTTTATCTTAAACTCCATGTAACTAGTATAAATAGACCTAATATATATGTTATTAGATTTAAGGCTGTAGAGAAAAAAAAAAAAAAAAAACCATGTAACATCAGAGAGAGTGTGAGTGAGATCCAAGGAGACCCAATGGGAATATCCAGGGAGGGATCTAAGGGAATATCGGTGGATCAAGTTAGAGATCTATAGGTGATATTCAGGGGAGACCTAGGGGATATTGTGGGGGTACTCGGTGAGGATCTTGTGAGTGTGGTTTGGGGTTGAGGTGAGAGAGTTAATCCTAGAGTATATGGTTATAACAATTTATCATATAGTAGAACTTTCTTTGTACTCCTGACGGCCCGTGGTTTTTTACCCGATTTGGGTTTTCCACGTATATCTTGTGTTGTGATTGTTTATTCTCTCTCATCTATTTTTCTACTTATTGACGTTATTAATTGCTATGAGTTATGAGCGAGTATTAGGCAAGGCGTTTCCGCGTTCATCGGTTTTGAATTATCCCCAACAAAAATTTATTGTGATACACATTAAATAATTATAAGACATGTAAATTTAGAAAGTTTTAGAACTAATTTAAAAATACAAATACATGAAATTTATGATAATTAGTATGAATTATGTAATAATTTGAAATTAAAAAAAAAAAAAAAAAAAAAAAAAAAAAAAAAAAAAAAAAAAAAACTTGTTTTATGGTGTAACGAATATGATCATATGATTATTAAATCATCATATGGGTCGGTATCATAAATTAGTTAATTAAAATTTTCAAAATAAATATTAGTTGATAATTTATTTTTGTCATCAATTTATTGTTAATCGTTATCATTTAAAAAAAAAAAAAAAATTATCTATCCTTTCCAAGTCTTTTTTAAAAACAGATTTTTTTTTAATCAATTTCTAAATTTTGATTGTTATTTGTTATCTTTGTAAAAATAATAATAATAATAAACAAAAAACAAAAACTTATCTACCCTATCCAAGTCTTTTTTAAAAACAGAAATCCAAAAATAAATAAATAAATAAATAAATAAAACTTATCCATATATTTATACAATGTCAAATACATTTTTAATTTACGTTATTATTTTTTTATAATATTGGACTAAATCTCACGTTGATCCTATCAGCACTCCCATTATTCCCACTCCATTGGAAGTTAATGAAATTAGCAATTCTATGCACTCAACTACCATTTTTTATCCATCTTTCTCTTCAAAAACCTTAAGACACAAACACAACTCCCTCCTTCTTCGTTCATCAATTAATTTCTAGTATGAAAAAGACAATCTGCTACAGGTAAGTCATGTAAATGGCTTTTGATTTCATTAATTTAATTATTCTTTTTTTTTTTTTTTTTTTTTTTGTTGACATTAAAGAGTTGGATTGTATTTGTTTCACAATCAGAAGAATTATTTCTGAAAATTTAGATATGTTTTGATCTATTTCGAATACATGTAAATTTTAGTTTTCTTACTTCTTAGTTCAATTTTGAGCGATTTAAGATTTTTGTTGTTTTACTTCAGGAAGAAAACAATTGTGGTTGTTTAATTGATCGATCTTAATAAAGATTTAACTTAAATTTGGATATTCAAAATATATGAAAATTAATTATGTATGAACTCTGTGATATTAATTCCAAGTGTTACAAAAGAAATTAAAAAAAGTGAATAAATAAATCAATAGTTAGAATGGCATTTAGATTTTATTTTTTTTTAATTATTGAAAGAAGAATTTTTAAAATTTAGTTCTAGGTTAAAGATTTTTTATTTTATTTTTTTAACAAAAAAGAAAATTGTTAAAGAATACAAATTAAATATCGTTTTCTCTGTCGAATACCATTAAAAAACTAATAATAATAAAAAATAAAAAAAATCTTTGCTTCAATGCTTTTGCAACTTCCACCAACAAACCCGTTTCTGCATACAAAGCATAAGAATCTATAACATAGTCCCCTCATCCTAAATCACAGCCCCTATCTTTTTTTTTATTTTTTTATATATAATATCTATTAATTCGAGACCATGTATTTTTTTTTCTTGTACACTTTTTTTTTGGTTTTATTTCTTGTTTCATTTGCTAATAAAATATCATATGAACTTAGTGTCATATTTGACGATTCTAAATTTATACTAGTATATTGCAAAATATATGTTTTGATTTTGATTGATTATCTTCTAATTTATTCATTTGTAATTGTCGTCAAATAAACTGTAAAACTCTATTACGTAAATGATGAATGACATTTGTATTTCCTTTATTGCAGAATAGTTATCATTTTGTATGGACAAAAGGACCTAGCTCTTCTCTAATGCCGATGAAGTTATAAATTTTGCAATGATACTTGTATTTCATATTTTATTCTTTTTGTAGTTTTAGTTTGGAAAACAACTTTTTATCTTTTATTTTATCATAGTTATCAAATATTGAGTTGCAACAATTTTAATTATTAAATGTCAAAATTATTGTATATGTATTTGTTTTGTTTTGTATTATTATCGATAACAAAATAATTAAATTAACTTCAGGAACATTTGTTTCAGAGTAGGCTGGGTGTTTGGCTTCGCGTTCCTCATGTTTTTGGCATTCGTTGGCTTTTCTGAATAAAGTTTACCGTTAAAAAAAAAAGTGTCGGTTTTAAAGAGATTTAGATTCTTGAAGTTACAAAATCTTTCATGACTAAATAATATAATTAATTACAATAATTGTCCATGTCTACACCACCATATAATAATAATAATAATCATATATCTATATATAATATAGTAAAATGGAACCTCACCTTGACACGTATCGTCGTGTGGATGCTTTGGCATTTAATTTTTATTGATTAGTAGGTGTAAAATAGGAGGAGATTTGGTTCTTATTGTTATTTGAGTCAGTTCAATTATTGTTATTTGAGTCCGTTTATGAATTTTTTTAGCTGTCCAATTATTGCATTAATTCACATAGTTATTATTTGAGTGGTTTAAGAAATTTTTAGCTATTTAATTCCATATTTGACTCATAAACTCATCATTTTTATGCCAATTAATTGCTTTTGTTTGTCTATAAATTCAATTCATAAAGACTCTTCATTTTTAGATAGATAACCCTATAATTAATGGGATAATGAATAAATTATCTTTAAAAAAAAAATGAATAAATTATCAAATTAATTAAAAATAATAATTAATTCTGATAATAATCCCCTAACATTTCATATTCCATACACTCTTCATTTTTCAGCTAATTAATTGTTTTTGTTTGCCTATAAATTTAATTCACAAAAACTCTTCATTTTTTAGTCAATTAATTGCTTTTGTTTGCCTATAAATTCTTTTTATGTTCTTTTCATGCAATTAATCACAGGTATTTTTGGGTTCCACCAAAACTGGGTTCGGGAAAACATTTGTTTTTGCCATCACTGCCATCACAGTAAGTGGAATTTTTTTTTTTTTTTGTGATTTTGTTGTCTTTTTTTTCCTTTTGATTTTGTGTTCATTCCTTTTTTGTTGTTGTTTTGATACGTAAGAGTTCATTTTTCAGTCGATGGTTTTGAAGGTTCTCATTTTTTTTTGTTTTTCCATCTCATTCCATTGACTTCATCACAAACAAACTCAAAACACCCAAACGGTGGGGGACAGGATGTCATTGAGTGGTAAGAGTAATTTCTACATTTTTTTTTTTTTTTAAATATTTGGTTGAATAATTTTAATCTTTTAGTTTTTTTTTTTTTTTTTTTCAATTCGTGATGATTGCCAAAGGCCTATCTCAAACATCATTCTCAGGTATCATTCTCTTTTCAAAACAAAGCATCTCTATATGTTTTTTGATTCAAACACTTTAGAAGTTTTTTGTTTATTGTTTTTTTTTTTTTTTTTAGGAAACATTTCAGTAGTTGTAAATGTAATTTTGGACTGATTATTGTTTTAATGTATTTTGGAATCTGTAATAAGGTGTTCACTTCGCTATGCAACCCTCTGGTAAGGCTAACATCCCGCTCATCACCACCAATGTAGAAAATCAATGAGACCGGTTGAAAATTCAATAGACAGACTATTAATACAAATAAATATTAGTGTTATAATCTTTGTTTTAAGTCTAACAATGTATATTTGTATTGTCTCAAATATTAGTGTTATAGTCTTTGGTTTTAAGTCTAACAAGGTATATCTGTATTGTCTCTTTAAAACACTGTATCCACCCGGGTTTTCGGGTATCCAATACCCGGATTTGTTTTTAATGGAAATTTGAACTGATTTTTTTCTATAGGTTTTTTTTTTTTTACTATTTTTAGCCTTTTTGTTTTCTTTTCTTTTCTTTTTGGTTTTTTAGAATATATTACGTATGCATTAAATACACTATGATTATTACCAAAAATAAATGCTTTTGAATTTTAATTATTCTTATAAATGATAATAAATAAATATTTTTCAAAACAATATCAATTGTAATACCAAATTAATGGTAATCCATTTTTTTTTTTTTTACGGAATTAATGGTAAATTTTAAAAACATAGCAATGGTAATATATTAATGATACCATAACAAAAAATTAACAAATAATAATTTTTATTCAAATATTAACGGTACTACATTAGAACATTAATTATTACATTCAATTCAATAGATTCTTTTTCTAAATATATGAAATTCACTCATAATTCCACTACTATTTGCCTCTCCATAAAAGTCTTCGCCTTTATATAATTTTTATTGAATCATCTAAGAGACAAACGTGTGAAAAAAAAAATAGAAATTAGTTTATTAAAAAAAATGGAATGTTTTTAGAAAATAAGTGTGAAATATTACATTATTTGGTAAGTTTAAATTAAAAGACAAGCCATAATTTGCCAAAAAAAATTTAGTAAATAACTGATCAATAGGTAATCAAAATGCAATCCCGTAATTAATGGGATAATGAATAAGAAGGTTTACAATACTTGGGAAGTTTAAAAGACAAGCTATAAATTTTATTTTATTTTTTTGCCAAAGCTATTAAGAGCATCTCCAACAGTCTACCTTGGAGACTCCCTTAAATAAGGGTGAATGTTGATGTAAGGAGCCATTAAGGGAGTATGTGCTCCAACAATACTCCCTTAAATGGTCCCTTTAATAATTTTTTTATTATTATTTAAATGTTAGATGTTGTGTAATAAATATTATATATTGTTTTTCATTAAGAGAGTTTTAAACAGATTTTAGCGGTAATATTTATCAATCCAACTTCATATTTTTGTTAAATAATAAAAAATCAAAAACCTACTCTTGATCATAGTTTAATGGTGATATCCATAAATGCAACTTCATTATTTTAATTTGTTATAAAAATTCAAAAACCTCTCATTTTTATCCATCTGACTTCATCCTTTTTTCTTAAAGTGTGAAATTTTACGATGCATAATAACCAATTTATAGTGAAATTAAAAAATAAAAGAGCAAAAGAGCTGTTAGAATTTTAAAGAGATGTCAGCTTAATTCAAATTCAAATATATTGAGTTTTTTAAGAAATAAAATAATCTTAAATAAGTGGAGTCCACTTTAAAGGGGTCTAAAAACACTCCTTAATTAAGGGAGTGAACTCTACTTGAACACAATTAAGGGAGTCATTTAGGGAGCTGTTGGAGTTGTAAGAGCATCTCCAACAATTTACCTTAGAGACTCCCTTAAATAAGGGTGAATGTTGATGTAAGGGGCTATTAAGGGAGTATGTACTCCAACAATACTCCCTTAATGGTCCATTTAATAATTTATTATTATTATTTAAATGTTAGATGTTGTGTAATAAATGTTAGATGAAGTTTTTAATAAATAAAATAATCTTAAATTGGTGGAGCCCACTTTAAGGGGGTCTAAAAACACCCCTTAATTAAGGGAGTGAACTCCACTTGAACACAATTAAGGGAGTCATTTAGGGAGTTGTTGGAGTTACAAAAATACACATACTCCCTTAATTAAGCTAAGGGATGTCATTAAGGGAGTCTATTGGAGATGCTCTAAAAATACACATACTCCCTTAATTAAGCTAAGGGATATCATTAAGGGAGTCTGTTGGAGATGCTCTAAGTAGTTATTAATTATAATAATTTTTAATAATATAATATTTTTTCCTAAATCCAAAATCTACACGTAATCAAGAGGCAATCACGTAATTAAGGGGATAGTGAATAATTTGTTTTAACCAATCTCATAATTGATTTTTAATTATTAAGTATTTTTTTTTTAAGTATTACATTATTTGGTAAGTTTAAAAGACAAGCCGTAACTGTTTTTTTCCAACAAGCCATAAATTCGTATTAATTATTTTTTGTTTTTAAGTATTGTTAATTAGTTGTAATATTTCAAAAAACAAAATGTACTCTTAATTAGTTATCTATACAGTAAATATTATAATATTTGGTAAGTTATTAATTGCAATAATTTTTAACAATATATATTTTTGGATGCACATAATTTTTTTTTTTCTTTTCGGTTTTTCATTTGCTTGGTAGAGAAAGAGATAGAAAACTTGGCTAACTTTGAGTGTGGAACATGATAGGCGGATAGAGGAGAGTTTGATTATAAAAGAAGAAGTGGGCGAAGAGGTTATACGGTGGTACGTAGTGATGCGCAGAACAAGTCCAAAATGAAGTTTCTATCAGTTGTTAATTATTAATATATTTTATGGTGGGCACATGTTAATAACATTTCTTGCCACCAAAAATTTGTGTTAAACAAAATTACGCAACGATCAGGTCAATCCTTTTAGAAATAATTCAATTTTTTTTTTTAAGTTAGAAGCCAGATGCTTTTGAAGCCAGCACGCTAAAAGATTCAAACTGTTAGATCACAGCATCACGGCATTTGTTCTGTGTGTGTAGAATATTTTCAGACAGAAGTATAAATTTCGGGTGAACAAGTTCCGCGATATGGCTCAACTTCTGCAATTCTTGCCCTCTTTTCTGGATTCTGTGGTGAAGATACTGACCGGATATTTCAGTATTGTTTTGTAGGTAGTCATTTTTATATAATCAAGGAAAGTTCCTCCTGCGCTTTTTGTTTATCATTCATTATTGAATTTTACCTATGGTTTTATTAGAATAGTCAGACTAAGTGCGGAAAAGAATATTAATTATGCTCTTATTTTTATTTTATTTTTTTAAAGATAAATTATGCACGCTTTCTTTGATTTCATTTTTTATTTTCGATATTACTTATTCGATCGATGTATCATTCTAAATCTATCCACCGCAATAATTGTATTCTCATAGTAGCAAAAGTGAATTTGGTCCTTTAATATTATATCATTCTAAATTAATCTTTCATAGATCTTTAACTATTACTCTTAATTTAGCAATAAAAAAAATTAAAAAACAAAATGCCGGCCAATTGTGTTGTTTCATTTTAATTATTTTAATTATCTTATAAATATAACTGTATTACTTTTTATTTAGGAATATTTTTGTATTATTTTAACTATCGGTATAGCCATAATAACTTCATAAATATATATTTTAATTTATATTTTACAATGCCCGTACATCGTGCGGGCAACAAATTAGAAATTTTTTGTACTAGTACATGTAGAGATCTAAGACATGAACTTCAATTATTTACAAATTGTTGGAGTACGAACATTCCAACCATCTAACAACAAATTATAACATATTGAGGTTAACATGATTTAGGTAACTAAAGGAAAAGCTATATATTCATTATATTTAAACATGTTTGCATCAAAAATTTCAACAAACAATTTTTAATACAAAGCCCATGCAACGCTTGGGATGGAAAACTAGTAATAATAATAATAATAATAATAATAATAATAATAATATTATTATTATTATTATTATTATTATTATTAGTAGTAGGCATTTATTAACCAAATAACTCATTTCTATTAAAATTATTTTAGGAATGAAATGAAATCTATTAGTGACAAAATTCATATAACTAAATAAGAGATTTTAGTGAGCAAGTTTAACAAATAAGTAACGATACTTTTAATTACTATTCCTAAGATATTTAGTGAAAAATATAGATATTTCGTGACCAAATGCAAGTACATTTAGTGACCAAATGCAGTATGTTCGCAACCAAGTGTTCATTGCTAAAATACTTTGTATTAGTGACAAATTCATCACTAAAGATACATAAATGGTCCGACCACAATCTCTTACCTTTTAGTGATGAAAATAGCTGACATTAATTTTAATTACAATTAGCGACAAGATTGTCGTAACTAATTATCTTTAGATACGAATTTTATGTCATTAATACTGGTGCTTTTAAGGACCAATTACTAGATTTAGTAACCACAATTTTTATCTATTAGTGATGAAAATGTTGGTAAGTAATTGTGATCACAATTAGCTACTAAATTTGTAGTCACTAATGTTTTGGACGATTAGTAACTAATATTTTTGGTGGTAACTAATTATCACTAAAATGAATTAGTAACAAAATCTATACCTTTTAGTGACCATATTTTTTGTTACTAAAGATGTAATTTGTTGTAGTGTTTATAGCAACGAGCAAAAAATGTGCGTAATTTAATGAAATAGCTACGACAACATGCAACTGTTGTGTGTTGCAATATATGTTCAATTATTGGCAACATTCGTCTATACGTTGCCGTAGGTGGTTTTCACTTTTCACAACACACATTTTTTACACGTTACGATAAATGACATTTAGC
Source organism: Acer yangbiense (assembly GCA_008009225.1). Taxonomy (NCBI): domain Eukaryota; kingdom Viridiplantae; phylum Streptophyta; class Magnoliopsida; order Sapindales; family Sapindaceae; genus Acer; species Acer yangbiense. The sequence goes on from CM017767.1 coordinate 14,924,182, forward strand.
AACTTGTACAGTCTGTATGTTACGATAAACTACTTTTAGAAACACGCGCAGCATGCGCGTTGTCTTGTTAATGTTGCTAAAAGTCATTTTTTTTGTAGTGAAAGTAAACTAATCTCAACCATTCTTTTGCTTGTTTACCACATGTCAACGGATGCTTGAAAGATGAGTAAAAATAAGATGGGTAGGACAATGTAAGAGTAAAAGCTTGGTTTAATTACTTGGCCACATATCAGTAAACAAGTGGGAAAAGAAAAAAAAAAAAAAATTGGTTTTTATAGTTGTGCCATATGACACACTTTCATTAGGTCCGTCTCACCACCATCAATCATGAGATGGACCCATGGAATATTTTCTCAGAAAGGTGAGTGTTGATGTTTCCTACTGACAAGTTTCATGAGATGGTAGCTTGCAAATCCTGCCTTCTCTCCGTATTCTGCCCTCAATCAACTAAGAGCATTGATTTACATGAAGGCCGGTGTTGGAAACAAGGCTATATTGCCTGCTGGAGCTTTACATATGGTACCGTAAATTTTAATAAGCCTAATAAAATCTTGAAAGTCAAGAAGAGAACCATACAATGGAAAAGAGCAGTGTTCTAGTTTGCGGCCGCCTAGACCGATTAATCAGTCCAATACAGTTAGGCGGCTGGAAAACGCACCGAAAAGGGGCAAATCGGACCATTTGGACGGTGGGCGCTTAATCGGCCACGTGGCCGCGTAATCGGGATAGGCGGGTCAAAGCCGTTGATTCCACCGTTCTTCTGCACCGGAAATCAGCTGGAATAAGGCGTGGGATCACCGTTTTCGATGACTGGACCAGCTGGGTTTGGTCGGCAATGGAGGCAGGCGTGAGGTTGAAGATGAAGTTGAGGAGGTAGGGTGCATTTAGCAGCGGGCTGGGGGTTACACAGGCCTCACTTGAGTCAGTTGGGCCAACTTTTGGGCCTCACCCATTTAATTGAAACGCAGCATTTCATACTGATGTGGTGAGCTCTGATTTTGGTGGCAAATTACGAAACGCTCCCTCATCTCTTATAAAATCACAATATCTTCAATATTCCTTCAATAATTACACTTATACCCCTAATTGACCAATATTACTCCAATGCCCCTGAACTTTATGTTTGGATTTGGATTGGTTTGTGATTGCATTTAGATGGGTGTTTGGGGATTTTGATTGGTAATTTGGCATTTGTGGATTTATAAAGAATTTTCTTTGGATTTCTAATTGGAATTTCTTTGTAATTGTGTTTTCCGATTAATCCCCGATTAATCGGCCTAGGCGCTAGGCGCCGGGTCTCCTCCCGACTACCGCCTAGCACCTAGTGCTTACTAGAACCTTGGAAAAGAGTATATCGGTCCAATTTTTTTATTTTATTTTTTTATTTTTATTTTTTACAATATCTATTAATTCGGGACCAGATATTTTTTTTGAAAGCTTTCGTTATTGGACTTAATAACTACCATTAGATTGGATAAAAGAAAATCCAATGGATGTTATTAAAATTTGAAATTAATATCTTTTATTACATTAAAAACTTGATTCTATTTTTTCTTTTAAATAATTAATAATAGCAAGAGATAAGAAAGTATATCAGATAATAAAGAATATAAATTTGGTTTTTTTTTTTTTTTTTTTTTTTTTTTTTTTAGGATTAAATTACTTTTAAAAAAAAATGAAAAAAGGATTTATATTTTAATGAACAAGTAATAAAGAATTAATTAGTAGAATGAAAGAATTTACATTGAATAATTATAATTTATTTAAAAAACATTGATATAAAGAATGAAATGTGAAAATAAAAATTTCCTTTAAAAAACATTAATATAAAGAATGAAATGTAAAAATAATTAAAATTTTTAATTAATGTAAAAATAATATAAAAAACATTAAAAAAAAATTGAAATACTGAATAATTTATTTTAAAAAAATAATATAAAGAATGAAATGTAAAAATAAAAATTTCATTTAAAAAATCATTAATATAAAGAATGAAATGTAAAATAATTAAATTTTTTAATTAATGTAAAAATAATGTAAAAAACATTAATATTTTTATTTTCGAAATACTGGATTTTTTTAAAAAAGTTTAATTAAATTTTATTATTTTTTTATTTTCAATTATGTTTTTTTTTTTAAATACTTTTATTAGTTTTAATTTTTTTTATTTCTGATTTTTTATTTCTTTAAAAACAATTAGTGGTGTCATACTTATGTGTTCAAGGGTAATAAGGTTATTTAATTGATTTTTTAATGGTCAAAGTTGTGAACTAACGGACTACCTAACGGTTAGGGGGGAAAATGTCTAATATTTTTGGCAATTTGATTGGTGAAAATAATGTGTATTTGCAATTTTATTCATGTGCAATACAGTAAAAATATTATATTAATGTTTATATATATATGCATAATTAATGAGTTTATATACAAATTTAGCAATAACTTATTAAAAACAATATTCTTGATTTCTTGTAAAAAAAAAAAAAAACACCTTATTAAAAACAATAGCACTTTCGTTAATTCATATCTTAACACTTCTGTTACACTAACAAAATTGCAGTCAAATAATCATTCCCCTAACACAAAATAAGATATATCATCGGTGGAAATGGTCTATAACTACAATTCCATCCATATGATCTAGTAAAAATATTACAATAATGTATATAATAGAATAATATATGAAAAATACAAATTTATTGATAATTTCTTATAAACAATAACGCGATATACAAATTCACCACATACAATAAGTAATATACATATTAAAAATACAGTATTGAACAAATAATAAAGAATTAATGACTAAAATGATAGAAATTATATTAATTAGTTATAGGCACTACTAACAGTAGCATTGATAATAACAATTTCAATGGAGCTCTATTAACCTCATATATTTTTAACAATGTGAAACTATTTAATTGAAATGAGGTCAATATATTTATATTGGATATATTTTCTTTATATTTATATTGGATATAATTTGAAAAAGTGAATAAATGATTTTGTCAGTACTCCTTTCTTTTTTTAAGTATTACAACTATTATAATAGGAACCTGCCAGAATCAAACAATACATGTACGGTCAAAATATCTACTTTCATAACGGGAGATAACTATTCCCATAACCTGGGAACAATATATTTGTTGTCCAGATATCTACTCTCATAACGGGATACTATTCCCATAACTCGGGAAGAAAACTCTCCACACATTCTTGTAAAATGTGTCATGGTGAGATTTGAACCCCTCACAATTTATGTGGAAGGGAGGTGCACTACTAGCTTTTCCATAAATAAATAAATAAATGAATTGTTAAATAAAACAAAGAAACTTACATTATAAATTTATAATATTAATCAGAACCTATTGTTTTACTTTTCTTTAAATAAAAACATAATAACGTTATTTTATACGGCGTGAAATTGTTACCATAAAAATATGTTTACAATTATACGTAAAACATGTTACATAGTATGGACTTTTTTTTTAAAATATTAAAATGAGTTATTAACATTCTACCACAAAGTTGTTACAATGTATATTTTAATTGTTACATTTCACAGTATATTTGTTACAACGTTAAATTATTACCACATACATCTTAGGGGGGTGTATTCAATTAGGATTCTTGAGGACATTTAAAGACATTATAAATCCTGGTGTATTCAATTTGGACATTTAAAAACTTTAAAAGAGTCCATATGAATCCAGTGGTATTCAATTAGGATTTATATGGACTTTTAAAGAATCCTTCCAAATCCAGGTGTATTGAATTGGGACTTTAAAAATGTCTACAAGAATCAAGGTGTATTCAATTAGGACTGGATTTTAAAGGATTTTCTTAAGTCATGGATTTTGATGGATTTTGGTGGACTTGATGGTGAAAGATATAAATATAAAATGTCATAACATGTCCAGCCTTCTCTCCAAAGATTTTGGTGGATTTTGCTTTCCCTCTCTCTCTCAAATCAGAAACGAAAAGCACTAATATGTAAAAATTAAAAAAACTGATGCATGTGAGAATAATAAGCTTCCATCCCCAGTATGTTCTGTGAATTAAAAAAAAAAAAAATGCACATAATTATATATGTGAGAATATGTTGCAGTCATATAATTATATACAGTAGAACAAGTACAAAACTTACTACGTGCCAAAATTGCACAAAACAACACCAAAATAATCTGTAGAGCCTTCAATCAAACACTAAAATGCTCACTCTTTATTAGCTTTTTTTTTTTTTTTTTTTTTGAAAAACTCTTTATTAGCATTTTATTTTAAAGAAAAATAATTCATCTACACTTCATGCAAGCAGTGCCTTTACGCAGATAAGCCTTAGCCAATTTTGGGTTCAATTCAATCGCTTTGTTTGCATCAGCAACAACCTCAGACTATATATATACACAAATATAGATTGATTGGTGTATCAAATTTTGCTCATTCTAACTTCAAAGGTTTTTTTGATAATTAGCTTATTATTGATAAGTCAGAGATAACAAATTCATGAAAGCCTTAGCCAATTTTGGATTCAATTCAATCGCTTTGTTTTCATCAGTAACAACCTCAAAATATATATATACGCAAATATAGATTGACTGGTGTATCAAATTTTGCTCATTCCAACTTCAAAGGTTTTTTTTTTTTTATAATTAGCTATAATTAGCTTACTATTAATATATAAGTTAGAGATAACAAATCCATGAAAATCCTTGGATGTCTAAACAAATCCATAAAAGTCTGTGATAGATGTCTAAACAAATCCATAAAAGTCTGAGATGGATGTCTAAACAAATCAATGAAAGTCCATGTGGATTTATAAAAGTCTGTAGAAATCCATGAAAATCTGTCACTTAAAAAATGTCTTTAAATGTCTTCAAGAATCCTAATTAATCCTAATTGAATACACCCCCCTTAATTACAATTTTTATGTAAAACTTATTGCATAGTATGAATATTTTGTTACTCATATAAAATGGGTTGTTACATGATACGACAACATTGTTACAATTTATAACTTCATCGTTACACATCAAACCAATGTGAAATTGTTACCACAAATGTTTTAATTACAACTTTCTACATGAAACTTGTTACAAAGCACATATATTTTGTTACCGATATAAATTGAGTTGTTACATGCTACGTCAAAGTTGTTACGAGCTATGACTTTATTGTTACACATCATGTCAAATTTGTTACAACATTAAATCGTTACCATATCCATTTAATTACAATTTTTTATGTAAAACTTGTTACATAGTATGAATATTTTGTTACCCATATAAAATGAGTTGTTACATAATATGGCAATGTTGGTACAACCTATAACTTTATCATTACACATCAAACCAACATAAAATTATTACCACAAACGTTTTAACTGCAACTTTCTACGTGAAATTTATTACAAAACACACATATTTTGTTACTCATATAAATGTAGTTGTTACATGCTACGGTAAAATTGTTATGAGCTACGACTTTATTGTTATATATCACTTAAAATTTGTTACAAAGTTGAAATTGTCACCACACACATCTAAATTACAACTTTTTATCCAAAATTTATTACACTGTACAAAAATTATGTTACACGTAATTTATCATATAAAAAATAATAAAAATATTTATAAATATTTAAAATGAAATCTTAATTCAAAAATTACTATGTTACAAATATTTTATAAAATTATATCAAGTAAATATTAATTTCAAAATATAATACATTAAAAATATTTTGAAAATTAAACAAAAAAAAATATTTTTTTTTATTTTCTAAAAATAATAATAATTTAAAATATAAAAAAATTAACTATTTTAAATCTATTATATTATAAATGTTTAATTAAATTAAATACAAATTTAAATAATAAAAAATATCACATAGTTATTTGAATCACGGATGATTATTGTGAGGGTATGTATAATTATTGTGAGGGTATGTATAATCCTTATCTAATTATCATTTAAAATTATTTTTTTGAAAAGCAAGTTTTATTCAAACACCAACCGAGCTACAACCAACAAAACAGAGCAAAAACCACAACAGCAAAAAAAATGAGAAAAGGAAACAGGGGAAGAAAAGCTCATTTAACACAATTATTTAAATTAAATTAAAGTAGATTATTGAAAGTAACTGGTTAACTAGTTATAATAGTATCTCTAGTGGTATAAGTAAATTTGGACCCTCAAAAGTTGCCACCTCAGCATTTGAGATCAGGGATTACTAAAATTAATGATTGTGTAGTCCAGTACAAAATCATAATAAAATTTTCTTTAATTTTAATTTATCATTAGCCAAACAGGGTTAAATTTTTTTTTTTTTTTTAAAAAGCCACATATGAGAGAGAAAGAATAAAATTACAACACCAGTTATTTTGGGTTAAGTTTGTATTTGATGATTGAAAGTCAATCTTCAAATTTTATTATTGAATAGACAATTTGATTATTGATTAAAACTATTATTAAATTTGAGTGACTCCGTTGGACATTGTTTTTGAGATAAATAATCAAATTTTGATTACTTTTATACTTTTAAGGATACCATTAGAGATTCTCTAACCAGTTACTTCATATTTTTAAAATGTTTGACTGCCATATGTCAACAAAATATTGGATGAATCTTGTAATAAATTTCCAATAATGTTAGTGGGATTTAATCTCCCAATAATGTAGTCATACCTTTAAAATATACCTTCACTCTTTGCAAATTACAACCATGCAAAAAGAAAAAAGATATTATTCGTATTCGCCACTATACATGGATTTTGGATCATGATGTTTGAGAGATTCGTTAGTCATGGATTCAAAGAAGAAAAAGCTTCTTAGAAAATCTATTCTCGAAATCTTTTTAAAAAGGGACTTTATTGAACTCTTTAAAAAATGCCTTATTTAGGCTCATCCGTGGTTTGATCAAAAACGGGTTTTCTTTAAAAGAGTGTACCTTTCTGAAAGTAGGGTAACCCTTTGGTATTCCATGTGGAAAGATTTCTATACTGTCAATGAACATGAGGATGAGGAGGATATAGAGACAAACTCACTTTTTTCCTTAGCTTTTCTTAGTGAATGCATTTATTTATTTATTTTTTATTATTTTATTTATTTATAAATTAGAGCACTACTTTTAAGTTTTACCTGCCTGTCAAACTCCTTTTCTCTCTTACTTTTTCTACCTTTCAAACAATATTCCCCTTTTTATTTCTCTATCTTATTATCCAATTAACATATGCAATTCTATTATTAAATATTTCTACTTTTGTACTTTTCCTACTTTAATTTATTCATAACTCAAATATGTACCTTTGTATTTTAAAAAATATATATTAGAAAAAAATTGAATTTATCTATATATATATATATATTTTTTAAAATATGATTGTCATTTATCCTCAATCTATTCACTCTTTTCAATCATGATTATAAGTAAATGGATGATTAGATATGAAAAATTAATTTAAGTAAATTTAATAAATTATATCAATTTTAAAAATATGTTCAAAATCTGAAAAATTAAAATATTTTGTTTCTTTGCCCCCTAACCTAACTTTCTGTAATGCAAATAAATAATGCTCATGAACAACATTTTGCATAATTGTGGCTTAAAGAGTTCTAGAAGTTGCTATGGAAATAAAATAATAATATATTCTTCAACTCTTTTATCACAACTTTTTTGTCTCAACTATTAAAATAAAATACTTTTACTATTTTAATTTAATATAATTATATATATGAACACACATATTAAAAGAAGATGACTGTGATATGTAAAATTTTCTTTATTTTGGTAGCTAAAATAGTAATATTCAAATTAGTTTGGAAATATTACATATATTAGTATTAGAATTAGAGAAAATTGCCTAATCTAGCCAAATAGATTATAAGAAGATTGTTTTTAGCCTTATTTCATATTTTAATTGTTTATAACCATTTTGCAATAAATTCTTTCAATCCCTAGTCAAAATTATAAAAACACCCCAGCCAATTAATTTTTTTTTTTTAAAGTTTTTTCCATTTACTCTTCTTCTCTTCCACGACCTCTCTTCTTCTTTCCTACTCTTTTTTTTCTTCTTTTCCAGTCTTCGACTTCTTCTTCTTCATCTCTTCATCTCTTCAAAAATTAAAAATTCCATAAGTATTTTCATATAAAAATTATTCATTACCTTTTTTATTTCAATTTTTATTTCAAGTTTTGAAGAGATCTGGAAATTTCCAAATCTCTTCAAACAAAAACAATCAATCAAATTTATTTCAAAAAAATAACAATCGATCAAAATCCAGAATTAAAAAGAAAAAAAAAAACTTGATTAACAAAATTCAGATTTTAAAAAAAAAAATTCCAAATTTTCAAAAACAATATTCATGTTATTTCAAATATATATATTCAGACTCTATCAATCATTTTTAACAGAAAATAAAGCAAAATTTGGAAATCAATGATCATCACCGTCCAACATGTATTAGAGATTGTATAGATCCAAAAAAAAAAATTTGGTTTGAAGAACAAACAATAAAGCGCAGCAGACATTAATTCATCACTAAGATTGTATCCAGTTATTATGAGTTTTTTTAATTCTAAATCATGAGTTATTAGATAAATGTTTGTGTTATTGACCCATCTTTTATTCAAATTAAAATTTTATAATATAAAAAATAATAGGAAAATTATACAATTTTTTATATTGAAAATGGAAGAAGAAGAGAAAGAAGGAAAGAGGAGAAGAAGAGATGTCGTGGGAAGAGAGAAAAGAGTAAAGGGAAGGGTTTTTTTTTTTTTTTTTAAGATGGCTCCTTTTATATAGGGGCATTACGGTAATAGCACAAAAATTAGGTTATAAACAATTAAAATTTGAAAGTAGGTTATAAACGATTACTCGATGTTTCAAATGGTTAGAAATGAACTTTTCCCGAAATTAAAAAAAGTGAATAAATAAATCAATAGTTAGAATGGCATTTAGATTTTTTTTTTTTTTTTTAAATTATTGAAGAAAATTGCCTAATCTAGCCAAATAGATTATAAGAAGATTGTTTTTAGCCTTATATTAAATTGATTCTTAACGAAGAGATTTTAACCCTTTTCCATAGAGAATTTAAATTATAGAGAATTTCCAAGGTACACTCATTTAAAGGTATGTAGCCATACCTTTAACAATCTCTCGTAGATTTTTTTTTTTTTTTTTTTTTAAATTATAGTTTATTTTAAAAATTATACTAAACTACTTTTAATTATAATTTTTCAATATAACTCCTCAAAATATGATGGGTAAGTAGTATTCTCAAAAATTAGGATATAATATCTGAAACTTTAGTTATATTCTTCATATTTTCATATCCATTATGTATTGATATAGTGTTCAAATAGAATTATGAGACATGTGGATTATGATTATTATTTCAATCATGATATAATGAATTAGTTATAATCCACATCATTTGTGCAAAAGAATTTGGACAATTTGGTATTATTCATTTGAAAAATGTTTTCAACATAAATGGTTTTGAAGAAGTAAGGATAAAATACGTGTGTAGTTAACATGTTTTTGAAAATATTTCACTATCAAATTAATATCCAGTATCAATTTAATTCAAAATTTTCTTTTAATTTCTATCAAACTAGAATTTTAATGGTTACATTATATTGAATATTGGCCAATATATATGAGTTACTAAAATAATTGAAAAATGAAAAAGAGGGAGAATATTAATTGAGTTAGGGAAGAAAGTGTGGTTGCGTAGAAAGAAAAAAGAAGAAGCAAATTATGGTTTCTTAAAATTTATTCCATCTATAATCAATTTTCGTTTTAAAAAAAAAAAAAAAAAAAGAAGGTGAAATGATACTGAAGACATGGTAAAATTAAGGCCTCGATCTTCTATATAAACCAAAGGGTAGCAAAGGTTTTAGGACTCAAGTAGTGACAAGTGGAAACAAGAGAGAAAGGAAGACTGTCTAAGTGTGGAAAGGTGAGTGCTGATGTTGAAATCAAGTCTCCTGGAGACAAGTTTCATGAGATGGTAGCTTGCAAACCCTACCTCCTCTCCAAATGTTCTCCTGAAGCAATTCAGACTGTTGATTTACTTGAGGGCCAGTGGGGGAAACAAGGCTATATTGCCTGCTGGAACTTTTCATTTGGTAAATCACTTTGCACTTAATATATATATATATAGATAGATAGATTATGTATACATCATATAGTCATATAGACATTATAAAGTGATAGTTAGATCTCATACAAGTGGTTTTGTGTGGTGCAGATGGAAAACCTTCAAAGAACACGACCATAGCAGAAGAATTAGATTTCAAAAACAAGTCAGGAACTTGGAAAACCATTGAAGGAAATCTCACGGAACTGTACAAGAACTTCAAGATCATTCTCCAAGTTACATCAAGCGAAGAAAATGGCAGCAGCCTGGCCAAGTGGACTCTGGAATATGAGAAGCTTAATGACAACGTTCCTGACCCAACAACAATGCTTCAAATCCTTGTTGATTACGGTAAAAGAGCCGATGCCTATCTAACCCAAGCATTGTTGCAATGCAACTAAATTTACAATATTTAATATGAATTATGTTAAGCTTTTATCGATATATATATATATATATATATATATAAGATAAATAAGGCAAGGCAGGGCTTGGGTAAAATATTCCAAGCTAGCTTGTGTTTCTTTGTTGTAATCTCTCGTATATCATAGATAATCATGATACAGTGTAGAATCTCACAAACACAAAAGATTTATCGAAGAAACTGTTTATTGACTTATGATTAACAATGAAATATGGTCTACTATTTATAGTAGTTGTGTTGTGATGAAGTAAGATGATAACATCAAACCTCTAACCCATAATAGCAATCATAATAAGTTGTTATAATCCTAACTATCCGACCTAACAAATGATAAATCTAATACCATAAATCAAATAACAATAACATGGTTTAATCCTACATACAATAACTGTAACATATATATAAGCAAATTGCACTAAACTCTCCTGAGGTTAAAAACAACTTTATCAAAAATTGACACTCACCTACCCTACTATTAGGATTTGACCGTTAAGTGTGAATGTTGACTGTTTATAAAGTAAAAGACCAAACTACTGCTTATACACCAAAATTAGAAAAACAAATCTCAAAATCTATTTATACAAAAGAAAAAAAAAATCAAAGAAATAGAATTAAAAATTCTAACTTTTTTCAATAAAAAGAATTAAAATTGAATTATTATTTTTTTTATAAAAAAAAGATCGATCTAGAGATCAAATTATTAAAAATAATTTTTTAAAAAACGAAATTAAAAAAAAATGAAGTTTGTTTAAAAAAAAAGATAGATATCCAATCAAAGTTCACCAAAAAGGAAAAAAAAAAAATCAAAAATCAATTTAAAAAAAATTCCCAAATCAATCCCAAAAACAAATTCCACAAATCACATCCAACAATTCATATCTTCTTCTTCAATCAATTCCAGAAAGAAAAAAAAATGGAACAAAAAAATCAAGATCCAAACACGTACACATTCATCAAGCAAAATCCTCTTCAATCTATTTCAGAAAAAAAAAAATAAAAAAATAATTGTATATAGAGATGTTGAAGAGATAAACAATATCGAAGAAGTAATGTGAATTGTATCTATATATGGAATCAAGTTCGGTTGGATAAAAAGCAATGCGATTGGTGAAGAAGAAGCATCCTCCACCACCATACTCATCTTTGCAATTTCTTCTTTCTAAGTGTGGATTTTTCCAAAAAAAAAAAAAAAAAAAAAAAAAAAAAATTCTAAATATTGAAAATCTATTGACCAAGAGATGGAGACCTCCATCGCGATGGAGTTCATCACAGATGGGTGTCCATCCGTGATGGAGAGGCGCTCCGCTCCGTCTGAGATGGAGTTATGAATAGATCTAGAAAAAATTTCAGTTATCTTTCCATCTATCCTTTATTTATATATATATATATACAATTTTTTTATTATCAGTTCGTCTTGACAATAAATATATCAGGACGAAGATTATGGACCACTAGATTTACATACTTTGACTCAAAGTGTATGCACTTGTCAAAACTTCTCCATAATCTATGGTCCATATTCTTCGTCCTGATATATTTATTGTTAGGAAAAACTGACAATAGAAAGACTATATATATATATAGTTTTGACAATAGCATACACTTTGAGTTAAATGATGTAAATCTGTATATATATATATATATATATATATATATATATATATATATATATATATATATATATATTTTCTATTATCAGTTCAAACTGACAATAAATATATCAAGACGAAGAATGTGGACCACTAGATTTACATACTTTGACTCAAAATGTATGCACTTGTCAAAACTTCTCCATAATCCGTGGTCCACATTCTTCGTCCTGATATATTTATTGTCAGTTCGAACTGATAATAGAAAGACTGTATATATATATATATACAGTCCCGATCTGGTCAGTGCATCCTGATATAACTTTATCAGGATATTGAATGTCAGCCACTAGTTTTGACAAGTGCATACACACTTGAGTCAAAGTATGTAAAACGAGTGGCTCACATTCAATATCCTCACGAAGTTATATCAGGATGCACTGACTTGAAATTTTTTCTATATATATTGTTCATTTGAACATTTTAAACATGGTCTTCAGGTTTTGTGTATAACTTTTGCAACACGTTATATCATAAAATAGGTTGAGGCCACGTGTCTAATTTAATGTTGTTGGGCTTCGTAATAGCCTAAACAGACCACAAAGCCCAAGAACATCAAGACCTTGCTAAACAAGATTGGTCTGAAAAACTGAACCACTCGACCCAATCATATATAGTTGTAATATTTTTTTGAACGAATGAGCTATATTCCTGTCCTACGTTTAGACCTGTCGGACAAAGTGCTACCTATTGAGCAAATCAAAAATTCAAACACATTAGGTTAAACCAACCGCTCCAATCTAAGCTCCATAAGGCCGAAATTTACCATTCGGATCAAGGGAAGTCCTCAAGTTTATAAGACTTCTCAAGTCATGGAAAACCTCTTGGTTAAGTTAAACCCCTATGATAAGCTAAATTTTCATCAAATGTCTTTAGCATAGCTTTATAGGGTTAGAAACTCTAGCTTGACAAGTTGGAGACATACGTGCCGTCAAATGAATGGTGCAACAATACCAATGCCACATGACCCACACGTGTCGATGAAGCAAATGATTCACTAGAATCACACTAATGATATGCACTCGAGATTCAGCCAAAACGCACCGAGTGTTAACCCTCCCCGATAAATATGAGCCATGTTCATTAAACATGTATGATTTCAACTTGGATTATAATCTCTCAATCTAGACTTTATCTCCTCTCTTGCAGGTACCACCTAGGCCCGGCCCTAGGGGGAGCCTAGTGAGGCAACCGTCTAGGGCCCCAAAATTATATTTTAAAAAAATGATTTTATAATAAATAATGCTAAACATTCCACCTAAAATCCCACATTTTTCATCCCACTACATGTGGCATGTGAGGTGTCAAATTGTGAATGGATATACATTAATAACACATACCCCATGTATCCACTCACAATTGTGAGTGGATACACATTAATAACACCTACCCCATGTATCCACTCACAATTTGACACTTCACATGTCACATGTAGTAGGATGAAGAAGGTGAGATTTTATGTGAGATGTGTAGCATTACTGTTTTATAATATAGTCCATTTAAGATTTTAAATAAAACATGCCCATAAATGACTTTAAAAAAGGTTCATTATACACATATAATTTTTTTTAAAGGCCCACCAATGGAAACCCAACCCATAAATAAATTTAAAAATGGACAACTATACATATATAATTTTTTTTAAGAGGCCCACCAATAGAAACTCATTATCTTTTATTCTTTGATATTGAAACTCATTATCATTCTTACAACAACAACATTGCATCAAGGGTGGTAGTGGGTTGAATCCTAGCAACACTCGTGTTTGTTACAAATAATCATCTTTTATATCTCTAAAAAAAAAAACTCAATACTCTCTTTATACGAAAATTCAGAAGTCGTTGTTTCGAAGGTAATTAAATCAATGCACTTCAATATTTTCATTTTTGAAAACATGTAAGCTTAATTAATACTTTTGTTGCTAAAAATGTGAAACAAGTAAGGTTTAAATGAGTTATTCTTTGATGCAATCATAAAATTTTTATTTTGGTAACTTTTTTTTTTTTGGGGTTTCTATTTTGTTGTGTTATAGTCTTGAGTTTGAGTAATTATATTGATTTTTACAAGTATTTATTAGAGAAAAAAAAATCAAGTAAACATACATAGAGTATCAAGGGCCTCATATTCTATAGTTCGCCTCGAGCCTCGAAAATCTCAGGGCCGGCCCTGGTACCACCTTTGCTCGAGAGGATCTCTTGGCCCAAGTGGTCTGACAACCACGCATATCACACAAGAAACACTAACCCAAAAGCCTATCTAGTTGGCATTTCTTTGTTTAATGAGTTTTAGTTGTTATAGATAGAAGTAAACATGGTAGCCATTAACGGTAGTTAATTAGCTCTGATACAATGTAAAATAATTGCATGATAATACAGACGAAACATTAAGTGTTTGGTATGGAGCTCAAAGAGCTGTTAACAAATGAAAAGAAGAGAATACCATTGATGTAACTGCTTTGAAATTTTTTATTAAGCCCCACTAATCTGTTTTATGAGAAAGACGACAGCTATTTATACTACAGAATAAACAATAACACAAGCAATTTAGTAAAAATCCAATAGAATATATATAATTAATGCATCATGTGCATATAAATATAATCGTATAACAATATATTATTTGGTCAAGAATCTCGATTCCGTAATATTACAAAATAAACTCTCTTGAATCACTTGGCACATATGGAGACCTAAGAATCGAAAGAATCCGAATAGGGCATTGACTAAAGCATTATTTCTATAAAAATCCGATCTTCACAAGAAAATTAGAGTATCCATTCACTCAGTGGTGGATCCAAGAATTTTAAGCAGGTGGAGCACTTGAACAAAATAACAATTATATTATAAAAAATATTAAAAATTAAGATCATAGTAAAATGAGTTTTTTTGTAAAAAAAAAAAAACAAAACAAAAAATGAGTTTTTATAAATAAAGAAAAAATTTATGATATATTGAAATTTATATAAAATAAAACAAATAAAACACTTAGGGGTCGTTTGTTGTTTTTTTTTTTTTTTTTTGTCTAAAGATTGAATAGTCCTAAATTTTTCTGAAGACTAAATAGGAACTGAAATCTGAAATTGAATGACATGTTTGTTTTTTTTTTTTTTTTTCCTCACATCTGAATGTATTATCAACACGTTTGTTTTTTAAAAGTAAAATTGTCTGAAAATAAGTAATTTTACATTTATACCCATGTTAAACAATATACATATAATATGGAATAAAAATAATCCAAAAATAATAATTATATATGAACACTTATGATCATGATCTTCCTCTTTCATTACAAACAAACTTCATTTTTACTAAGAAAAGAAAAGGTTTTTTTTTTCAAAAATTAAAAGAGGCAGTAGGAAAACTCACACAAAACACTCTAATATATATATATATATATATATATATATATATATTAATTTTCCAATGAGGACTTCTATAATACACACTTTAAGCACCTTTTGATGAAATTGCATGGAATATATTCAATCTTGATTTGATTTTTTGTATGGATGTTGAAAACATTGAAATACATTTATATAAAAAAAATTAAAAAAAAAATTCGGATGCAATAACTAATTTTTTCCAATTTTTTTTGAAGATAAAGCATTTAAAAATAGGGAAATATAAGGAAAAAAAAATAGTTCTCAAATCCAAAAAAATTTCAAATTTTTACCAAATGTGTATTTTAATTTTCTTAGGATGCATACAAAAAATCAAATCAAGATTTAATATATTCCATACAATTTCATCAAAAGTGCTTAAAGTGTGTATTGTAAAAGTCCTCATTGGAAAATTATTATATATAAATATAAATATATATATATATATATATATATATATATATACACACATCACCCTAATATCATAATAAATATTGATGTTAAACACCAATATGAGAAGTGATTAGGGTTCTTTTTTATTTTTAAAGCTATTTAAAATAAGGTATATATTAAAATAAAGATTTCTATACCATATATAATTATGATGAAATTGAAAATATATTATTTATGGAGGATAGTATCGGAAGAAAATATTTTGGATTGCATTTAATGCAATTAAGTGATTTACAATTAAGTGAAAAGTCAAGATTTTTTACTTTTTATTTTAATTTTTTTTTGGTATTTTTAAGTTGTTTGACCACTTTAAAAAAATAAACAAAACAACTTAATAATTATGATTCATACCCATTAAGTTTTAAGTGAAAAAAACAAACAATCCCTTAATCAAGATAAAATAAATAATCTTATGTTCAAAAAAATAAAAGAAAAAACAAGAAACACAATATTAAAAATAAAATAATAACAAGAAAATAACATAAACAATAAAATTGCTATATTTATTCTTCTTAAAATAATAAATTACAATCTAATTTTATAATAAGAAATTTTGTTTTATATTTATAATGAATTCACTTTAAATTTATACAAAAATTATTGATTCATAAATATTACTAGACATGTTTTTGATTTTTTTTATTCTTCTAATTATTGGTAAATTATTGATTTATTGATTCAAAATAAATTAAAACTATAAAATAAAGAAAAAAATACTAAGAATAAAATAAAATGAATCAAAATAATTGTAAGGATTCCCGTTTTTTTGATTGGCTTATTTCGTGGTCAAACCACATGTTGGGGTTTTGAATGTAAGGGTAGTCTAAGTGTTTAGTGTTGAAGATCAAAGGCCCTTCCATGACCTCAAGATTCAAGCACGCCAAAGGTATAATCTCTTGTGCTTGTTTTTCTTTGAAGAGATTTAGTAGCACACACTCACTTAGCATTCTTGCTATGATTGCATACTTGCTTATTTTTATGTGCATCTCTTCACATGTCACTTTACACACTAGCACTTTGGTTGATATATCTTGTTGTGTGTATATGTGCCTTATAATTCGTTTCCCGACATTGTTCGGAAACGTCCGCGCTTGCACTAATGAGTGCTTGGTTTCGCGCGAAGACCGCCTATGGAGAATGCCCTTGGCTTCTCCTTGGTTTTCACCATTGTTGGTGATCGGCGGCCTGGCCGCCGAATGAAACCGCCGTTTCAGTCCAGATTGGTCTGAAGCAATTATGCGGTCAAGATCGGCGGTCACGACCGCCGTTCATACCTGATCGATTTTAATCTCTCGGGTTTGATTCGGCGGTTGGATCGGCGGTCACGTAACCGCCGAATGAAACCGCCGTTAATGCTCTGTTCTTCACGAGCTCAATTCAGCGGTCGTCATCGGCGGCCTGGCCGCCGATTGAAACCGCCGAACGGTGCGTTTCAGGGGCAAAAGTGTCTTTTCACATGCCCAATTCTTGATGTCTATAAATATCTTGTTTTCTCAATCTCTGAATAAGTTTCTTGAGCAATTAGAACCCTAATCTTTCAAGAGAGATTTTTGAGAAAAAATCAAATCAAGAACCTATCTTTAAACACTCAAATCAATTCCCTTTTGCATCAAATTTCATATTTGATCTTCTATGCCTTCATAGAATTGATCCATGCATGGTTTTGAATCATCACATCTTATTTGGTATGTTCTTCACTAATTTCATATTACTTTAGTGTTTTTCATATTAATACATCTCTTTAATTACTTGTATGCTTTTGATTATATGCTAGATACAAGTTAGAGATTATTTGTGATGAAATTAATTGAGTGTTGTTTGTGATAGCTAATTAGGTTTTTAATTAATCTTGATTAGCTAAGCTATTTGACATGTCATTTAGCAATTGATATCTAGGGTTGATTAAATTGATTATATCATCATCCTAGATAAGCATCTAAGGTTACCTAGCCTTGTTTGTTATTTGAATATTCATATATATATTCACATAGGTTGTTTCTCTTCTTAGAGAAGTAAGTCTTGAGGCTAAGAGTGCTTAGGCCTCAAGCAAATTGGAATAGGGTTGCTAATAAAGGCCCGCTGGGTAGAAGTGAGGGGTTACAGACCGGAATGTTAGACGAGGTCTACATAGGTTGTAAACTTCATTTCAATTAGTGATTTCGAGTTCCGAGTGTGGCGCACTATACAGCCCGTGGTTTTTTCCCAGTGGTTGGGTTTCCACGTATACATCAAGTGTTATTTAAATTCCGCACTATATTACACTTGTATGTATTTTTGACTAGTAGGGGCATTTTCGTAAAATTGACTTGCATGCGAAAATTGGGTAATAATAGCTAAAATCTATTCACCCCCCCCTCTAGCTTTATATTGAACACGCCTCGAGTATTTTAATAACTTTCAATTGGTATCAGAGCGGGTTCCTAGATATACTTAGGTGATCCTAGCTCATTTTAGGTGTGTTGTGCATTTGTGTGATTTTTGCTCATTCATACATTTTGCATACATTTCATTCATTCATTTGATACAATGAGTGGATTCGGTGGCAACCATGAGGGTGCTTCAAGCACACGGCCACCCCTCCTCACCGGCATAAATTACTCCCAATGGAAAGGGAAGATGGAGGCATATGTGTGTCAAATCCATGATAGGGCATGGATGGCCATTGAAGATGGATATTCGCCTCCTATGATGACTCCCACGGATGGAGGAGAAGAAGTGCTCAAGCCTAAGGCACAGTGGACACAACCTGAGTTTGAGTTGTCCAAGTGGAATCAAAAGGCGTGGCACGCCCTCATATGTGCAGTGGATGAAAATCAGTACAAACTGATTCAGAACACTAAGATAGCCAAGGAGGCATGGGACATCTTAGAGGTTGCACACGAGGGAACCGAAGTAGTGAAGGACTCCAAACTTCAAGTCCTCCAAACTCAATTTGAGACACTTAGGATGGAGGAGAATGAGTGCTTCAACGACTTCGAGATTAGGTTGATGGACATTGTCAACCAAAGTCATCAACTTGGTGACCCTTACTCGGATAGAAGGATCAAGCAAAAGATAATGAGATCGCTTCCCGAGAGGTTTGAGTCTAAGGTGACGGCTTTAGAAGAAAATAGTGATTTTAAGGACATGAAGCCGAGCGAGGTAATAGGTAGACTTCTCGCCTACGAGTCTAGGAAGGGTCCTAGCTCCACTCCTTCAAAGAAGCAAAAAGGGATTACTTTGAGAGCTTCCAAGGTTGAGAAGGAGGACAAGGATGACTCGGATGAAGACATGGCACTTTTAATGAGAAAATTCAAGAAGTTTGTAAAATTCGAGAAGAAGGGTCATGCATCCAAAGGGCAAGAATTGAAGAAAAGGGTTCCTTTCAAGAAGGTTGAGCATAGGCAAGAGAATAGTGAAAGGAAAGGGATCCAATGCTATGAGTGTGGTGGCATAGGTCATATCTCACTAGATTGTGGGAATTTGAAGAACAAGAGAGAAAAAATGATGGCCGCCATTTGGAGTGAAAGTGATGACTCCGAAGAAGGAGATAAGTCATCAAGTGATGATGAGCTTATCAATAACTTCAAGGCATTGGGTGCCAATTGTGAAGAAAATGAAGTTGTTGGTAAGAATTCCGTTGCTAGTGATCCCATAGAAGAGAAAGTCGAAGAAGTAGCTCTAGAGGAGATAGTTGTTGCTTCGCATTGGGATATGGCACTTATTGACTCAAGAGATCAAGGTGAAGGTCTTGATGAGGAAATTGGATCCATAAGAGAGGAGGATAGCCTAGAAGATGACACTAGTGGAGATGACTCCTTATCTAACTCTACAAATGGAAATGTAGAGAATATGGATATGCATAACTTTATAGTCAATGTTGAAAGCTCCATGAAGAAGAAAGATAGATTTCTAAGGATTTTAGAGGAAGAAAATCTAGAGCTTACAACATACAATGACCTCCTAAAGAAGCAAGTGGAGAAAATGGATCTTAAGGACAACTTTGAAAGTTTTGAAAGCTCTAAGTTAAAGAATGAAAAAGAGATTCAAAGGTTAAAGGAAGAACTACTTAGGCTTTCAACACAAGTTGATCACTTGAATGATGAAGTGATAAGATCCATGGTGGAAGAAGACAAGCTAAAAGATGAGCTAGCTTTGTCTAAGAGGAATGAAGAGGGTTTGAAGAGAGAGCTTGTTGAAGCCAAAGAGTCATTGACTAGAATGACCACAAGCACCAAGAAACTTGACAACATACTTGGTGTAGGAAAAAGCCCTTGTGACAAAAGAGGTCTTGGATTCGAAGTGAGCAAGGATTGCTCTATTCCTAAGAAGACCATCTTTGTGAAGAGTTTGGGTAAGATAGAAGCGTCACCGGTGCAAACTCCTAGGAAGAAGTTAGAACTAGGACAATGTTCGAAAAATGCACAAGTGAAGGTGGTGAAAACGAGACAACCCCAAGCTCAACGAATTAGAGCCTCTCGAGTCATCTCTCCTCAACAAATGACTCACTATGAAAAGAGGCAAAACATGCTACCTAATCCAAGGAGGCAACCCATTCCGGTTCAACCAAATAGAAGACATGAACCGACTCAACACCAAAAGAGACATCAAATGCATGATGAGTCTCCAATGACTTCACAAGAACATGGTATGAATTCTTACTTTGTACCAACTTGTCATTATTGTGGTGTTTATGGGCATATTAGGCCTAAGTGCTTTAAGTACATTAACCATTGTAGGATTGATAGCATGATAAAGAAAAAGAGGCTAAGAAGAGCCCATTTGCATGAGCCTAGGAAATCTTTTGTCAATAATCCTAGGTTAGTGAATGACATGCAACCTTTGTCCACTAGGAAGAAAAATGTTATATCTATGTGGATAAGGAAAAATGAACCCGCTTGCTACGAGACTAACAAGTCTCAAATAGGTTCAACTAAGTCCAATGGACTTGGTAGGTCCATAGGACCTCATGCCCTTCATTAATGAAGGATGATACTAACCCCATATGGGGAACTCAAGCAAAGAGAGCTATTTTTGCATTCTTGTCACTTGCAAAAAAATTTGAAAAATCTTATGCTTCTTGGTTGATTGCTTGAGTAAGCTTGGTTGCACATATGTATATATGTTTTCAATTCAATAAGTGTGAACCTTGCTTGTTTACAATCCATGTCATATTTATGTTCAAACATGCATTTTGGACTAGGAGATGTATGTAGGAAGTATGATTTGAATGACCTATGATTATCTCCATGACATGATGATTCTTAAATAACATGCTAATGTCTTATGAAAAGCATGAAATTCATGTACATGCTCAAATGAAAAAGCATGAATTGATAATTGCGTTCTTAAATGCAAAAACTTGTGTGAAAAAGCTAATGAGACTCAAATGAAAAAGGATCTAGTATCCATTCAAGGATTTTACAATCCAAATGTCTCTCTTTCTTTATTGGTTGAACATGTCTACTATCATACGGGTTTCATTCCCGGAAAAATCAAATAGGGTGCAAAGTTGCTCATGACATGTTTAGCTTATAAAGTTGGATATAGTTGTTCTTAAATTGAAATCAATGAAATTTCTATATCCTTGCTTCTCTCATGACAATGGTGAAATTGGTTTGAATTCCTATTAGAAACCTTTGTCATTTGCTTTGCCAAATACCATGGTATTTTGGACTTGAATGCAATATGTCTTGTATGCAAAGCATTTTGTTTCACACATTTTATCTAATAAAACTCCTCGTTTCTCTCCGATTAATTGAGATTGCATAAAGTGACTTATATTGATTATGCATATACTAGAATGCTACTATCTCTCTTTGCCTTGAGTGACCCGGTTGGGGACTACTCCTTTGTCTATATCATGACAAAAAGGGGGAGTATAATGTGGTAAGGGGAGGTGCAAATTGTTGTAGCAATTGGTGCACATTGGGGAGAATATACATTGAGGGGGAGTAACCCTTTGAGGGGGAGCATTGCATTCATCATACATTGCATGATGTTGTGTTTAATTTCTTAGAAATGCAAATGCTTGTTTATGTCCTCACTTGATTCATCTCACTTTTACTTGTTTCGGAAAGTTTAGAAACCTTGTTTCAGGGAATGATTGTTCTACAAGAGATTGAAGACTTCAAGTTTTATTTTTATATATCTCTTTGTATTGTAGAAAATCTTAATTGACCCATAGGTTTATTTTTGTTGTGAGGAATCAATGTGAGTGGTGGTTTTGTCACGAAATAGCCAAAGGGGGAGATTGTAAGGATTCCCGTTTTTTTGATTGGCTTATTTCGTGGTCAAACCACATGTTGGGGTTTTGAATGTAAGGGTAGTCTAAGTGTTTAGTGTTGAAGATCAAAGGCCCTTCCATGACCTCAAGATTCAAGCACGCCAAAGGTATAATCTCTTGTGCTTGTTTTTCTTTGAAGAGATTTAGTAGCACACACTCACTTAGCATTCTTGCTATGATTGCATACTTGCTTATTTTTATGTGCATCTCTTCACATGTCACTTTACACACTAGCACTTTGGTTGATATATCTTGTTGTGTGTATATGTGCCTTATAATTCGTTTCCCGACATTGTTCGGAAACGTCCGCGCTTGCACTAATGAGTGCTTGGTTTCGCGCGAAGACCGCCTATGGAGAATGCCCTTGGCTTCTCCTTGGTTTTCACCATTGTTGGTGATCGGCGGCCTGGCCGCCGAATGAAACCGCCGTTTCAGTCCAGATTGGTCTGAAGCAATTATGCGGTCAAGATCGGCGGTCACGACCGCCGTTCGAAACCGCCGTTCATACCTGATCGATTTTAATCTCTCGGGTTTGATTCGGCGGTTGGATCGGCGGTCACGTAACCGCCGAATGAAACCGCCGTTAATGCTCTGTTCTTCACGAGCTCAATTCAGCGGTTGTCATCGGCGGCCTGGCCGCCGATTGAAACCGCCGAACGGTGCGTTTCAGGGGCAAAAGTGTCTTTTCACATGCCCAATTCTTGATGTCTATAAATATCTTGTTTTCTCAATCTCTGAATAAGTTTCTTGAGCAATTAGAACCCTAATCTTTCAAGAGAGATTTTTGAGAAAAAATCAAATCAAGAACCTATCTTTAAACACTCAAATCAATTCCCTTTTGCATCAAATTTCATATTTGATCTTCTATGCCTTCATAGAATTGATCCATGCATGGTTTTGAATCATCACATCTTATTTGGTATGTTCTTCACTAATTTCATATTACTTTAGTGTTTTTCATATTAATACATCTCTTTAATTACTTGTATGCTTTTGATTATATGCTAGATACAAGTTAGAGATTATTTGTGATGAAAATTAATTGAGTGTTGTTTGTGATAGCTAATTAGGTTTTTAATTAATCTTGATTAGCTAAGCTATTTGACATGTCATTTAGCAATTGATATCTAGGGTTGATTAAATTGATTATATCATCATCCTAGATAAGCATCTAAGGTTACCTAGCCTTGTTTGTTATTTGAATATTCATATATATATTCACATAGGTTGTTTCTCTTCTTAGAGAAGTAAGTCTTGAGGCTAAGAGTGCTTAGGCCTCAAGCAAATTGGAATAGGGTTGCTAATAAAGGCCCGCTGGGTAGAAGTGAGGGGTTACAGACCGGAATGTTAGACGAGGTCTACATAGGTTGTAAACTTCATTTCAATTAGTGATTTCGAGTTCCGAGTGTGGCGCACTATACAGCCCGTGGTTTTTCCCAGTGGTTGGGTTTCCACGTATACATCAAGTGTTATTTAAATTCCGCACTATATTACACTTGTATGTATTTTTGACTAGTAGGGGCATTTTCGTAAAATTGACTTGCATGCGAAAATTGGGTAATAATAGCTAAAATCTATTCACCCCCCCCTCTAGCTTTATATTGAACACGCCTCGAGTATTTTAATAACTTTCAATAATAGATGGACTATTTTAATATAATAAATGATGAAATTCATTTTCATCCCTCTAGTTTGACTTAATAGCCAAACTGGTCCTTCGGTTTTCAGAATTGTCTCGTTTAGTCCTTATGTCACGATTTCCGTTAAAAAAGTAAAATCTGGCAGGGACAGGGGGTCAAATGACCCTGCTGCCCCTTAAAGTGGGTCAGATTGCTTAATTAACATTTTTACCCTCCATCTCGCTTTTTTAATTAAAACAAAAAACAAAAAAATTAATTGAATAAAAATTATCTTACACACCCATAAAAAAAATCATCTTAAATAAATTAATTAAGATGATTTAATGTTAAAAAATTAAATTTTAAAAATGGATTTAATGTTAAAAAAAATATATGGGTGGACACTGGACATTAGTTATTAAAAGCCCCACTCAAATCTATATTATATATATATATATATATATATATATATATATATATATATTAATTATTGATTAAAATATAAAATAGAAAAAAAAAGAAAAAAACGAAAAAAATAAAAACAACAACAACAACATGAACAACCAATAGCAACTCCATACCTAAACCAAGTCGATTTTTTAAATTTAAACAATCTCACTTTACCAAAAACAGTCATGATTTTGCACAACCAACACTAACAACAGAATAATAGGTGATATTAGATAACCCCATATAGCAACCACCTTGCAGATATGGAAACAAATTTCAAAGAAAAGAAGTAAAATTGTCCACTGTTTCTTTGGACTACTAAAAGCCTCTCTATTCATCAACTCTCACATGTAAGTCGCGCAGTGGAAAATAAAGAGTTTTTATTTGAAATTAATCAATAAAATTAAGAACGATAGATTTCAAAAAAATTCTATCATCTTTTTGGGGCCTTTTGTATATACATAAATATGAGGAAGAGATTTGTTTTCATGCCTTCGAAAAACACTTCTTCGTTTTCTTTTCGATCATTCTTTACGATCCAATACCACTAAGTCTTCCTAGCTATGTCCCACGATCTAGCAACTGTGTGTGTGAGCACGTCACGGATTCCGGGAGCAGTTGAATGGAGGCTTGAGAGAACCGGAAGACAATACCTTGTTTCCCCTATAGAATTCGGCCAACCTGCAAACAAAGAAGAAAAACTTTTTCTTTTCTTTCTTATGTGGCCGCACCCTCTCTTTCTCTCTTGGGTTTCGATTAGCTTCTTTTTCCTGACAAGTATATCTTATATACTAGGAACCTAGGGTTTAGTAATCCAAGTTAAAATAGGATTCTAAATCTTTTTTAACTATTACTTTTGACTAGGGTTTAAACCTTTGACTTATTTAGAGTAAATAAAAATAATCACTTATTATTTTATTTGCTCTTGTCAAGGTTAGAAACTGAAACCTCCATATGACAATTTAATAATTCTTAATTATTAATATATCAATTAAATAATCATATTATTTAATAATATTTAATTCAACAATTAAATAATATATTAATTAAATAATCACATCATTTAATTAATTTTCATAACACAATTAATTGGACCATCCAATTCCCCGTGAGTCTTTGTTATTATCAATCGTATAGAGCTAGCAAGGGGACCTAATAGACCTACAATTTTGAGCTCCAATAATTCTTAGAAAAAATTAATTAAACTATTTAATTAATATTTCACAATTATTAACCTTGGAGTTATTCCACTAAAAACCTAAAGTTGTACTCTCGTAACTGTAGATATTTTACACAACCAATTTAATCAGTGTCCATTGATATAGCTATTACATATGGCATGATCCTCCACAAGTAGTTCATAATTAGAGCTAAGTCATAAAGTCTGTTATACCTCCCTAATTATATCTTTTCCTTTAAGTACCATTGATTCTCTTGAATGATTATATCCTCCATTCCTTTACGGAAGAAGGAGAGCGCTCTTAATCATTCAAGCCCCGAATCAACCCTTAAGAAAACTACTTATCTACTTCTCACAAAAAGGAGTGGATTCCACTATTGTGTACATACCTTCCCAGCCACAAGCCAAACCGTGATTCCAAGACACGGAGTTATTGACCGAGAATGATATTTTGATCTTACCCATGATAAATCAAAAACCACGATCTATCCTGAAGGAGTCAGTAAGACACTTATGATTTAGATCACCCATATATAGCCATCATTAGTCGATATACATGAATCTTTTCAACTAACAAATTTTAGTGACAGATTCGAATAGATTCATATAGATCGTTGCCCAATCCTATATGATCACATCATATAAGGTGCATCAATTCTCATAACACCATATGAGTAGTCTAGGATAAGACCACCATACAATACGGAATGGACCGCGGCTGTAGATTAACCACAAATAAAGTACCCAGCTTTATTTGCTTTCTATGGACTATTTAGATTGCATGTTTCAAACTGAATTCCTCTGTATATGACATTCATATACTCAGTTTGAGATTACATCTAGCAATCTTGGATGTTTGCATATATAATATAAACGTATGAATTAATATATTTGAATGAAATAACTACTTCTTTTATTATTGAATTTATAACATTTACATATTACAAACTTTAGGGCATAAATCTCAACATCACATTCAATCTAAATACAACTAATTTTTATTTCTTCAAACTATCTAAATAATATGTCTACAACAATATCAAAATCAAATAGAAAAATGAAAACTTTAAGTAGACAACCTTGCATTGAAGGCAGCTTGAGAAACCTAGTCTAGATTTCTGGCTATAAGATAGGTTCGACTATGCCATAATTGATGAGCTAGTTAGAGTTCTCTAAGGACTCGATATCCATTTCTTATATTTCTCTGCAAATAACTCATTCCACTTGTTGTCTCTCTATTTCTCTCTTTCTTGCTCTGTTTCTGTGTCTTATCAATTGATCGACTCTATTTCTCTGTTGAGTCACCCATAACTCAGAAACCCCCCAGCCACCACACCCACCACCACCACACAACAACCCAAACTAATCCAGCCACCACCCCCAATCCAAAACCCTAATCAAAATCAACCACCTACCAACAGTTCTTCGTTCACCAACACCCATACACCCACACGATGATAACCACCAACAGCATCGATTTGGGGTTCGATTCAATTGATTTGTAGTGGTTGAAGAGGTTCGATTCAGTTTGTTGTGACAGAGAGAGAGATAGAGAGTGATTCGCACGAGAGAGTGTTCGATCTTCTCATCTGGATTTAGAGAGAGAGAGAATAGTCTAGGTTTAGAGAGAGTGAGGAACACGATCTGATGATGATGATTTCCATATCGTGCTTTGGCTCGTCAAATTCGACCAGATTGAAGGAAAGAGATGGAGATTTTTTTTTTTTTTTAATGATAAAGAAGAGATAAGATTTAGGTGTTTTAGTTTAGGTTGATTTATTTTTTTTAATATTCTTTTTTATTTTATTTACTGATGTGTACAGTGTATCTCCACGTGTCCCAATGACAGCCATGTAAAATTGGGAAAATACGATTATACCTTTTCGTTAGACAAGCCTCTAGCAACTCTGATGTCAATTTACTATCTTACCCTCGTTGACCTAACAGAATTCACAAAAACCCTAACGAAATTAGATGGCAAGGACTAAAATACAGATTTTTTGTAACTAGAGGGATCAGTCAACACAATACTGAAAACTGAGGGACCAGTTTGGCTATTAGGTCAAACTAAAGGGAAGAAAATGAATATCACCCTATAATAAATTAAAATTTGAGATTTTAGGGTTTATTGATTGGAAACTAAAACTATTAGAAATAATAAAAGTTCAAAATAATAATAGATAATTTAACATAAAATAAATTGAATTAAGTAACTACAAATTGAAAGTAGCTAAGAAGTTGACAATGATGGAAAAGAGAAAATAAATTGTTTTGTTTCAGAATAAGATGAAAATTTGAGAAAGAAATTGGAAAAGATGGTGTAAAAAAAAAAAAAAAAAAAAAAAAAAAAAAAAGGCATAAAAAAGGGTTTAATTCATTTTAGTCCCTCTAGTTTGACCAATTAGCCAAACTAGTCCCCGATTTTGAGAATTGTATTGACAGGTTCTTCTAGTTACCAAAAATTTGTATTTTAGTCCCTACCGTCCAATTCCAGATCATGAGGGACTAAAATGAATCAACCTAAACTAAAACACCAGATCATGATTGATATTCGTGAATATTATCTCTTCTTTTATCATACAAAAATGAATAAATAAATAAAAATAAAAAAACTCCCATCTCTTTCCTTGAGCACGATCTGGAAATCATCATCACCAGATCGTGTTCCTCCTTCTCTCTAAACCCAGACCGCTCTCTTTCTCCAAGACCGCCAACACCTGCCGCCATTGTCAAACCCAAACCCAAACCCAAACTTAATCCCAAACCCAATAGAACCCAATCAGCACTGGTGAGAGAGATCGAGAACGATGAGAGAGAGAGATCGAGAATGAAGAGGGAGTTCAAGAACGGAGAGACAGATCGAGAAAGAAGAAAGTCGCAAAACTGAAATTCTTCTGTTTGCCCGTCAATGGTGTCGGAGCTGGACACCTGACATTTGGGGTTTGGTTTCCGACACCTCCTGATGATTTTGGTTGGGGTAGTGGCAACTTACTCATCGGCGGCAGCGACAGTGGCGAACGGCGACTGAACTTAAGGAGGCGATTTAAGGACAGTGGCAAAGGTCTACTCTTTTTTTTTTTTTTTTTGAAAAAAAAATACTATAAGACATGAGTTTGTATTTTTAGAGAGAAATTTCATATGTATTTTTTTTTTTCTGTTATTGTAAGAAGATGGCGGCGGTGGTTGGATTTGAGGGTTAGGTTTTATTATTGTTGAATGTGTTTGGTTCGATTTTGTGGCTTAGATTGTGTGTGATTTTGTAGGTTTGATTGTGTTAATTTTTTAGGTTTGATTGTACTATTGAATGGGTTCATTTTGTTGTTGAACAAATTTGATTTTGTTGTTGAATGGTTTTGGTTTTCTGAGTTTGAATAGGTTTGAATGAGTTTGATTTTATGGGTTTGATAGCAGTGGCGGAGGCGGCGATGGCGGTGAGGATGCTAGGTGGTGTTTAGGCGGCGGCGACGGCTAGGGTTAGAATTTGGTGAGTTGTGCTATGTTGAAGAAGAAGAAGAAGAAGAAGAAGAGAGAAAGAGAGAGAGAGAGAGAGAGAGAGAGAGAGGCGGGATAGAGAGAGATAGAGAGAGATAGAGATTACGGTTTTGTTAATATTTTAATTATTTATTTATTTTTTAAAATTGTTTTTAATTTTTATTATTTAATTTAATTATAGAGGGCTATTTTGTTCTTTTAATGCATTTCAGCAGTTATAAGGGGCAATAAGGTCATTTGACCCTCTAACCCTGTCAGATTCCACTTTTCTAACGGAAATGTTAACAGAAGGACTAAACTAGACAATTCTCAAAACCGGGGGACCAATTTGGCTAATAGGTCAAACTAGAAAGACTAAAATGAATTTAACCCCATAAAAAATTATTAAAATTACATGATAAAATTAAATTTGTAAAATAAGACATTCATTTTCCTTGAAAAAAGTAAATAGTGGGACTTGAACCCCCACCAAGAGACAGGATACCAGTTTTACTAAAAGGTGTTTTGCTATCATTATAATTCTTTAATATATATATATATAATTAAAAACAAAATCAATTTTATTTTTTTTAATTTTGAGGTAGGTCACAGGCCCCACCTGGCCTTAAGGTGGGTTCGCCCCCGCATTCAGTGGTAGCTACAACTTGCCAAAATGATAAGAATTTGAATATTAATTTATTTTAAATTCTTATTTTTAGAAACTAATGTTTAGAGCATCTCCAATGGTATAAGAAAATTTGGATCCTCAAAAGTTGCCACCTCAGCATTTGAGGATTGTTTTTAGGGATTGCTAAATTTGATGATTGTATAGTCTACAATGATACACTTTTATGGTACGACAATGGTATATTAGTTTTTTTTGCTAAGAAAAAAAAAATTATACAGGATAAGAGAAGGTATATGATATGGGTATTGATCTATTCATAATGAAGAGACGACTTTTACCTGATTGAAATTTTTGGGGTTGAAACAATGATGAAATATATAGATGATCAGGGAAAAAAAAAAGCCACAGAAGAGAGAGAAAGAATAAAATTATAACGGTTAATTTGGGTTAAGTTTGTATTTGATAATTGAAAGTCAATCTTCAAATTTGATTATTGATAACTGCTATTGCTAAATTTTAATGACTCCATTGGACAGTGTTTTTTGAATAAATAATCAAAATTTGATTACTTTCCTACTTTTGAGGATTCCATTGGAGATGCTCTTAGGCTGCTATAATATTAAACGTCATGGCATATAAACACTATAATTTATTCTTCACATGCAAAAACTATCATATCTATATGACAAACTTGAACCCTAGTTCCCGACATTACATGGAAAACTTGATCCACTCGATAACTGATTATCTTTTTTTTTTTTTTTTTTTTTCGAAAGTATGGAAGTATTGTTTTTATTGGCTTTAATGTATTGTTGTTTAATATCGTAGCCTAAAATTATCAAACAATTTGGTTAAAATGATACATTATAAATTATAATACAACACTAGCAATAGTCAGAAAATAAATTCATAAATAAAAATAACAAAACATTAATTTAAAACTATGACTAACAAACCCAAGCCACTAACTTGTTAATTAGAAAAAATAAATTTTAACTAAGAAAAATAGATGAATTAAAATAACCGAATATAAATAACAAGATTAAGTGTATTACCATACAATCCAAATAATTAATCCAAAATTCAACACAAATGATATGATAATCGAGTTGTTATGTTGGAGATAATTCACTACAAAAAAAGTGACCTATAGTGACATATTTTTTTGTGATAAATTTCAAATGTATCACAGTAGGTATTATTTTGTGACAAATTTTATTATTTGTCATTATATTTTGTTCAATTGAGACTTTTAAAAAATAATTGTCACAATTAATTAAAAAAAAATTGATAATTTGTGACAAATAATATAATTAGTCACAAAATTAACATATAAAAAGGGAAATAATTTATTTTATAAATAATTAGGTTTTTAAAAGGCAACATAATCAATACATTTTATTTTATTTGGAAATTAAATAAATAAAGCCACAATCATGGCATGGTTTTTTTTTTTTTTTCCCTTATTCCATCTTCACATGTCTCTTGGTTCGCCCCTTGTTACTGCCATATCTAGATTTTCTCTTTATTTTCTTTTTTCCTTAAACACACTTTATAGGTTTGAAATAGTTTTTTTTTTTGAAACAGCTAGATTTATTAAAATAGAAGCCCCATAGGCAAAGTACACCAGAAGCCAACAACCCAAAATACCACAAACAAAATAAACCACCAACCAAAATACAAACCCAAAACCAGGCAAAACGAAAAACACTCAGACAGTGCAAGGTACAAAAAAAAAAAAAAAAAAAAAAAAACAGGAAAGAGGCCTAGGCCAAGCCAACCAAAAAACACCAGAAGAACAGAAATCAGTGTTCGTTGTAGAGACAGCCAAGACAACGCCTGCAGCTAACAAGTCAGAGATCACACCACACAAGCCTGTCCCCACACTAATCAGAACCACCTTTCGCAAGACAATCCATAAAGGAGTTCGAATCCCTAAACTTGAAACTAATAGAAAGACCAACCAAGCTGTGCAAAAAACCTTTGATGTCATAAACCAAATTCACCAATTTTAAGCAACCAAAATCCTTACCATTAATCCAGGACACAGCAATTTTCGAATCATTAACTATTTCAATATTCCGATCAGCTAGATGCAAATTAGAAGAGATCAAGAGACAGGCTCTGTGAATTGCCAAAACTTTTGCAGTTATTGAATCTTCAACACCAACATAATAAGAGAACAAGCAAAGGACTTTACCCCTTGAATCTCTTAGCACTCCCCCAATTACCGCATCACCCGGATTACCTCTTGAAGATCCATCTACATTAAAACAGAGCACATCCCAGTAGGCGGAGTCCAAACAACTGTCTTGTTAGCTTTAAAAACCTCATTGTCAACACATCTATCCTTCAAATCCAGCATGAGCAATGTTAAATCACACTCTGAACCCGGACCATGATTCTTAAACCATAAAGCCAACCTAAACTGAATTGAATCCAAAGCTAAGTCCAAACAAGGAATAGAGTCCCTAAAAACCACATTATTTCGACTCTCCCAAATTGTCCAAACCACTGCATAAAACAATACATTCCACACTCTCCTCCTAGACTTTGAAGGATACATACCAATCCAATCTCTAAACCAGTCCTCCAATCTCGAATTCAAGCAACAATGAACACCCCACCAGCCCATGCTTCTCCTCCATAGTATATTAGCCCAATCACAAGTTTAAAACAAATGATTTATCGATTCAGTAGCTGCACTGCACATTGGACATACCAAATTTGTCAAATGAACCATGCCAAACTTGACCATTACCTCTCTAACTAGAAGTTGGCCTCTCATTAGCTGCCAAGAGAAGACTTCTATTTTCGGGGGACAAATCCCCTACCAAATAGAAGATAACAAATTATTGTCCTGAAAGCCACTTAAACGCAAATCCTCCAAACATAAACGAAACGAACAAATCGTAAAGAGACCATTAGACGAAAAACATTTTAGGATTATGCTCAATAGCAAGAGTGTAATGTTGTAATTAACAATCTTTTTCATATTAATAAAGTGATTTCTGGTTTAACAAATCGTATAGCATTTATAGTTTATTATTATAATTGTCAAAGTAAATAATCATAAGGTCTAAAGACTATGAGAAAAGAAGAATTGTTCGTACATCTGGATATGTATGTGGTAGACACAATTCTTTAGTTAGTCTTGAATAATGTTCACAACTTAAGTTAAAGGTTGGGCACCTTTATCTTGTTAAAGTTGTAGAATTCTTTTGCTAGCATTTGAGTGGGATCAAATGAGATATGATGAGTCTAAAATCATCGGAGTGTCTTCGAGCAAAAGGATCTAGTGCACTGGGTGCATTGAACTGGATCACAATGAAAAGCTTTATCTAGAACCGTCAATAGATAATAGTCTTTTCATTATCAGGACAATCGGAGAGTCTATCTTAATCCTGAGATAAATGATGGACTTATAGTTGCAAATGATATCATTTGAGTTATCAATGAGTACGATTATAATGCATAGTCTATCCTCGATAGTTTGGTGATATTCATTTGTTAATCGATAGAGGACTTCATTTATAGATATGGACATCGTGGCTCCATTTATTAAATGAGAGTATAATATCATCATATGGATGTTTTGAGGTAATTGGATATTAAATCTCAATGTTGAGTTTTCGATAGTGTCTATTGAAAACATGGCTTCTGGACAAGTCAAAATATCCAAGTTCAAAACGTGGTCATATGAGTAAATATGGTAACTTGGAGAGTTATAGGCGGTCTATGAACTCTTGGCGATTACTGATATTAATCACGAGGATACACTATCTCCAACATGATTGTCTAGGGTATGAATGAGGAACATCTTCCTTTTCTATCTTTATTTAAGAGTTCAATTTTAGCTATTTAGTGGAATGAGTTAAAATCAATAGATCGGACCTAAGTGAATCATTTGTTGATTGTGATTAGGTTATGTCTATTGAAGCTTAAATTTAGATGGCCCGCCAAGATCCCCAATCCACACGGACTTGCATGGATCACTTGATATATTCTACCGGACCAATTTAAGGGTCCATCTAGAATTGCATTTAATATATTAAGAATATAATTTGCACATTATTTAAGTAATGGGCTGCTCAATTATATTAATATATTAATAAAAGACATGTGGGCTTGTTTCTTTTAGTAAGAATGGTTCTGGTTCACATGTGGGCTTTTTATTTAAAGTCCAATGGATTAAATGAAATAAGAAAATAATATTAGGCCCAATTTTATTCAAGTGGGGCGGCAAGGTTAATATTTTAACCTAAGATATTATTTTGTTTTCATTGTTTTAATTAAATAAGAATTAATTAATTTATTAATTAATTGTTTAATTAAGAAACAAATCTTTTCTGATTAGGAAATATGATTCCTAGTCTTATACTATTGTTGGTAGTTTACTAAAAGTAAAAGACTTATTTGGTAAGAAAATAAATAATTAATTTTATTTATTTAATCAAATAAGAAGTCTTTTATTTTAGTCAATAAAAGAATAAAATATCTATGGGTTGGATTAGGGTTTGAAGTCTATTCTTTTATGGAAATTAGGGTGCAACACAAACTCCTTTTAGGAGTGTGATTTGCGGCAACCCTAGTAGAAAAAGAGAGCAAGATTTCGGCAACCCTAATAGAAAAAGAGAAGAAAATTTAGGCCACCTATATATTCATATGTATAGAATTCGGCCACCCTATGCTTTGTGCTTGAGAGACAATTTTTCTTCTTCTTCTTAATTCATAGAGAGCATTAATTTTATTCTACTAAAAACATAAAAGAGTGAATAAATTATTCTTTGATGGTACACTATTTGCTTGTTCATCAATAAGCTTGTGTGTACAACATCGATTTAGGTTCACGCGAGTTTCGATCATTAGATTGAGAACTCAAAAGTGACCGGAATAATTTTAGTCTTCTTTTGATTGTTTTTGTGACTAACAAAGAAAAGAAAAGTTTATTTGTCCATTCACAGGTTTGCAATTCAAAGAAAAGGGAGACCACGCTCCTAGGTGATCCACGTTCGTGCTAGGATTGAAGATCTTACGGATTACCATCGACGTAAGTCAATCGGATCATGCGACAAAAGGTATTATTCTTTTGTTAGATAATATATGTGTTTAATTGATTAAAGGGTTTAAGGTTCATAAAAAGGAAAAATTTTAAAAGTTACTAAATCTATTTTTAGTCTCGCTTCCGCTGCGCGTACTACGGTATTTTTCCCTACAAAACACCACGCCAATGAGTCTTCTACATTATTCCTAACACTGATACTACCCAAAACAGCCATAAAATTGTTCAATTGATTAATCTCCCAATCAAATAAAGATCAACGAAGATTCACCACCCAAATCCATTTCGGTAGAAATAGTGATTCATCTGTAGAAGTCACAAAGATTGTAGAGAAAATTTTGCCTTATAGAAAAAGGTAAGCTTATCTTGATTTGTTTTTTTATTTTATTTTATTTATGGTTTGTTTTCTTTTACTTGTTTTTCAGGGTCGGAATTTCAAATTCGAGTTTCATATAATAAAAGTTTCTTTGAATAAGATAAGCTTTTTTATGTAGAATTATATATATATATATATATATATATATATATGTTTAGGGATGTTTCTTAATTTTAATTTGTTTTTAATTTTTTTCTCTTTAGTTTCTCTTTCCTTAAAAACACGTTTTAGGTTTGAAACCGTGTTTCATCTTTAGAAGTCACCAAGACTATAGAGAAAATTTTGCCTTGATAAAAAAGATAAGCTTCTCTTGATTTAATTTTTCTTGGGTTTGTTTTCTTGTACTTGTTTTTCAGGGTCGGAATCTCAATTTCAAGTTTCATATATTGAGAGTTTCTTTGAGCAAGATATGTTATATATAGAATTTTATATTTATGTTTAGGAATGATTCTTAACTTTAATTCATTCTTAATTATTTGCAAGAACATATAATTGTTATTTCATAATTTATAGTTGTTTGTTCTTAGATTTACATAGTACATGTCAATATTAGTTGATGTGCATACTAACTATTTAATTAAATGAGTCTTATGAAACAACCATTTGTTTGATGCAGCATTGAAAATATATATATATAATTGAGGTGTTAATAATATACTTTCATCTATTGCAGATTGTATCTAGGTGAAAAGTTTATTCCGATCTTTTCATTGACGAAAGTGTTCTAATATTGAGGCTTGAAGAATCAAATTGATGTAATTGATAGTTATCAGGATATAATTGATGTAATGCTCTTATCTCGAAATTTGTAGCAAATTGGTATATGTACATTAACAATTTTGTAATATATATTTTTTTTCACTTTCTTTTTTCTTTTTTCTTTTGCTTTTCTTTCTTATGTTCTGATTATCTATCCCTTACTGTACTTTTTGTATTTAAGTTTTCTTGTAGTTAATAATAGTTGAATGGACCATTATATTAACTTTGATTGAATTTGTAACTTGTTATCTTCTTGTTAATTGTCACTAAATTTATGTAAAACAAACATAATTTTCATATGGTTAACTATCACTAGGTTTGTGTATAGTGACAATTTTTAAATAATTAATTGTCGATAAATTTATGTATAGTGACACAATTTTAACATGGTTAATTGTCCCTAAGTTTGTGAATAATGACACGATTTTAAAATAATAAATTGTCACTAAAATTGAAACAAATATTGCACGGTGTGTATAAAACTATCTAGAGGGGGAGGGGGGGGGGGGGGGGGGGGGGGGGGGGGGGGGGGGGGGGGGGGGGGAGGGGCGGGAATTTTAAAGATATTACCCAATTTTTCGTGTATAGTCAATATTACGAAATTACCCCAAACTAGATAAAACAATAAATCAAGTGTAAAATGCGGAAATTAAATAACACTTGATTTTTACGTGGAAACCCTCACGGGAACAACCACGGGCTAATAAGTGAGCCACACTCGAACCTCGAATCCACTAAATGTGTAAACCGATTACAACCTAATCCCGGTAAGTAATCACACACCTACCTAACCCCAGTATAAGTGGACCTAGTCTAATTGCTCGTGAATTAAGCAACCCAATCCCGGTTACAACACAAGACTTAATTCTCTAAGAAGAGATATTAAAACCTATGTGAATATGAGAAATATTCAAAATGCAATTTAGAGCTAGGTTACTCTATATGCTTATCTAGGATAATGATTTTGCAATTAATTCATTCCTAGATATTAAAAACTAAATGACATGTCAATTAGCTTAGCTAAACATAGATTATGAAAACCTAGATAGCTATCACAATACAACGCTCAATCAAATCAACACAACAATCTCTATCTTGAATATTAGAATTTAATCTAAGAACAATCAAGTAATAAAAGAGATGCCATAATAAATAAAACACTAATTATATATGATAATAGTGAAGAACTTACCAAAGCAAGTGTGTTGATGAAAGACCCATGCAAGCAAGCATCCTAGATATGCTAGAAGATGCTAGATGAATTTTGATGCATATGAATTTTGGTTTAAGTGTTTAAATAAGCAAACTTGATTGTTTTTTCTCACAAAAATCTCTCTTTTAAAAGTAGGGTTCTTGATGATTAAAGAGTAACATTCAGAACAAGAGAAAATGATGTATTTATAGGCATAAAAAATAGAGCATGTGAAAAAACAAGTTTGCCCCTGAAACTCACCAATCGGCGGTTTCAATCGGTGGCCAAGCCGCCGTTTCCAACCGCCGAATTGAACCCGTGAAGAGCAGAGCATCATCGGCGGTTTCAAAACCGCCGAACCAACTGCAGAATCAAACCCGAGAGATTAAATTAATCAGGTATGATCGGCGGTTTCGAACGGCGGTCATGGCCGCCGATCATAACCGCATAATAGCTCCAGAAGCCTCTGGACACAAACGGCGGTTTCATTTGGCGGCCAAGCCGTTGATCATAACTGCCGTTTCACCAAAAGAGGTGAAACCAAAGGAGAAGCCAAGGGTATTCTCCGTAGGCAGACTTCACGTAAAACCAAGCACATACTAGTGCATGCATAGACGTTTCCGAATAATATCGGGAAACGAATTACAAGGCACATAAACACACACAAAATACAAAATCAAAGTGCAAATGTGAAATGTGGCATGTGAAGAGTATACACACAAATGCAAGTATGCTAAGTGTGTGTGTGCAATCTAAATCTCTTCAAAGAAAACTAAACATTTAGAAATTTACCTTTAGTGCTTATCAATGATGAGGTCTTCAAAGGGCATTAAACTTGAACCTAATATCTAAGCTACCCTTACAATGAACCCCAATTGTGGTTTGTCCACGAAATGAGCCAATCAACAAATAAGACCTTACAATCTTCCCCTTTTGCTATTTCGTGACAAAACCACCACTCACATGATCCTCACAAACATAATTGAAGCTACGGGATAATAAAGATATTCTACATTACAAAGAGATATAAAAAATGTAAAAAAAAAAACTTCAAGTCTTCTATCTCTTGTAGAACTATTAACCCTTCAAAACAAAATATTACACTTCCAAAGCAAGTGTATGTGAGATGATTAAGTGAAAATTAAACAAGGATTTGCATATAGAATTTTTCAATTAAGAAAACATGCAACATTATGAAATGAATGTGCAATGCAATGCTCCCCCTCAACGGGTTACTCCCCCTTAATGAATATTATCCCCAACATGCACAATTGCTACTACAATTAGCAACTGCCCTTACCACCATTCTACTCCCCCTTTTTGTCATGATATAGGCAAAGGAGTAGTCCCCAAAAGGGTCACCTCTTAGCAAAGAGAGATAGTAGCATACAAGATATTTGTATAATCATATAAGTCAATTTATGCATCTTAATTAATTGGAGAGAAACAAGGAGATTTATTTAAAGAAAATGTGTGAATCAAACATGCTTTGCATACAAGACATGTAGCATTCAAGTCCAAAATACAATGGTATTTGGCAAAGCAAATGACAAAGGTTTCTAACAAGAATTCAAACCAATTTCACCATTGTCATGGGAGAAGCAAGGATATAGAGATTTTATTGATTTCAATATAAGAGCAACTATATCCAACTTTATAAGCGAAACATGGCATGAGCGACTTTGCACCCTATTTGATTTTTTCGGGTGAGAAACCTGTATGATAGTAGCCATGTTCAACTAATAAAGAAAGAGAGACATTTGGAATTAAAATTCCTTTGAACGGATACAAGATCCTTTATTCATTTTGAGTCTCATAAGCTTTTTCACACAAGTTTTGCATTTTAAGAATATGCAATCATCAATTCATGCTTTTCATTTGAGCATGTTATATGAATTTCATGCTTTTTCATTTGACATTAGCATGTTATAAAAGAATCATCATGTCATGGAGATAACTATAGGTCATTCAAATCATACTTCCTATGAAAATCTTCTAGTCCAAAAATGCATGTTTGAACATAAATATGATATGGATTGTAAACAAGCAAAGTTCACACTTATTGATTGAAAACATATATACATATGTGCAACCAAGTTTACTCAAGCAATTAAAAAAGAAGCATAAGATTTTTCAAATTTTTGCATTTTTGGACTAGGAGATATATACATAGGATTTAATTTGAATGACCTATAATGATCTCCATGACATGATGATTGCTAAAATGACATGCTAAATGCTAATCTTAAAAAGCATGTTTTGATGATTGCATTTCTTAACTGCAAATAATGTGTGAAAAAGCTTATGAGACTCAAATGAAAAAGGATCTTGTATCCATTCAAGGATTTTACAATCCAAATGTCTCTCTTTCTTTATTGGTTGAACATGTCTACTATCATACGGATATCTTATCCGGAAAAATCAAGTAGGGTGCAAAGTCGCTCATGACATGTTTAGCTTATAAAGTTGGATATAGTTGTTCTTAAATTGAAATCAATGAAAACCTATATCCTTGCTTCTCTCTTGACATTGGTGAAATTGGTTTGAATTCATATTGAAAACCTTTGTCATTTGCTTTGCCAAATACCATGATATTTTGGACTTGAATGCTACATGTCTTGTATGCAAAGCAATTTTTGATTCACACATTTTATTTAAATAAATCTCCTTGTTTCTCTCCAATAAATTTGAGATTGCATAAAGTGACTTATATTGATTATGCATATACTAGAATGCTACTAACTCTCTTTGCCTTGAGTGACCCGGTTGGGGATTACTCCCTTGTCTATATCATGACAAAAAGGGGGAGTATGTTGTGGTAAGGGGAGTTGCAAATTGTAGTAGCAATTGTGCATGTTGGGGAGAATACTAATTGAGGGGGAGTAACCCTTTGAGGGGGAGCATTTGCACAATTCATACATTGCATGATGTTGTACTTAAATTTTTAAATGCAAATGCTTGTTTTATCTCACTTGATTCATCTCACCTTTTCTTGTATTAGAAAGTATAGAAACTGTGCTTTCAGGGATTGATTGTTCTACTTGAGATTGAAGACTTCAAGACTATTTATCTTATCTCTTTGTAAAGTAGAAAATCATAAGTAGACCTGTAGTTTCTATTATGTTGTGAGGAATCAATGTGAGTGGTGGTTTTGTCACGAAATAGCCAAAGGGGGAGATTGTAAGGATTCCCATTATGATTGGCTTATTTCGTGGTCAAACCACATGTTGGGGTTTGGTTGTAAGGGTAGTCTAGGTGTTTGTTGAAGATCAAGACCCTTTCCAAGACCTCAAGAGGACAAGCACAAAAGGTATATATCTAGTGCTTACATTGGCTTGAAGAGATATAGTTGCACACACACACACAACATGCATAACTCTTATTCTTGTATGGTGTGTTTATATTTTGTGTGCATTGTGCTTTATTGATTTATTCAATATCTCTTCTTGCATGTTGAATTGATTGCATCTTGTTATATGATAATGCCATGACATGTTAGGCATTAGGATGCATTCAATACCCACACTTGCACTTCATGTATGTTAACTTTTAGTGTGGAGTAATTCGTTTCCCTAAGGATGTTCGGAAACGTCCGCGCGTGCACGGTAATGTGCTTTGTTTTGCGCGATGATCGCCGGTGGAGATGCCTTTGGCTTCTCCTTGGTTTCACCATTTTTGGTGAATCGGCGGTTACGTTCGGCGGCCTGGCCGCCGTTCGAAACCGCCGAATGAGACCTGATTGAAATATATCTCTCGGGTCCAAAACGGCGGTTGGGATCGGCGGTTTCCAAACCGCCGAATGAAGTCGCCGAAGTTCCCCTGTTCCACACGGGAGCCATTCGGCGGTTCATTTCGGCGGCCTGGCCGCCGAATGAAACCGCCGATCGGTGCGTTTCAAGGGCAAAATTGTATTTTCACCTGCCCTGTTTTTGGTCTCTATAAATACATCCTTATCTCTGGTTCAGAATACAAGTTTTTGATTATAAGAACCCTAGAGAGATATTTAGAGAGACTTGAGAGAGAAAGCTTAAAGATCATATCTTTATCTCTCTAAACCCATTCCCACATGCATAAATCTTCATCTAAGCATCATCTAGGATCATCTAGCATATGCTAATGCATGGGACTTCTTCAACACACATGGTATGATTTGTTGAACACTTTTATCTTACATAATTAGTGTTTCTACTTATCAATTTTATCTCATATTTTACTTATATGTGTTTAGATTAATTTCTACATATAAGATTGAGATTATGTGTTGATTGGGTTTTTATTTGTTAGCTAGGCTTTAATGTTCATATGCCATCTAGCTAATTGATCTCATTTGTTAATTGAGATTATTTTTTATAGCTTATTTGATTAGGTCATTATTGCCTAAAAGCTATGCCATGAACATTCTTGTGTGATGTATTGATAACTAGGTTGATAGATTGTTTTTTAATCAACTAGTTAATCCTTTGAATGTTTGTGGGTTTTATATGATAGCTTTGTATCTAGGATTGGTTATCCTTTACTTAGCTAAAGTTATATGCCATGTCATATAGCTATATGTGATATCTAGGATTGATTATATTGTCATCTTATAATCCTAGGTAAGCATTTAGAGTACCCTAGCTCTTATTGCATTAATTGAATATTCATACATATTCACATAGGGTTGTGCATCTCTTTTGAGAGATTGAAGTCTTGGGGCTAAGTGTGCTTAGGCCTCAAGCAAATTGGACTAGAGCCGCTATAAAAGGCCCGCGTGGTAGATTAGAGGGTGCTCACGCCAAGAGTAGTGTATCAGGGGATATCACTGGGGATTGAACCAAGAGTGGCGATTGGTAGTGTCCATAGCCTGAGGTTATCTAGGGTGAGGGTCCGAGAATCACTTAAGGGTGTAACCGTCTTTTCATATAGTGGATTTCGAGGTCCGAGTGTGGCGCACTTAACAGCCCGTGGTTTTTCCCAGTGGTTGGGTTTTCCACGTAAACATCAAGTGTCATTTACTATTTCCGCATCTTATTACACTTGTATGTTTTGTTGACGTGCTAGGGGTATTTTCGTAAAATTGACATGCATGCGAAAATTGGGTAATAATTAGATAAAATCTATTCACCCCCCCTCTAGCTTTATATTGATAAACACACCTCGAGTATTTTGAGAACTTTCAGTGCTCATACCAAGCCCTCGGTGCTTGTTTCAACCCATATAACGCCTTTTTGAGACGATAGACATGGTTAGGGTGTTGTGCATCCACAAACCCCTTGGGTTGTTCAACAAACACTTCCTCTTGCAAGAAGCCATTGAGGAAGGCACTCTTGATGTCCATTTGGTCTAATTTGAACTTGTGAATACAAGATATGGACAAAATAAGCCTAATGGACTCTAAACGGGCAACGGGAACAAATGTCTCCTCAAAGTCGATACCCTCAATTTGAGAGTACCCTTATGCTATAAGTCTAGCCTTATTCCGCACTATGTTGCCATCCTCATCGGATTTGTTCCTATAAATCCACTTGGTGCCTATGACATGTGTGTTTTTAGGCTTAGGAACTAAAGTCTAAACCTTATTCCTTTCGAATTGGTTTAGCTCTTCTTGCATGGCAAGAACCCAAAATTCATCATTTAAGGCTTCATCAACCTTTTTGGGTTCTATTTGAGAGGTGTAGCATGTAAAGCTAATGAGATTAGCTATTTGACGCCTAGTCCTAACACCTTCATTCACATCTCCAATAACATCATCTTTGTTATGGAGTCTTTTAACCCACGGAGCGGGTTCATTAAAGTCCAAGAGAGGAACTCTATTAAGAGGTTGTGTGTCCTCATTATTACCATTGGACGTCCCAACATTGGGAGTCTCCACAACATTCTCCAAAGGAGAGTCATCATCTAAAACTACCTCCTCTTCATAGTTATTAAACTTGAGCCTTGTATCATCAATGACAACATTGGATGATTCCATGACGGTTCGAGTCTTCAAGTTGAAAACTCTATAGGCTCTACTATTCAAGGCATAGCTAATAAATATACCCTCATCACTCTTAGCATCAAACTTGCCAAGTTGATCACGGTCATTCAAAATGTAGCATTTGCTTCTGAAGTTATAGAAGTAGCTAACATTTGGCTTCCTACCTTTCCATAACTCATAGGAGGTATTCCTAGATCCGAGCCTTAGGAAAACTCTATTCCTTATATAGCAAGCCATATTAACGACTTCGACCCATAGGTTCCTAGGGACATTGTTGCTAAGCAACATCACACGGGCCATCTCTTGAAGGACCCTATTCTTCCTCTCAACAACTCCATTTTGTTGAGGTGTCCTAGGAGTCGAAAACTCATGGTAGATCCCTAAGCTATTGCAATAGCTTTCAAAGAGGGCATTTTCAAACTCTCTCCCATGATCACTTCTAATCCGTTTAATGCTTTTAATGTTAAAATTCATTTCATTTTGTATTTTAGTACAAAGCATTTTAAACTTCTCAAAAGTTTTAGATTGTTCTCTAAGAAAATATGTCCATGTGAACATAGAGAAATCATCTACACAAACAAAAATGTATCTCTTTCCACCTAAACTCTCGGTTTGCATCGGACCCATAAAATCCATGTGGAGAAGCTCTAAGGGCTCCTTGGTAGAGAGATACTTGCCCTTTTTGTGCATGCTCTTGGTTTGTTTTCCTTGTTGGCAAGGTCCACAAACACCATTGGCTTTCTTCCCAAGCTTAGGGAGGCTATGCACACAATTGAACTTTCAAAGGGTTCGTAGATCCCTAAAGTTCATGTGGCCAAGTCTTTCATGCAACAACTCAATTTGCTCATCCACAGACATATTGTTTGAGACTATTCTAGCTTTAAGACAATAACAATTATCGCTAGATCTCATACCTTTTAACAAGGTTTGTCCATCGGGCTTTAGGATAGAGCAATCATCTTTACTAAACAAG
This sequence comes from Acer yangbiense, assembly GCA_008009225.1. NCBI lineage: Eukaryota > Viridiplantae > Streptophyta > Magnoliopsida > Sapindales > Sapindaceae > Acer > Acer yangbiense. Next base: position 14,968,158 of record CM017767.1, read on the forward strand.
ACGGAATATCCTTCATCACTAAGATGTGAAATGCTTATCAAATTGGCTTTCAAGCCATTAACAAAGAAAGCATTGGATAATGAGGGTAATCCGAGAACGAAAATGGTTCATTTCCCTACAACTCTCTTTTTGGATCAATCACCAAAGGTGACACATCCTCCTTCCTCCATGACAAGAGTCTCGAAGAAACTCTTGTTTCCCGTCATGTGCCTAGAGCACCCACTATCTAAATACCAAAAATTAGAAGAATTAGCCTTTAAGGCAATTTGAGCAACATGGCATACATTTTCATTCTTTCTAATCCACATAGGTAACACATTTTCTTTCCTTGTGGTTTTTGGTACATGGGCTCTAGATGTCCTAGGATCATACAAATCAATATTATTATTCCTAGGAACATGCATCATGGCTCTTTTCTTTTTCTTCTAAATCATGCTTCTAGTTTTACACATTTTAATATAACGAAAGCATCTTGGTCTAATATGACCATCAAAACCACAAAAATGACATGTAGGAATAAAATAAGAAATCATACCTTGTCCTTGTGTGTACATAGGAGCTTTCCCATGTCTTTATGGTTGAGTGGGTTCAATCCGTCTTCGTTGTTGAACCGGTCTAGCTTGCTTCCGAGGTATAATTTGCATGATTGGTTCCTTTCCTTTGTGAGCCATGGTTTAAGAAATGTTGGTTTGAAAGGCTCTTGTAGGTTAAGCTTAAGGTTGCCTTCTTGGTGCCATCTTCACTTGTGCACTATTCGAACATTGTCCTAGATCAATTTTCTTCCTAGGAGTTTGCACCGGTGAAGCTTCTTTGTTGCCCAAGCTCTTGACAAATACGGTCTTGTTAGAGGTTGAGATCTTCTTACCATCTTCATGCCTAAGACCCCTCTTGTCTCCAACACCAAGTATATGGTCAAGCTTCTTGGTGCTAGAAGCCATCCTAGCTAATGATTCTTTAGCTTCATCAAGCTCCCTCTTCAAACCTTCTTCATTCCTCTTAGATAAGGATAACTCCTCTCTTAGCTTATCTTCATTTAATGTGGATCTCACTACTTCTTCACTTAATTGGTCTATATGAGATAAGAGCTCTAGGTTTTCTTCCTTCAATCTCATGATCTCTCTCTTGTTTTTTGAACTTGAATTTTCAAACTTGACCATGTAGTCTTTAAGATCCATTCTATCCACGTTTCCATTAGTGGAGTGAGATGAATAACCGTCATCACTTGAGTCAATTTCCTCTCGACTCTCATTGTCTTCTTCATTAGAACCTTTGCTTTTGTGAGAGGAGGCAAAGGCTATGAAGTCAGCCATGACCTCTTCATCATCCGAAGACTCATCTCCCTCATTGGAGTCATCACTTCCACTCCATGTGGCGGCCATCACTTTACCCTTTTTCTTGTTAATGTGATTAGCACATCCGGGGGCAAAGTGGCCTATCCCAACATATTCATAGCATCGGATCCCTTTCCTTTCGGTCTTCTCTTGCCTAGGCTCAAAATTCTTGAATGGAGTCTTTTTCTTGAAGTCTTGACCCTTGGATCCGAAACCCTTCTTCTCGGACTTGTAGAATTTCTTAAACCTTCTCATTAACAAGGCCATTTCTTCGTCCGAGTTATCATTCTCCTCCTTCACATCTTTGGAGGATTTCAAAGCAATTCCCTTTTGCTTTTTAGGAGGTGTGGAGTTAGGACCCTTCCTAGACTCATAGGCTAGAAGCCTCCCTATCACCTCACTCAGCTTTATATCCTTATAAGTGTTATTCTCCTCTAAAACCGTCACCTTAGATTCAAACCTATCGGGGAGAGATCTCATAATCTTTTGCTTGATTTTCCTATCCGAATATGGGTCACCAAGTTGATGACTTTGGTTAACTATGTCCATCAACTTAATCTCGAAATCGTTGAAGCACTCATTCTCCTCTATCTTAAGCATCTCGAATTGAGTTTGGAGGACTTGAAGCTTGGAGTCCTTCACCACTTCGGTTCCCTCATGTGTAATCTCTAGGATGTCCTATGCCTCCTTAGCTATCCTAGTATTTTGAATCAATTTATATTGATTTTCGTCCATTGCACATAGGATGGCATGCATCGCCTTCGTATTCCATTTTGATGCCTCAAACTCTTGCGCATTCCATTGCGCCTTAGGTTTGAGCACATCCTCTCCTCCACCCGTAGGAGTCATCATGGGTGATGTGTAGCCGTCTTCAACCGCCATCCAAGCCCGGTCATGGATTTGACATATGTACGACTCCATCTCTTCTTTCTAAGAGGCATAATTCAACCCAGTAATAAGTGGAGGCCTTGTGCTAGAAGCACCCTCGTTGCCACCACCATTTCCACCGTTTCCACTCATAGTGTTTATGAATGAATGAAATGAATGCAAATGTATGAATGATCAAAAATCACACAAAATGCAAAATACACCAAAATGAGCAAGGATCACCTAAGTATATCTAGGAACCTGCTCTGATACCAATTGAAACAAATATTGCACGGTGTGTATAAAACTATCTAGAGGGGGGAATAGATTTTAAAGATATTACCCAATTTTTCGTGTATAGTCAATATTACGAAATTACCCCAAACTAGATAAAGCAATAAATCAAGTGTAAAAGCGAAAATTAAATAACACTTGATTTTTACATGGAAACCCTCACGGGAAAAACCACGGGCTAATAAGTGAGCCACATTCGAACCTCGAATCCACTAAATGTGTAAACTGATTACAACCTAATCCCAGTAAGTAATCACACACCTACCTAATCTCGGTATAAGTGGACCTAGTCCAATTGCTTGTGAATTAAGCAACCTAATCCTAGTCACAACACAAGACTTAATTCTCTAAGAAGAGATAATAAAACCTATGTGAATATGAGAAATATTCAAAATGCAATTTAGAGCTAGGTTACTCTATATGCTTATCTAGGATGATGATTTTGCAATTAATTCAATCCTAGTTATCAAAAGCTAGATGACATGTCAATTAGCTTAGCTAAACATAGATTATGAAAACTTAGATAGCTATCACAATACAACACTCAATCAAATCAACACAACAATCTCTATCTTGAATATTAGAATTTAATCTAAGAACAATCAAGTAATAAAAGAGATGCCATAATAAATAAAACACTAATTACATAGGATAATAGTGAAGAACTTACCAAAGCAAGTGTGTTGATGAAAAACCCATGCATGCAAGCAAGCATCCTAGATATGCTAGAAGATGCTAGATGAATTTTGGTTTGAGTGTTTAAATGAGCAAACTTGATTGCTTTTTCTCACAAAAAGCTCTCTTTTAAAAGTAGGGTTCTTGATGATTAAAGAGTCACATTCAAAACAAGAGAAAGTGATGTATTTATAGGCATGAAAAATAGAGCATGTGAAAAGACAAGTTTACCCCTGAAACGCACCGATCGGCGGTTTCAATCGGCGGCCAGGCCGCCGTTTCTAATCGCCGAATTGAGCTCGTGAAGAGCAGAGCATCATCTGCGGTTTCATTCGGAGGTTTCGAAACCGCCGAACAAACCGTAGAATCAAACCCGAGAGATTAAATCAATCAGGTATGATCGGCGGTCGTGGTCGCCGATCATAACCGTCGTTTCACCAAAAGAGGTGAAACCAAAGGAGAAGCCAAGGGCATTCTCCGTAGGAGAACTTCGCGTAAAACTAAGCACATACTAGTGCATGCATGGACGTTTCCGAATAATATTGGGAAACGAATTACAAGGCACATAAGCACACACAAAATACAAAATCAAAGTGCAAGTGTGAAATGTGACATGTGAAGAGTATGCACACAAATGCAAGTATGCTAAGTATGTGTGTGCAGTCTAAATCTCTTCAAAGAAAACTAAGCACTTAGAAATTTACCTTTGGTGCTTATCAATGATGAGGTCTTCAAAGGGCATTGAACGTGAACCTAATATCTAAGCTACCCTTATAATGAACCCCAATTGTGGTTTGTTCACGAAATGAGCCAATCAACAAATGAGACCTTACAAAGATGTATAGTGACAAAATCTTCAAACAGTTAATTGTCACTATATAAAAATTTAGTGACATAATTTTTATTTTGTCACTAATTAAGGTCAAGTGATAATATATCACTAAAAGTTACGATTCTTAACAGGTACCAAAAAACTGTCACAAATACATTTAATGACGGGGTAAAAGTGACGAATTGTTAATGATACTTTTTTTTTTTGTCACAATATTGAAATCGTGACAATTTCTTTATTTGCAATGACAAATAATTTTTATCACTATATGTCACTTTTTTTTTTGTAATGATTATTAATTCCAAGAGAGAGAATTGATTAGGGATGTGTGAGAGAGAGAAAAAAAAGAATTGACAGTGGGACTTGATTGATTGATGGAGAGGGAGAGTGTGTTGGGGCATGAGTGGGTGAGAGAGAGAAATAGAACAAGTGTCTGTGTATGTGATTAGTCAATAGTGTTGGGAGTTGGGACATGAGACTACGGGAGAGGTGAGTAATAATTGTTTGAGTAAATTATCTTGGTGGCCATCAATTCTAGGCAAAAATACTAGTTTAGGCATAAACAATTCCAAACGCACCAAACTGGCCACTCTTGGCACACATATTGTTAACGGTAGCCATTTTACCAAATTTCCGTCCGATTTATAACAGAAGGCTGATGTGGCAAACAGAGTGTTAAATAATAAAGATTATTAAATTAAATAAAAAAAACAATTAAAATACAACAAACGCGGTTTCATCTTCTTTTCAAAACAACAAAAAGAAAAAGTTGCAGCTTCATCTCCTCCACCCTAACTTATCATTTCTTTTAGACTTATAATAAATCTTCCATGGGTCTTTTTATTTTATCTTTTGTATCACCCTTTTGAAGATAAAAAGATTGCAGTAATAAGTTTTTATATTTTTTTAATTTATGTAAGTAATTAAATTTGTTCACATGGACCACCAAGCATCAAATATGGAATTTACAAACACAAACTCATTCTCAACAATCTTGAACTTATTTATTTTGAAAATTCAAAAAATAAAACCGACTGAAAAAATCAACACCAGATCTCACCATTAGAACTGCCACTAGAAAAAAAATTCATCATACAAATCAATATCTGGAATCAAAAAACAAAACAAAAAAAAAATTCAATATCTTCATATTCCAGACCCAACCTAGATCTGGAATCGAACCCACCCAAACGACGATGGTGGAGACGATGAGGACGATGATTGAATGTTTGAGAGAGAGAGATCGAGAGAGATTGATTTCCAAAGACAGAAAAAATCAAAGAAAAAAAAAAGAGAGCAAGATCGATGGATGGTGAGAGAAAGAATAAGATCGACTTAATTTTGTTTTCAATTTTTTTAAGAGAGATTGAGAGAAAGAGGGAGAGGGGTGGAGTCGGTGGTGAGTGGTGGGGACAATATTGGGTGGAGATGATCACTACAAAAAAAATTGGCTATTGGGACGATTTTGTTTTCGTCCCTATAGGTCAAAAATCATCCCAAAAGGTCTATTGGGACGAATAAAATTCGTCCCAAAATCCGTCGCCTCAGGTGTGTCGCATAGCTTCTTTGGGATGAAAATTGAAATTTGTCCCTTAAAACTATCTATAGGGATGATTTTTATTCGTCCCAATTGATAATGTATAGGGACGAAATTATTCGTCCCAATAGACAATTTTTAGGGACGAATTGTATTTTCGTCCCCTTTGACAACCTGTAGGGACGAAAAAAAAAAAAAAAAAAAAAGAAGGTTTTTTTGCCTTCAAATGACACCCTACCCACGACCCACCCACCAGCACGCCCAGGCCCAAGCCCACGAGTCCACGATCCACCATGCTGAAATCACAATTTTAATTGTGATTGCTTGGCGTCGAACCTGGCACACTCATGACCTGAGCGCCTTATCCACCATGCTGACCTCTACTTGTTATTAAATTTTTTGATTATTTTTGAATAACCTCTACTTGTTATATATATATATATATATATAACCTCTACTTGTTATTAAATTTTTATTGATTATTTTTCAATAACCTCTACTTGTTATTAAATTTTTATTGATTATTTTTCAATCAAATTTTTTTTTAGATTGATTCCACTAATTTAAATTTTATTTTTATATGATAAACAAATTGATATTAAAAAACATTTATTATAACATTTAATTAAACTATTTTGTCAGATCAAAGGGTCAATCGTTAATCATACTCAGAATTAGACATGACTCGGGTTTTGGTTCTCGATTCGGAATCAGCGATTTCGATTCTGATTCGGGTTTACAAAAGACTCGAAGAACAAAATGAAAAGGCTCAACAATGGAAGATTAAAAACCAAAAAAATCTCCAGGGGCGCTGCCCCCACACCTCTTTAAGGAAAAAACTTTTAAAAAAAATCAAGAATTTTCAACAAAATTAATTAATTATTATAATTTTCAATAAAAAGAAAACCTATTGGGACGAAAATAATTCGTCCCTAAAGGTCAACAAAAATTAAATAATCATTATAATTTTAAATAAAAAGAAAACCTATTGGGACGAAATGAGAAAACCTATTTGGACGAAATACATTTCGTCCCAATATACAGTCTATTGGGACGAATTATATATTTCGTCCCAATAGATGTCCTATTGGGACGAAACAAATTCGTCCCTAAAGGTCAACAAAATTTATTAATTTTAAATAAAAAGAAAACATATTGAGATTAAATAAATTTGTCCCAATAGGTATTTTGTTGGGACGAAATATTTATGTCTTCCCAATAGATGCCTTATTGGGACAAAAAAAATTCATCCCTAAAGGTCAACACAATTTATTAACTATTATAATTTTAAATAAAAAGAAAATCTGTTGGGACGAAATAAATTCGTCCCAATAGACAGTCTATTGGGACGAATTTTGTATTTCGTCCCAATAAGACAAGTCTATTGGGACAAATTATTTATTTCGTCCCAATAGATATCCTATTGGGACGAAATACAGAATTCGTCCCCAGTAGACTGTCTATTGGGACGAAAAAAAAAGCGTCCCAATAGAATTTTGTCCCAATAAGCTTTTTTTCTTGTAGTGGATGGTGGGGTTGAATGTGTGTGAGAGAGAAATTATAATTTTATATTATAATTGTTTTTTTATTTAATTTAATAATCTTTATTATTTAACACTCCGTTTGCCACATCAGCATTTCCATTATAAATTGGACGAAAATTTGGTAAAATAGCTACCGTTAACAATATATATGCCAAGAGTGGCCAGTTTGGTGCGTTTGGAATTGTTGATGTCTAAAGTGGTATTTTTGCCTAGAATTGATGGCCACCGAGTAATTTACTCTAATTTTTTTTTCTTTTGTAAAATGCTGACCCCCATAAGGTCCGCCCCTGTCTATATGTCAATTATTGTTGATTTTCTTTACTTTGTTTAGAAACTTGACAGAACCAGCAATTTATATATATATTTTAAAATGTTCAATCCTTCGGGGACAAAAAAAAGTGTCCAATCTCTTCTCTTGAATAAAAATTTAATAATGGCAAGAAAATCCAACCTAACCTAATATATAATTTAACAGTAATGCTACACATCCCACCTATAATCCCAACACATGTGGCAATTGAGGTGTCACTTAGTGAGTGGAAAAACATTAATTGGTAAGTGAATACATGGGTAAGAGAAATAAGTATCAATTAATGTGTGTCCACTCACCAAGTGACATCTCAGCTGCCACGTGTGTTGGGATGAAAATGATGGGATTGTAAGTGGGATGTTTAGCATTATTGATAATTTAATTGGTTGGTTGTGTTAGTTGGCTTGCATTTATCTTTGAAAAAGATCTACCATCACTTGCTTTAATTGCCTCCCATTACATTTTTTTATAGACTTGTTAAATTGTATACAGTAAATGTCTTCCTTTACAAATTACACAAATCTTACAATCGTAACCACTCCTCATTTCAATGTACATGCATCATCATTTTATATAATTAATTAGCTTAAATAATTAATAGCCAGCATCATATGTACCCTAGCTAATTTATTCACGGATGAAGACAGTTGGGATATGTTTTCTCTGATATAAATATTTAATTTATATAATCCTAACCACTCTCCATTTCAATTTTCATAATATAATTATAGCTTTCTAAACACCATATATATCCTTGTTAATTAATTCGTGAATGAAGACAACTGTAATAATTTTCCTGATATAAATATTAATAACCATTCTTTTGATTAGCTATACACATTTCTATTTCAAAATCTAGGCTCATGTTATTTAGGTCATCATCCTACTATACCCAAATTAAAGGAATATTATTTTATTTTATTAAGAAAATAAAAGTAATGTTAACGAAATCCTCAGCTCTGATGAGAAACAATGAGGGACCCCACATCAATGGCAGATGATTGAGGATTTTAGAGATGCTATTGATTTTTTTGAGCTTGAGGATTTGGGTTTCAGAGGTCCGGGGTTTACTCGGAGTGATTAACGGGATGAGAATTCCCTGTTTCAGGAAAGGTTAGACCATGGTTTGCTGAGTCTTAGTTGGCCCCAGTTGTTTCCGAATTCTTTGGTGCGTCATCTTGACTTTTGGAGCTCAGATCATAGGGCAATTCTGTTGGAGGTTTTATTGCTTCTTATCAGTTTCTTGTGCGTGATGTGCATAGCCGAAGAAGATTCCATTTCGAAGCTTGTTGGGCTGATCGGGAGGAGTGTCGTGCTTTGGTTAATCATAGTTGGGTTCACTCTTATGGAGAGGGAGTTGTGGGTTGGGTTGTTGCTGCTATCCCAAATTGTCGCCATAATTTAAGTAGATGGAATGTAAGAAATAGGAAGGTTTTGAGGGATGATATTGTGGAGATTCAGAAGCGGTTGCATCAAGCATCAACCTCATTACAACTGGGCTCTTGGGAAGTCATTCGAAGGCTTGAGTTTCATCTTAACAGGTTATTGGTGGAGGAAGAGGATTACTGGAAACAACATTCGAGAGTTGAGTGGGTTTGAGGGGGGACCGAAATACTAAGTACTTTCATTAGAAGGTGAAACAAATTATAGCACGGTGTGTATAAAACTATCTAGAGGGGGGTGAATAGATTTTAAGCTTTTTACCCAATTTTTTGTGTTAGTCAAAATTACGAAATTACCCCTAAATAGATAAAGCAATAAATCAAGTATAAAATGCGGAAATTAAATAACACTTGATTTTTACGTGGAAACCCTCACGGGAAAAACCACGGGCTAGTAAGTAAGCCACACTTGAACCTCGAATCCACTAAATGTGTAAACAATTACAACCTAATCCCGGAAGTAATCACACACCTACCTAATCCTGGTATGAGTGAACCTAGTCCAATTTGCTTGCGATCTAAGCAACCTAATCCCGGATGCTACACACAAGACTTACTTTCTCTATGAAGAGAATAACAACCCTAAGTGAATATATGAATATCCAAATGCAACATAGAGCAAGGGAAACCCTATATGCTTATCTAAGATGATTAATATGCAATTAGAACAATCCTAGATATCAAAACTAAATGACATGTCAAATAGTTTAGCTAATCAAGATTAAGCACAAAACTTAATTAGCTATCACAAAACAACTTCTCAAACATACATCATACTAATCTCAAACTTGTATTCAAAGTATATAAAATAACATACAAGTAATTAATTGAGATTGCTAGTTAAGAGAAACACAAAATATGTAAGATATTAGTGAAAAGCTTACCAAGCAAAGTATGATGAAGAATCCATGCAAGATGACATCTAGAAGATCAAGGATGATGCTAGATGATGATTGATGATCATGAAAAAGTGTTTGAGTAATAAAAAATGAGTTCTTGGAATTTTTCTTCTCTTTGAAAAATATCCTAAGTATGAATTCTGAATATGAACTCTCTTAATTGACCTAAAGATAAAATGACATATATATAAGGGGCCAAATCAAAGTGTGGTCGTATAAGTAAGTTTCAAAGAAACGCGCCGATCGGCGGTTTCAATCGGCGGCCAGGCCGCCGATCATGACCGCCGAAATGAGTTCGTGAAGAACAGAGCATAAACGGTGGTTCATTCGGCGGTTTTGTGACCGCCGATCCCAACCGCCGAATCAAACCAGAGAGATTAAAATCAATCAGGTATGAACGGCGGTTTCGAACAGCGGTTTCGTGACCGCCGATTCAACCGCCGAATTAGACTGAGAGATAAATCAATCAGGTCTTGAATCGGCGGTTTCGAACGGCGGTCGTGACCGCCGATCTTAACCGCAGAAATGCTTCAGACCAATCTGGACTGAAATGACGGTTTCATTCGGCGGCCAGGCCCCGATCATAACCGCCGATCACCTAGAAAAGTGAAAACCAAGGAGAAGCCAAGGGCATTCTCCATAGGCGGTCCTCGCGCTAAACCAAGCACATTCAAGTGCATGCGCGGACGTTTCCGAAAGTTATCGGGAAACGAATTACACGACAACATGACACAATTACACACAACAAAATATAATAAATAAGTGCAAGTGTGAAATGTGACAAGTGAAGAGAATGCACACATATGCAATGAATGTTAAGTGTGTGTGTGCAACTAATCTCTTCAAAGAAAAGTAAGCACATAGAAATTTACCTTCGGTGCTTATCAACACGAGGTCTTCAAAGGGCTTCGAACAATAAGACCGATACTTAGGCTACCCTTACAAAGAACCCCAACATGTGGTTTGTCCACGAAATGAGCCAATCAACAAATGGGAACCTTACAATCTCCCCCTTTGGCTATTTCGTGACAAAACCACCACTCACATTGATTCCTCACAAAGAAATAGAAACTACGGGACAACTATGATATTCTACAACACAAAGAGATAAGAAAATAAAACTTCAAGTCTTCAATCTCTTATAGAATAATCAAGCCCTGTAAATAAGATTTCTATGTTTTCCAATACAAGTGAAATGTGAGATTAATCAAGTGATATCAAAACAAGCATTTGCATTTTTAGAATTTAGGCACAACATTACAAAATATATGCAATGTATGATAAATGCAATGCTCCCCCTCAAAGGGTTACTCCCCCTCAATGTGTTATCTCCCCAATGTGCACAATTGCAACACCAATTTGCATCTCCCCTTACCATATACTACTCCCCCTTTTTGTCATGATATAAGCAAATGAGTAGTCCCCAACCGGGTCACTCATAGTAACGAGAGATAGTAGCATGCAAGATTTGCATAATTAATATAAGTCACTTTATGCATCTCAATTTAATCGGAGAGAAACAAGGAGATTTATTTGAGAGAAAATATGTGAATCAAACATGCTTTGCATACAAGACATGTAGCATTCAAGTCCAAAATACAATGGTATTTGGCAAAGCAAATGACAAAGGTTTCTAATAGGAATTCAAACCAATTTCATCAATGTCATGAGTAAAGCAAGGATATAGAATACATTGATTTCAATATAAGAGCAACTATATCCAACTTTATAAGCGAAACATGGCATGAGCAACTTTGCACCCTTTTTGATTTTTCCGGATAAGATATCCGTATGATAGTAGCCATGTTCAACCAATAAAGAAAGAGAGACATTTGGAATATAAATTCCTTTGAACGGATACAAGATCCTTTATTCATTTTGAGTCTCATAAGCTTTCACACAAGTTTTGCATTTTTAAGAATATGCAATCATTAATTCATGCTTTTCATGTGAGCATGTTATATGAATTTCATGCTTTTTCATTTGACATTAGCATGTTATTAAAGAATCATCATGTCATGGAGATAATCATAGGTCATTCAAATCATACTTCCTATATACATCTCCTAGTCCAAAAATGCATGTTTGAACATAAATATGACATGGATTGTAAACAAGCAAGGTTCACACTTATTGAATTGAAAACATATATACATATGTGCAACCAAGCTTACTCAAGCAATTAAAAGAAGAGGCATAAGATATTTCAAATTTTTTGCAAGTGACAAGAATGCAAACTAGCTCTCTTTGCTTGAGTTCCCCATATGGGGTCAATCATAGAATATCACTCCACAAGACATATCCCAATAGATCTACTAAGAATTTTAAATCGAGTAGCATCTAAGGGTTTAGTAAATAGATCCGCAAGTTGATCATTAGTACCTACATGTTCAAGTACTATGCATTTATTTTCAACAAGCTCTCTAATGAAGTAATGGCGGATGTCAATATGCTTAGTTCTAGAATGTTGCACCGGATTCTTGGAAATATTAATGGCACTCATGTTATCACAAAAGAGAGTGAGAGTACCTTGGTTGAATCCGTAATCTACTAGCATTTGCTTCATCCATATAAGTTGAGTGCATCCACTCCCCGCGGCTATGTACTCGGCTTCCGCCGTGGACAAGGAAATCGAGTTTTGCTTCTTGCAAAACCAAGACACCAAGTTGTTGCCTAGAAAGAAGCAACCGCCCAATATGCTCTTCCTATCATCACAATTTCCTGCCCAATCCGCATCACTATATCCTACAAGACTAGGATTAGTGTCAAATGAGTACCAAATCCCATAGTTGGAAGTCCCATTCACAAAGTGAATGACTCTCTTAACCGAAGAGAGATGGGACTCCTTGGGATCGGATTGGTACCTAGCACAAACTCCTACACTAAATGATATATCGGGCCTACTTGCGGTCAAATAGAGCAAGCTCCCTATCATGCCACGATATAAGGTTTGGTCCACACTTTTACCGCTAGCATCCTTGCTTAGCTTCAAAGTGGTGCTCATAGGAGTGTCACAATGTTTGGCTTTTTCAAGACCAAACTTCTTCACAAGGTTTTTGGCATATTTGGCTTGGGTTATGAAAATCCCATTATCTAGTTGCCTAATTTGCAAACCTAGGAAGTAATTAAGCTCACCAACAAGACTCATCTCAAATTCATGAGACATAACATCAACAAATTGTTGGACCTTGGTGTTGTTGGTGGAGCCAAACACTATGTTATCGACATATATTTGAGCTATGAAAAGCTCATCATTGTCTCTCTTGATGAATAGTGTCTTGTCAACATTACCTCTTGTGTAGTTATTGTCAACAAGAAATTGAGTGAGGCGCTCATACCAAGCCCTCGGTGCTTGTTTCAACCCATATAGTGCCTTCTTGAGGCGATAGACATGGTTGGGGTGGTGAGCATCCACAAACCCCTTGGGTTGTTCAACAAACACTTCCTCTTGCAAGAAGCCATTGAGGAAGGCACTCTTGACATCCATTTGGTGCAATTTGAACTTATGCACACAAGAAATGGACAAGAGAAGCCTAATAGACTCTAAACGGGCAACGGGAGCAAATGTCTCCTCAAAGTCGATACCCTCAATTTAAGAGTACCCTTGTGTTACAAGTCTAGCCTTGTTCCGCACTATGTTGCCATCCTCATCGGATTTGTTCCTAAATATCCATTTAGTGCCTATGACATTAGTGGTCTTAGGCCTAGGAACTAGAGTCCAAACCTCATTTCTTTCGAATTGGTTTAGCTCTTCTTGCATGGCAAGAACCCAAAATTCATCATTTAAGGCTTCTTCAACCTTTTTGGGTTCAATTTGAGAGGTGTAGCATGTGTAGCTAATAAGATTAGCAAGTTGACGTCTAGTCCTAACACCCTCATTAACATCTCCAATAACATCCTCTTTGTTATGGAGTCTTCTAACCCATGGAGCGGGTTCATTAGAGTCTAAGAGAGGGACTCTAGTAGTGGGTTGTGTGACTTCATCATTTTCATTAGATGTCCCAACATTGGGAGTCACCACAACCCTCTCCAAAGGAGAGTCATCACTAAAAATAACCTCCTCCTCATGATCATTTGACTTGAGCCTAGTATCATCAAATACGACATTGGATGATTCCATAACACTTACAGTCTTTAAATTGAAAACTCTATAGGCTCTACTATTCAAGGCATAGCCAATAAAAATACCCTCATCACTCTTAGCATCGAATTTGCCAAGTTGATCACGGTCATTCAAAATGTAGCATTTGCTTCCAAAAGTGTGGAAGTAGCTAACATTTGGCCTCTTGCCTTTCCATAACTCATAGGAGGTGTTTCTAGTACCGGGCCATAGGAAAACTCTATTTCCTATATAGCAAGCCGTATTGATGGCTTCGGCCCATAGGTTCCTAGGGACATTGTTGCTAAGCAACATCACACGGGCCATCTCTTGAAGGACCCTATTTTTCCTCTCAACAACTCCATTTTGTTGAGGTGTCCTAGGAGCCGAAAACTCATGGGAGATGCCTAAACCATTACAAAAGGTTTCAAAAGTAGCATTCTCAAATTCCCTCCCATGGTCACTTCTAATCCGTTTTATGCTTTTAATATTAGAATTCATTTCATTTTATATTTTATTACAAAGCATTTTAAACTTATCAAAAGTTTCGGATTTTTCTCTAAGAAAATATGTCCATGTGAACCTAGAGAAATCATCAACACATACAAAAATGTATCTCTTTCCACCCAAACTTTCGGTTTGCATAGGACCCATGAGGTCCATGTGGAGAAGCTCAAGAGGCTCCTTGGTGGTGAGATACTTACCCTTTTTGTGCATGCTTTTAGTTTACTTTCCTTGTTGGCAAGGTCCACAAACACCATTGGCTTTCTTCCCAAGCTTAGGGAGGCCACGCACACAATTGAACTTTCCAAGGGTCCGTAGATCCCTAAAGTTCATGTGGCCAAGTCTTTCATGCCACAACTCAATTTGCTCATCCATGGACACATGATTAGATACAATACTAGCTTCAAGACAATAACAATTGTCGCTAGATCTCATGCCCTTCAACAAGGTTTGTCCATCGGGTTTTAGGATAGAGCAATAATCTTTAGAAAACAAGACGGAATATCCTTCATCACTAAGATGTGAAATGCTTATTAAATTGGCTTTCAAGCCATCAACAAATAAAGCATTGGATAAGGAGGGTAATCCGGGAACAGAAATGGTTCCTTTCCCTACAACATTTCTTTTGGATCCATCACCAAAAGTGACATTTCCACCTTCCTCCATAACAAGAGTCTCGAAGAAACTCTTGTTTCCCGTCATGTGCCTAGAGCACCCACTATCCAAATACCAAAAATTAGAAGAATTTGCCTTCAAGGCTATTTGTGCAACATGGCAAACATTTTCATTCTTTCTAATCCACTTAGCAACAATTTTAGCTTTCTTAGTGGTCTTTGGTACATGGGCTCTAGATGTCCTAGGATCATGCAAAATAAAATTATCATTCCTAGGAACATGCAACTTGGCTCTATTCTTTCTCTTTTCAATCATGCTTCGTGTTCTACACATTTTAATATATTGAAAGCAATTTGGTCTAATATGACCATCACAACCACAAAAGTGACAAATAGGGATGAAAAAAGGAATCATACCTTGTCTTTGTGCACGTATGGGAGCTCGTCCATGTCTTTGTGGATAAATGGGTTCAATCCATCTTTGTTGTTGAACCGGTCTAGGTTGCTTCCAAGCTTGAGGTTGCATGATTGGTCTCTTTCCTTTGTGAGCCAATTGTTGAGGAATGTTGGCTTGAGGGACCCTAGGGGGTTGAGCTTGAGGTTGCCTTCTTGGCCCCATCTTCACTTGTGCATTAGAGCATTGTCCTACTTCTAATTTCTTCCTAGGAGCTTGCACAAATGAAGTTTCTTCTTTCTTCAAGCTCTTGACAAACACGGTCTTGTTAGAGGTAGAGATCTTCTTGTCATCTTCATACCCAAGACCCCTCTTGTCACACGGACTCTTTCCAACACCAAGCATATGGTCAAGCTTCTTGGTGCTAGAATCTATCCTAGCCAATGACTCTTTAACTTCTACAAGTTCCCTCTTCAAGCCTTCTTCACTTCTCTTGGATAAGTCTAACTCCTCAATTAACTTATCCTCTCTCCTTTTCAATCTTTCCACTTGTTCACTTAAGTGGTCATTGTGAGCCGAAAGTTCAAGGTTCTCTTCTCTCAACCTCTCAATCTTTCTTGTGCTTTTAATTGCTAAATCATTGAACTCGGCATGGTATTTAGCAAGCACCTTTTGCTCCACAAATTTCTTTATGGACTTAGAAGAGGAGTCACTTTCTACTTCACTAGAGTCAATTTCCTCTTGACTCATTTCCTCTCTCTCACTAGCACTTTTGCTCTTGTGAGATGAGGCAAAAGCTAGGAAGTTAGCCATGAGCTCTTCTTCACTTGAAGACTCATCTTCCTCATTGGAGTCATCACTACTCCCACTCCAAGTGGCGGCCATCACTTTGCTCTTCTTCTTTTCATTGTGATTAGCACATTCAGGGGCAAAGTGACCAATCCCACCACATTCAAAGCATCGGACCCCTTTCCTTTCGGTCCTCTCTTGTCTAGGCTCAAACTTCTTGAAGGAACCTTTTTTCTTCAAGTCTTGTCTTTGCCTCCTTTGCATCCTTAGATGTCTTCAAAGCTATTCCTTTAGACTTCTTAGGAGGAGTAGTGGTGCTAGGAGCCTTCCTAGACTCATATGCAAGGAGACGTCCAATCACCTCACTTGGCTTCATATCCATGTAGCCACTATTTTCTTCTATGGCCGTCACCTTTGATTCAAACCTATCGGGGAGAGATCTCATAATTTTTTGCTTGACTCTCCTATCCGAATACTGGTCTCCGAGTTGATGGCTTTGATTTACGATGTCCATCAATTTGATTTCGAAGTCATTGAAGCATTCATCCTCTCTATCCTAAGTAGCTCAAATTGAGTTTGGAGGACTTGAAGCTTGGACTCCTTCACCACCTCGGTTCCCTCATGTGCAACTTGAAGGATGTCCTATGCCACTTTTGCAATCTGAGTATTATGAATAAGCTTGTATTGATTCTCATCCATTGCACACATGATGGCATGCATAGCCTTCCTATTCCACTTGGAAGCCTCAAACTCTTGCGCGTTCCATTGCGCCTTAAGCTTCAAAACTTCTTCTCCTCCACCACCGGGAGTCATCATGGGTAGATCATATCGTCTTCCACCGCCATCCATGCACGGTCATGAATTTGGCATATGTAGGATTCCATCTTCCCTTTCCATTGGGAATAATTTAAACCGGTAAGAAGTGGAGGCCTTGTGCTAGAAGCACCTTCGTGGCCACCACCATTTCCACCATTTCCACTCATAGTGTTTATGAATGAATGAAATGAATGCAAATGTATGAATGATAAAAAATCACACAAAATGCAAAACACACCAAAAAAGCAAGGATCACCTATGTATGTCTAGGAACCCGCTTTGATACCAATTGAAACAAATTATAGCACGGTGTGTATAAAACTATCTAGAGGGGGGGTGAATAGATTTTAAGCTTTTTACCCAATTTTTCGTGTTAGTCAAAATTACGAAATTACCCCTAAATAGATAAAGCAATAAATCAAGTATAAAATGCGGAAATTAAATAACACTTGATTTTTACGTGGAAACCCTCACGGGAAAAACCACGGGCTAGTAAGTAAGCCACACTCGAACCTCGAATCCACTAAATGTGTAAACAATTACAACCTAATCCCGGAAGTAATCACACACCTACCTAATCCCGGTATGAGTGAACCTAGTCCAATTTGCTTGCGATCTAAGCAACCTAATCCCGGATGCTACACACAAGACTTACTTTCTCTATGAAGAGAATAACAACCCTAAGTGAATATATGAATATCAAAATGCAACATAGAGCAAGGGAAACCCTATATGCTTATCTAAGATGATTAATATGCAATTAGAACAATCCTAGATATCAAAACTAAATGACATGTCAAATAGTTTAGCTAATCAAGATTAAGCACAAAACTTAATTAGCTATCACAAAACAACTTCTCAAACATACATCATACTAATCTCAAACTTGTATTCAAAGTATATAAAATAACATACAAGTAATTAATTGAGATTGCTAGCTAAGAGAAACACAAAATATGTAAGATATTAGTGAAAAGCTTACCAAGCAAAGTATGATGAAGAATCCATGCAAGATGACATCTAGAAGATCAAGGATGATGCTAGATGATGATTGATGATCATGAAAAAGTGTTTGAGTAATAAAAAATGAGTTCTTGGAATTTTTCTTCTCTTTGAAAAATATCCTAAGTATGAATTCTGAATATGAACTCTCTTAATTGACCTAAAGACAAAATGGCATATATCTAGGGGGCCAAATCAAAGTGTGGTCGTTTAAGTAAGTTTCAAAGAAACGCGCCGATCGGTGGTTTCAATCGGCGGCCAGGCCACCGATCATGACCGCCGAAATGAGCTCGTGAAGAACAGAGCATAAACGGCGGTTCATTCGGCGGTTTCGTGACTGCCGATCCCAACCGCCGAATCAAACCAGAGAGATTACAATCAATCAGATATGAACGGCGGTTTCGAACGGCGGTTTCGTGACCGCCGATTCAACCACCGAATTAGACTGAGAGATAAATCAATCAGGTCTTGAATCGGCGGTTTCGAACGGCGGTCGTGACCATCGATCTTAACCGCAGAAATGCTTCAGACCAATCTGGACTGAAACGGCGGTTTCATTCGACGGCCAGGCTGCCGATCATAACCGCCGATCACCTAGAAAGGTGAAAACCAAGGAGAAGCCAAGGGCATTCTCCATAGGCGGTCCTCGCGCTAAACCAAGCACATTCAAGTGCATGCGCGGACGTTTCCGAAAGTTATCGGGAAAAGAATTACACGACAACATGACACAATTACACACAACAAAATATAATAAATAAGTGCAAGTGTGAAATGTGACAAGTGAAGAGAATGCACACATATGCAATGAATGTTAAGTGTGTGTGTGCAACTAATCTCTTCAAAGAAAAGTAAGCACATAGAAATTTACCTTCGGTGCTTATCAACACGAGGTCTTCAAAGGGCTTCGAACAATAAGACCGATACTTAGGCTACCCTTACAAAGAACCCCAACATGTGGTTTGTCCACGAAATGAGCCAATCAACAAATGGGAACCTTACAGAAGGCTTCAACTAGAAAAGCGAGGAATGTGATAGATGGACTATTTGACGATAGAGGGGTTTGGCACGAGGGAAAGCAAGAGGTTGAAAATGTAGTTACTGATTACTTTTCAGGTCTATTTGTAGCAACTGAGCCACCGTCCGGGGATGTGGAAGAAGTGTTGAATTCGTTACAGCTGTGTCTTTCACAACAGTCTTGTAATATTCTGTATTTGCCTTTTACAACGAAGGATATTCGACGAGCGGTGTTTGATATGGCTCTAACTAAGTCGCTAGGTCCGGATGGGTTACCAGCCATCTTCTATCAAAAATACTAGGATATGGTTGGACCAAACAATATAGAGGCCAGTTTAAAGTGTCTGAATGAAGGTGAATCTGTGAAGCGTATTAATGAAACTCTTATTTGCTTGATACCTAAGAAATTATCTGCTGACGGCCGTATAGCTAATTTTTGGCCTATTAGCCTTTATAATGTTGTTTATAAGATAGTGTATAAAGTCTTGGCTAATAGGATGCGTGTTGTTCTGGGTGAAGTAATTTTTGAACCACGGAGCGCTTTTGTACCTTGGAGAATGATCACTGATAATGCGATTACAGGTTTTGAGTGTCTTCACGCTTTACGAACTAAGAAGTGGGAAAAAGGCTTAATTGCGCTAAAATTAGATATGTCGAAAGTGTACGACCGAGTTGAATGGGATTTTGTCTAAAATTATGCGAAGACTTGGATTCTCTAAGAGGTGGGTTTAGCGGGTTATGAAATGTGTGCGGATAGTTAAATTTTCAGTTTTGATTAATGGTAGCGTGTGTGGCTCAATAGTGCCTTCGAGAGGTCTTCGGTAGGGCGACTAGTTGTCCCCTTACCTGTACATGTTAGTCTCTGAGGGGTTGTCAGGATTGATACATATAGCTGTAGAACGGAACGGAACAAATATACAGGTTTTCAATGTGGTCGTATAGGGCCAATTATATCCCATTTGTTCTTTATGGATGACAACCTCCTCTTCCCAAGTGCTTCAAGGAAAGATTTTTTAGAGATTTGTAGAATTCTAGATGTTTATATGAGAGTTTCGGGTCAATTGGTTAATTTTGATAAGTATGGAATGTGTGTCAGTTGAACTCTTTCTTAGGCGGAGGGGGATCGGTTAGTTACGATCATTGGTGTTCATCGAGTAAAGTGACATGAACGTTATCTTGGGCTATTAGGCTTTATTAGTAAAAACAAAAACAACTTTTTGAGACAAAAAAAGACCGTATTTGGCAGAAGATTGGTGGGTGGATGTTAGGTTTCTAGTTTGTGTTGGCATGTATTCCATATCCAAACGTGTTTCTTTTGTAATGTTTAGTGGTCCATATGTTGAAGATTTATGAAGACGAAGAAAGTCTTGGCCACAATTCATGCAAAATGCCGGCTTCAAAGAGATATGTGTTTCATTGATCATCAAAGGTAATATAAGACCTCATATCTCTTACAAAGCTAGGCACACACACACACATGGCATCCTTGTGTGTTCCTTCATGGTTAAACATCATTTATATATCACTTTCACACACTTGATAATATATGCTCATGCATTTATACTATCTTGACAAACTTTGCTTATTGTATGTTCTAGGACTATGTCTAGGAAATAGCATATGTGTGTGTCTTTGTGTTTGTATGTTTCCATATTTTTGTATTTGGACTTGAATATGCTCTATTATGATTCCTTATTGAGTTCCGGTCGTTTCGGTTACTCATTCATTTTGTTTCGAGTCCAAACGATGTAGCTACGCTACTTTTCGTTCTCATTCGTTGAGTTGACTTCATCGTCGTTTTCAAAGATGATTTCTCAACCATTTTTCAAAGTTGTGTAGAGAAATATATCGATCAATTCCGATTCTTTCTTTTTCTTTTTTCTATTGATTCTTTTCCGATCGAGATGTATGGATCCATGGATCTATGTGTCTATATAGACCCTGTTCATGGATTAACGAAAATGTGCAAAAGCTCTATTTGCCTCTGCCATTCTATGAGTCTCTTCCTTTTTGCGTATGGCATCGCCACTTGTTTTAATTGGTTGGGTTGGATGGTGGAATTTGATGGAATCCCCCCGAAGAGAGTATCTGGCCTAACTCTGGATAAACATTATCCGGGCATTTTACCAAAAAAAATGCGGATATAGTCGAATGGTAAAATTTCTCTCATTATTGTCGTGCATGAGGGAGTCACGGTTCTTAATCCGAAAATAGATTCAAAATCGGAGTTCGGATGCCCAAGATACGGCTGAAGAACGTGAGGGAGCGCGCGAGAGGAGAGCGTGGCCAAGAGGCCACGTGGCCCAAGCAGTGTGGGAGCCGTGGGACCCACGGCCAGAGGACCCCTCTGGTCCCATGCGGCCCACGCGCCACCCATGGGCTGGGTGACGTGGCCACCTCTGATTGGCCCGAAAAATCTCTCTTTATCCTCCTTTTAAATTCCCTCCATTCCCTCCATTTCATTTCCAAGAAGAAAAATTGCAAAATTCCAGAATTTTTCTCCCAATTTTCTCACCTTCCAAACACCATAACTTCTTCATACGGAGTCAGAATTGAGTGATTCAAGTTGGAGATTGTTCGTAATCAAGTCCTCTACCTTTTCCAAGTGGTTTAGCAGCTGTTTGATTGATTTTCTAGTGGTTCTACATAGAAAACCGAACCAGCTCGTGAATCCAAGGTATTGGTCTAATCTTTGGGATTTCTTCTTTTATAACCTTCAATTTGCTTGGGGTTTCTTCTTCTATATATACTTGTATGTTTGGTGATTGCTATTGAGAAAGATAGCTTCACAATCAATCCTAATCAAAAGTCTATTTAGAGACATTTGTGAACTAGTTTCCATGATTCTAGGTTTTTCATATGATTGTGAGTTGTATTGTGATTAGGTTGATATCTTAGGTTGTTTGTGACTTGATTGAATCAATTTTGTGACAAATGACCTTGAGATTTGATTTGATCCTTTGATTGATGAAATCTAGGATTATTGTATTTGTATGTGTTTTAGAGCAATCTAGGGTTTAATTGATTTACATCTTAAATCCTTGCTCTATATTTTTGGCTAGAATATTGATTGATTGAATCTCATATATCTAGCATTTTATTGCATGTTGATAGCATCTTGAACTTGTACTTCATGAATATATTTTGTTCAAGTGTTGTATGTATGAATGAGACTTTGAGCTTATGTGTTTGGTGTTTACACATGCTTTAGGTTTTATTCTTGTATTTTGCATCTAGACTTTTATTACTTGTGATATCACATGTTTATGTCTATTTGTACCATGGAATGTATTGATCACATGTTCTATGTTGAATTGGTTATTTTCATCATTTGCATTCACATGATTACACTAGGAAGTCCTTGTAAAAGGCATGAAGTCTTGGTTAGAGTCGGGATGACTCGGATAGCCAAGCAAGAAGACTTGTCTAGAGTTGGGATGACTCGGATAGGCAAGCAAGGAGTCATGGCTAGAGTCGGGAAGACTCGGATAGTCATGCATGGGAGGCTCCCTAGAGGCATGAGTGCCTTGGATAGGGAGTTGGCTATTATATTGGTAAGCCTAGGCGTATGGTTAGACATAGACTCCAAAAGAGCGGGGTACACAGGAGGTGTATGCACTCTTGAGGAATTTCTAATCTTCCATCGATGTTGGTTTTGTGTGTTGTCCAATATATGGTGGTTCCGCATCATTGAGGGATTTCATACTTTCTAATTGGGTTGGGTAGACTTAGACTCCACTAGGTTGGGTGAGCTAAAGATTGGTCACTTTGTGGATTCTCTATTTTTATCATCCAATGTATATAGTACCCTAATGGTTGTATTTCAACCAGTGGATGTTTCCTCCTTGGAGGTTTTACCATGTTATAAAAATCTCTTGTGTTAATTCTTCCTATCTCTATCTTTTATATTTTATTTATGTATGTTATTATCTTATTTCATATTATTCACTTGTGATATATAGTGAAGCAAGCATTTGTAAAGTGTGATTTGTGGATTCATTCTTTTGATCATTTTTGTATATATGATTCTTTAGTATATTGTAATTTTTTTGTATAGTGATATTTGATCACTTTTGTAACTCATTGAACATCTATTGAAATTCAAGTATTCTTTGTTGTTGTGTTTATTTGTTCTTATACCTCACACAACTAGATAATATACATTGACCTTGTTCACATGATTATATTCTCATATTGTCTATGTATGTCTTTCTTGGTTTATTTTGTTGTGTGTAAGGCTACCTTGAGGGACAAACAAAATTTTGTTCAAGGGATTGAAAAAAGGTGTAAAAACCTATTCACCCCCCCTCTAGGTATGCCTTAAGCAATTTAACTACGTTTGTATACTTTCAATTGGTATCAGAGCGGGTCGTCGGACGGCACTCGACGAGATCCGGTATCAGATACGTGTGGATTGTTAGGTTTTTGCTAGTATGGTTTTCCAAGATGATGTGATGACCGAAGGGGCTTAGAATTCTAGGCCTCCTCTTCTCAAGGGTCACAACTATGAGTTTTGGAAATTGAGGATGAAGGCTTACATTCGATCTATTGATGAGAGAGCTTGGATGACCGTTGAAGAAGGTTACCTTACTCCCAATAAGATTGAGAATGGAGTGACCGTTTCCAAGCCTAGGAGTGAGTGGTCTACTAATGAGTTCGAGTTAGCAAAATGGCATCATCGGGCGGTGAATGCTATTTTCGGAGGTGTTGATAGTTGGCAATTTTCCTATATTCAAAACCTAGAAACCGCAAAGGAGGCATGGGAAGCTCTCCAAGTCACCAATGAGGGGACTAAAGTGGTGAAGAAGTCTCGTCTTCAATTGCTCACTTCCCAATTTGTGGTTTTGCAAACGGGTGAGGAAGACAAGTTTGTTGACTTCCAAGACAAGCTACTAGACATCGCCAACCAATGCCAAGCACTTGGTTCTCCTATCTCCGGTGAGAGGCTAAATTGGAAGATTCTTAGATCACTTCCAAAGAGGTTCAAAGCCAAGGTTACCGCCATTGAAGAGAGCAAAGACGTTGACGTCATGAGCTTAGATGGGTTGCTAGGATCTCTTCAAACTTTTGAGGCGTGCATGAAACCGAAGGCTAAGAACAAGGGTTTAGCTCTCAAGGTTGTCAAGGAAGCTAGTAGTAGCTATAATGATGAGGAGATGGCTTTATTGGTTAGGAAGTTTAGGAAGTTCATGAGGAAAGATGCCAAGCCAAGTGGCAAGTACTCAAGGGACAAGGAAGTCAAGAATTCCTTTACTCCACCTCATGAGAGGAGTGGCCATGCTAAAAGCAATAGGAAGGTTCAATGCTTCAAGTGTAAGAAGTTTGGACATTATGCTTCGGATTGTCCTAGTGGTGATTCTAAGAAGGACAAGAAGGGAAAAGCTATGACGGCTACATGGAGTGAAGATGATGACTCTAGTGATGAGGAGAGCTCAAGTGATGAGTCTTCTAATGAAGAAGAGCTAGTAAGCAACTTTGTTGCATTCATGGCTTCTCACTCTACTCTAGAGGATGTGAATCAAGATTCGTTGGATAAGGAGATTGATCTAAGTTATCAAGAGTGTTTAAATGATAATCCAACCTACATTGATCTTTTGGCTAAGGTGAAGTTTCTTGAGGAGAAGTTGAAGATAGCCTTAAGAAAGGTTGATGATAAGGATGACTTGATCAAGATACAAGTGGATGAGTTTGTTGCTACAACTCGTAGGCTCTTGGGTGAAAAGAATGCTCTTACCAAGAAGCTTTGTGAAGTTGAGGGTATTGTGCTTTAAAAGGATAGGATCCTCTCTAATTTATCCTTAGGAAGCTCAAGTGACGCGGTAGTTGAGGAGAAGCTCATAGAAGCATCACTTCCTACAAGCGAAGTCATTGTTGAAGAAAAAGCTCCTAAGAAGAGACGTTCCAAGAAGAAGAACAAGTTGAAGAATAAGGTACCCTTTGAAACTCCCATTTGTGCTTCTCCAACTCCGGAAGGTAAAATCTCTCCTTTTGTTCCCATATGTCATTTTTGCAATACCGTAGGCCATATCAAGCCCAAGTACTATAAATTCATTGAATATTGCAACATAGAAAATGCATCTAGGAATAGAGAGATTGGACCTTATTTTATGCATGCTAAAGCTTTTGAATATAGAAAGCATGATAACATCTCAAAGCATGTTAAGAATGTCCGGAAGGTGAAGAATGCATATCCTTCAAAATTTGACAATGCATGTGTTGCTAACAATGTTGAGAAAAAGTGTGTTAATGATATCATTGTGAATTAAGTTGTGGAAGAACTTTATTCTAGGTTCAACATTGTGGTCAAAGAGAATCTTGATAATGTTTGTATAAGTTCACCCAAGACTAAATTTGTTAAGGGTGAGTGCTCTTACCATTAGTGTAAGTTGCACATGTGAGTTAGCTTTAAGACTAGTGTTGTTGTTAAGAAGCTTAGCTTGTTTGCTTTGTATCTTTACAACTTGACATGAACTTAGCTATCTCACATTGATTGTTATGATAGTCAAAATTTGTTTATTAACTTTTGAGAAGTTTTTTTTTTTGGAATCTATATGATGACAATTATGTTAAGGCTTTTAGAGAAAGTCATCTTTGTTGTTGTTTGAGTTGGATTGCATTGTCTTTAGTCTCTTGGAATCGACACACCTATAACTTGTAGTCATGAGGACTTACAAGCCAAGAGGACTCATAAAAAGGGTAAAGGCATTGTATTTAATGAAAATAGCTTGCGAAGGTATCTCTATATCATTTTGCTTGCTTACTTGATTTTTCATCTTTCAACTCATTGTTTGTATCACATTCATGAAGCTTGTCATAATTGAGAACTAGTATAGTGTTTATATGGTCCTCTTTGACATTTGCTAGTTTAAGATCTTTTGGTGATAAGTGTTCACATTGATCTTGAAAAGAATACGGTGTGATCTAAATATGTTATCTAGAGGGGGGTGAATAGATTTTAACTATTATTACCCAATTTTCGCATGCAAGTCAATTTTACGAAAATGCCCCTACTAGTTAAAAATACAAGCAAGTGTAATATAGTGCGGAATTTAAATAACACTTGATGTATACGTGGAAACCCAACCACTAGGAAAAAACCACTGGCTATTTAGTGCGCCACACTCGGACCTCGAAATCCACTAATCGAAATGGAGTTTACAACCTATGTAGACCTCGTCTAACACTCCGGTCAATAACCCCCTACTTCTACCACTCGGGCCTTTAAAAGTGGCTTTAGTCCAATTGCTTGAAGCCTAAGCAACCTTAGCCTCAAGACTTAATTCTCTAAGAAGAGATTATGCAACCTATGTGAATATGTATAAATATTCAAATAACAAACAAAGCTAGGTAACCTTAGATGCTTATCTAGGATGATGATATAATCAATTTAATCAACCCTAGATATCAATTGCTAAATGACATGTCAAATAGCTTAGCTAATCAAGATTAAGCAAAAACCTAATTAGCTATCACAACAACAACACTCAATTAATTCATCACAATTAATTCTCTATTCTTGTATTTATCATATGATCAACAACATACAAGTAAATTAAAAGAGAATATGCTTGATAGTAAAAATACTAAAATAAGATGAAACTAATCAAAATCTTACCAAGCATATTGTGATGATGCCAATCCAATCATAGATGCTTTCTATGTAGACATAGAGGATGCAATATGAAATTTGATGCAAAAAGGATTTGATTTGAGTGTTTAAAGGTGAGTTCTTGATTTGATTTTTTCTCAAAAATCTCTCTTAAAAGTTTAGGGTTCTAATAACTCAAGAAGCTTTATCAGAGAATGAGAAAATAAGATATTTATAGACATCAAGAATTGGGCAAGTGAAAAGACAATTTTGCCCCTGAAACACACCGTTCGGCGGTTTCAATCGGTGGCCAGGCCGCCGATAACGACCGCCGAATTGAGCTCGTGAAGAACAGAGCATCAACGGCGGTTTCATTCGGCGGTTTCGTGACCGCCGATCCAACCACCGAATTAGACCGAGAGATTAAAATCGATCAGGTATGAACGGCGGTTTCGAACGGCGGTCGTGACCACTGATCTTGACCGCATAATTGCTTCAGACCAATCTGGACTGAAACGGCGGTTTCATTCGGCGGCCAGGCCGCCGATCATAACCGCCGATCACCAACAATGGTGAAAACCAAGGAGAAGCCAAGGGCATTCTCCATAGGCGGTCTTCGCGCAAAACCAAGCACTCATTAGTGCAAACGCGGACGTTTCCGAACAATGTCGGGAAACAAATTATAAAGCACATATACACACAACAAGATATATCAACCAAAGTGCTAGTGTGTAAAGTGACATGTGAAGAGTATGCACACAAATGCAAGTATGCTAAGTGTGTGTGTGCTTACTAAATCTCTTCAAAGAAAAATCAAGCACAAGAATTTATACCTTTGGCGTGCTTGTCCCTTGAGGTCTTGAAAGGGCCTTCGAGCTTCAACCTTAAACACTTAGACTACCCTTACATTCAAAACCCCAACATGTGGTTTGTCCACGAAATAAGCCAATCAAGATATGGGAATCCTTACAATCTCCCCCTTTGGCTATTTCGTGACAAAACCACCACTCACATTGATTCCTCACATTATAATAGAAACTACGGGTCTACTAAGATTTTCTACTTTACAAAGAGATATATAAAAATAAACTTGAAGTCTTCAATCTCAAGTAGAACAATCAATCCCTGAAAGCAAAGTTTCTATACTTTCCAATTCAAGTAAAAGTGAGATGAATCAAGTGAGGACATAAACAAGCATTTGCATTTCTAAGAAAATAAACACAACATCATGCAATGTATGATGAATGCAATGCTCCCCCTCAACGGGTTACTCCCCCTCAATGTATTGTCTCTCAAAGGGTTACTCCCCCTCAATGTATTGTCTCCCCAACATGCATAATTGCAACCCCCCTTACCACCATTCTACTCCCCTTTTTTGTCATGATATAGGCAAAGGAGTAGTCCCCAACCGGGTCACTTAGCAAAGAGAGATGATAGCATTCAAGTCATTTGCATAATCACAAAATGCACTTTATGCAACTCTATCAAATGGAGAGAAACAAGGAGATTTATTTTGAAATAAATGTGTGAAACAAAACATGCTTTGCATACAAGACATGTAGCATTCAAGTCCAAAATACAATGGTATTTGGCAAAGCAAATGACAAAGGTTTCTAAAAAGAATTCAAACCAATTTCACCAATGTCATGAGAGAAGCAAAGATATAGAGTTTTCATTGATTTTAATGTATGAGCAACTATATCCATCTTTATAAGTCAAACATGTCATGAGCAACTTTGCACCCTATTTGATTTTTCCGGGAATGAAACCCGTATGATAATAGACATGTTCAAGAAATAAAGAAAGAGAGACAATTTGGAATATAAATTCCTTTGAACGGATACAAGATCCTTTATTCATTTAGAGCCTCATAAGCTTTTTCACACAAGTTTTGCATTTAAAAATTGCAATCATCAATTCATGCTTTTTCATTTGAGCATGTCATTTGAATTTCATGCTTTTCATATGACATTAGCATGTTATAAACAACTCATGCTTTTCAATTTTTAAGCATGTCATTAAGAATCATCATGTCATGGAGATAACTATAGGTCATCCAAATCATACTTCCTATGTAAATCTCCTAGTCCAAAAATGCATGTTTGAACATAAATATGACATGGATTGTAAACAAGCATGGTTCACACTTATTGAATTGAAAACATATATACAAATGTGCAACCAAGCTTACTCAAGCAATTAACAAAGAAGCATAAGATTTTTCAAATATTTGCATGCAACAAGTATGCATAAGCTCTCTTTGCTTGAGTTCCCCATATGGGGTCAATATCATCCTTCATCAATGAAGGTCATGAGGTCCTATGGACCTCCCAAGTCCATTTGACTTGGTTGAACCTATTTGAGACTTGTTAGTCTCATAGCAAGCGGGTTCATTTTTCCTTATCCACATAGATATGACATTTTTCTTCCTAGTGGACAATGGTTCAAGAGTACTAGAAATAATAGGATCATGAACATGAATATTTTCCTTCCTATTAGCATGCATTCTAGCTCTTGTCATTCTTTTTTCAATCATGCTTTTGATTCTACATAATTTAATGAAATGAAAGCAATTTGGTCTAATATGACCATCAATACCACAAAAGTGACATGTAGGGATAAATTTAGAATTCATACCATGTCCTTGTGCATGCATAGGAGCCTTCCCATGACTTTGTGGTTGAGCGGGTTCAAATCTTCTTTGTTGTTGAACCGGCCTCGCTTGCTTCCTTGATCCATTTTGCATGATTGGCCTCTTCCTTTGATGAATATGAGCTTGAGGGAAGTTAGGTTGAGGAACTTTTTGAGCTTGAGGTTGTCTCTTTGGAGCTACCTTCACTTGTGCACTTCTTGAACATTGTCCTAGATCAATTTTCTTCCTAGGAGTGTGCACCGGTGAGGCTTCTATCTTGCCCAAACTCTTGACAAAAATGGTCTTGGTTGGAGTAGTGATCTCCTTGCTTACTTCATACCCAATACCTCTCTTGTCACAAGGGTTCTTTCCACTACCAAGAATGTGGTCAAGTTTCTTGGTGCTTGTAGTCATCCTAGACAATGACTCTATGGCTTCAACAAGCTCTCTCTTCAACCCTTCTTCATTCCTCTTAGACATAGCTAGCTCATCCCTTAGCTTGTCTTCAATCTTCTTGGATGCCTCCACTTGTTTACTTAAGTGGTCATTGTGTGTTGAAAGTTCTAGATTTTCATCCTCTAAAATCTTCAACTTTATATTTTTCTTCTCCAATGAACTTTCACACTTGACTATAAAGTCATTTACATCCATTTTCTCTACACTTCCATTTGTAGAGTTAGATGAGGAGTCATCTTCACTTAAGTTATCTCCTCCACTCTCATTCTCACTAATGGAGTCATTTCCCTCATTTAGACCTCCACCTTGGTCTCTTGAGTCAATGAGAGTCATATCCCAATGAGTAGCTACATTTATCTTCTCTAGAGGTACTTCTTCATCTTTTTCTTCTATGGGATCACTAGTCAAGTCATTCTTACCAACAACTTTATCTTCTACACAAGTGGCCCCAAATGCCGTGTAGTTGATGGTAAGCTCATCATCACTTGATGACTTATCTCCCTCTCCGGAGTCATCACTTTCACTCCATGTGGCGGTCATCACTTTTGCCATCTTGTTCTTCAAGTTCCCACAATCCGGTGAGATGTGACCTATACCACCACACTCATAGCATTGGACCCCTTTCTTCTCACTATGCTCTTGCCTAGGCTCAAAACTCTTGAAGGGAGCTTTTTTCTTCAAGTCTTGGCCTTTGGATCCAATGCCCTTATTCTCGAACTTGACAAACTTCTTGAATCTTCTAAGTAGCAAAGCCATGTCTTGGTCCGAGTCACTTTTTTCCTCCTTTTCAACCTTGGAAGCTTTCAAAGTGCTCCTCCATTTTAAGCAACTCAAATTGTGTTTGAAGGACTTATAGCTTGGAATCCTTAACGACATCGGTTCCCTCATGTGCAACCTGTAGGATATCCCATGCCTCCTTAGCTATCCTAGTGTTCTGAATCAGTTTGTACTGATTTTCATCCACTGCACATAGAAGAGCATGCCATGCCTTCCTATTCCATTTTGAAGTCTCAAACTCTTCAGGTGACCACTGGGCCTTTGGCTTGAGTACTTCTTCTCCACCACTCGTGGGAGTCATCATAGGAGGTGCATACCCATCTTCAATTGCCATCCATGCCCTATCATGGATTTGGCACACATATGCCTCCATCTTGCCTTTCCATGAGGCATAATTCACACCGGTGAGGAGAGGAGGCCGTGTGCTTGAAGCACCCTCATGGTTGCCACCGAATCCACTCATTGTATCAAATGAATGAATGAAATGTATGCAAAATGTATGAATGAGCAAAAATCACACAAATGCACAACACACCTAAAATGAGCTAGGATCACCTAAGTATATCTAGGAACCCGCTCTGATACCAATTGAAAAGAATACGGTGTGATCTAAATATGTTATCTAGAGGGGGGTGAATAGATTTTAACTATTATTACCCAATTTTCGCATGCAAGTCAATTTTACGAAAATGCCCATACTAGTCAAAAATACAAGCAAGTGTAATATAGTGCGGAATTTAAATAACACTTGATGTATACGTGGAAACCCAACCACTAGGAAAAAACCACTGGCTATTTAGTGCGCCACACTCGGACCTCGAAATCCACTAATCGAAATGGAGTTTACAACCTATGTAGACCTCGTCTAACACTCCGGTCAATAACCCCCCACTTCTACCACTCGGGCCTTTAAAAGTGGCTCTAGTCCAATTGCTTGAGGTCTAAGCAACCTTAGCCTCAAGACTTAATTCTCTAAGAAGAGATTATGCAACCTATGTGAATATGTATGAATATTCAAATAACAAACAAGGCTAGGTAACCTTAGATGCTTATCTAGGATGATAATATAATCAATTTAATCAACCCTAGATATCAATTGATAAATGACATGTCAAATAGCTTAGCTAATCAAGATTAAGCAAAAACCTAGTTAGCTATCACAACAACAACACTCAATTAATTCATCACAATTAATTCTCTATTCTTGTATTTATCATATGATCAACAACATACAAGTAAATTAAAAGAGAATATGCTTGATAGTAAAAATACTAAAATAAGATGAAACTAATCAAAATCTTACCAAGCATATTGTGATGATGCCAATCCAATCATAGATGCTTTCTATGTAGACATAGAGGATGCAATATGAAATTTGATGCAAAAAGGATTTGATTTGAGTGTTTAAAGGTGAGTTCTTGATTTGATTTTTTCTCAAAAATCTCTCTTAAAAGTTTAGGGTTCTAATAACTCAAGAAGCTTTATCAGAGAATGAGAAAATAAGATATTTATAGACATCAAGAATTGGGCAAGTGAAAAGACAATTTTGCCCCTAAAACACACCGTTCGGCGGTTTCAATCGGCGGTCAGGCCGCCGATAACGACCGCCGAATTGAGCTCGTGAAGAACAAAGCATCAACGGCGGTTTCATTCGGCGGTTTCGTGACCGCCGATCCAACCGCCGAATTAGACCGAGAGATTAAAATCGATCAGGTATGAACGGCGGTCGTGACCACCGATCTTGACCGCATAATTGCTTCAGACCAATCTGGACTGAAATGGCGGTTTCATTCGGCGGCCAGGCCGCCGATCATAACCGCCGATCACCAACAATGGTGAAAACCAAGGAGAAGCCAAGGGCATTCTCCATAGGCGGTCTTCGCGTAAAACCAAGCACTCATTAGTGCAAACGCGGACGTTTCCGAACAATGTCAGGAAACGAATTATAAAGCACATATACACACAACAAGATATATCAACCAAAGTGCTAGTGTGTAAAGTGACATGTGAAGAGTATGCACACAAATGCAAGTATGCTAAGTGTGTGTGTGCTTACTAAATCTCTTCAAAGAAAAATCAAGCACAAGAATTTATACCTTTGGCGTGCTTGTCTTTTGAGGTCTTGAAAGGGCCTTCGAGCTTCAACCTTAAACACTTAGACTACCCTTACATTCAAAACCCCAACATGTGGTTTGTCCACGAAATAAGCCAATCAAGATATGAGAATCCTTACAGATCTTATTCATAATGTGTGTTATTATTTGTATGATTGTTGAGTGGCTAATTTTTGAATAATGTGAGCTTCATATTCTTTGATAGTTACTCTCTTGAGAATTAGAGATCTTAAGTAAGTCTCTTTACTTGTTTCTTGATCATGTGCTTTTAAGCCTTAAATTTTGGTTTCAAAAAAGCACTTTGCTTCTCTTATATGTCTTGTTAAGTATGTTGAGCTTGATTGATGTTAGCTTTGGATACACCTTGAAGTCCTAAGGACTAGTACATTTAAAAATGACCAATGGTTGGTATCCATTTGCTTCGGCAACATAGAACTCAATGAGCACCCTCATGGAAAGGGTTACACACCTTGGTTGTGCATCCGCCTAATGTAGGAAAGGGATACGCCATTGTGATGAGTGAAAGCCGCCATGAGGAGTATATGTTTTTGTTAGAAAAATCAAAGAAGTGTTGAATTGAATCATTAAAAAAAAAATCTTTGATTCAGTGCATCACCAGCTGCAAAACACTGGACACGTTGCGCTGGTGTGCGTGCGCTGGACTACGATTGTTATGAGAAAACAATTAACACAAGTATGCTCAGTTCACCACCCCTAGTCTACAAAACATATACCAAGAAACAATGTATCTCATATACAAGTACATTCAATGAAGAGCAAATTCCACAAGTTGTACTTTGAATATTACAATGTAAATTCACTAAGTAGAACATTACAACTTGATATAGAATCACAAGATACAATGTTCAAACACTTACAAGATAGAAGAAACAAATGTTGATTCAACAAACAATGTGTGCAACTTTTTCTTTACCAATAACTTGTTTACAAGGATGTGAGGAAATGAAGAGCTTAAACAAGTTATATTGATCATACATAGAAATATAAAGAGATATAGATAGAGACATTTGACACATTGATTTTTATGTGGTAAACCTCCGAAGAGGAAACATCCATGGGTTGAATCCACAACCACCGGCAAAGCAATTCACTATAATGAAAAGGACTTACACACTCAAGGCTATCAACACATGATATCCACCCTAAGCTATCAACTCCTAGTCTACCCTCGAGCCTAATGAATCACCTAGCCTACTTTCTATCCGAGATATGTCCTACACCTCTAGGAAGCAACTTTCTATCCAAGATGCTCACGTCTCTAGGAAGATTTCATGCTTAGCTATCCAGATCACAAAGATCCTAGTCAAGCTTCCCTAGCTCAACCATCTGGAGTATCACACTCCTAGCTAAGACTTTTGCTTAGTTATCTGGATCCTCTTAATCCTAACTAAGACTTCTTGCTTGGCTATCCGAAACACTTTCCTAGCCAAGACTTCTTGCTCTAAACAAAGCTTCACTCACTTTGAAAGAGACTTCCACCTTTTGCAAATGTGATCTAAGTGATGCAAATGATGCAAACACGTGCAACATCCCATGGAAACACTTTCCTAGCCAAGACTTCTTGATCTAAGTGATGCAAATGATGCGAACACATGCAACATAGAATATATGATCAATACATCCCATGGAAACTAGACTTAGTCATGTGAGCACACAAGTCAAAAATTGTCTAGTAACAAAACATGAATTGAAACCTAGAGCATGTGAAACACCTAACACATGTGATTCCTAGTTTCATTCACAAAGCTAACACTTGAATAAATCATATACATGAAGCACATATTCAAGATATTAGAAACATACATATAAAATGCTAGAATCACAAAATGTATTTAATGAATATTCATGCCAAAGATTTAGAGCAAGGATATAATGATAAATCAATTAAATCCTAGATAGCTCTAAAAACACATACAAATGTATTAATCCTAGATTTTATCAATCAAAGGATCAAAACATAATTCAAGGATTATTAATCACAAAATGATTCAATCAAGTCATAAATAATCCTAGATTTCAATCTAATCACAATATAACTCTCAAACATGCGAAAAACCTAGAATCTAAGAAACTAGTTCACATATGTCTCTAATTAGACTTTTGATTAGGATTGATTTTGAAGCTCTCTTTCTCAATAGCATTCACCATACATATATATACATATAGAAGAAGAAACCCCAAGCAAATTGAAGGTTATAAAAGAATAAATCTCAAAGATATGAACACTACCTTGCAATCACGAGCTGGTTTGGTTTTCTGGGTAGAACCACCACAAAAATGGATCAAGCAGCTGCAAGACCACTTGGAAAAGGTAGAGGACTCAATTATGAACAATCTCCAACTTGAATCAACCAATTCCGACTTCGTATGAGAAAGTTATGGTGTTTGGAAGGTGAGAAAAGTTGAGAGAAAAATTCTGCTCTTGAGAAATTCTAATTTTTCTTCTTGAAATGAATAAGAGGGAAATAGAGGACATTTAAAAGAGAGAAAGAGGGAAATTTCGGGACCAATCAAAAAGTGACACATCACCCATCCATGTGTGGACCGCATGTGGCACACATGGGTAGAGGACTATGCTGGACGTGTGGCACACATGGCCCACACGTGGACTCCAAGCTTGGCCTTTTGCCATGCTTGCTCCTCTTGCGCACTGCTCGCGTTCTTCGGCCGTATTAGGGCCTCCAAACTCCAATTTCAAATCTGTTTTTGGATTACAAATCATGACTCCCTCATGCACAACGACGACTATAAAAATTTGACAAAAGGTTGAGAATTCATCTCAGAAAACGATGACGAAGACAACTCAATGAATGAGAACGCAAAGTAGCGTAGCTACATCGTTTGGACACAAACCTAATTAATGAGTAACCGAAATGACCGGGACTCAATAAAGAATCATAAGAGATCATGTTCAAGTCCAAAATCAATAAAATGGAAACAAATAAACATAAGTTCATACAAGTATGCCATTTCTTAGATATAGCCTTAAAACATGCATTTCTAAAATGTATGACAATATGAGTTCAATGCATGAGCATACTAAAACATGTGAAAGTGTTATATAAATGGTGCACAACAATGCATGGACACTTATGAATGATTTGTGTGTGTGTGCCTTTACGCCTTACAAGAGGAAGAAGAATCTTGATACCTTAGCATTCAAGTACGCGATTTTCCTCTTGAAGACGGTATTTGCATGAGACGTTACTTTTCTTCTTTGAAGCTTCTTTTCACCAAGAACAACCTAAGCAACTAATCAATACAAATAAAGAGCGTTTTACAATGGAATCAAGCCAACAAAGATCTAGGATCTTACACCCCATATAACCTTATCAGGAACACCTTGCTTGTTATCAACAAAAACACTCAAAATGCGCTGATTAATAGTCCAAGGAAGCACAACACTCAGCTTATTAACAATCCAATTAGATGACTTAAGGTAATCAGCCACATTTTCAAGAATCTGCTCATTTGATAGAGGGATGATGGAATGACCAATTAGGGGTCCAAAATTCAGAACCCATGCATCAGACCAGAACTTAATGCATTCTCCATTACCTATTCTTCATTGCATACCCTTAATAAGAAGCTACGCTCCAAAAGAGAAACCTCTCCATATATTCGAACAACCACTACCTGCAGAACTAGCAATTATACCATTTTTGCAGTATTTTCCTCTCATCATTCTAGTTCACAAACCATTATCATCTTGAGCCAATCTCCATCCCGCTTTGGCCAGAAGAGCCTAATTCATCAATCTCATGCTTTTGATGCTTAAGCCACCTTTCTTTTTAGGCAAGCACACTACTTCCTAATTGACAAGGTGCATCTTCCTTTTTTTAGTGAAAAGAATACTCGGTGTGTTCTATATAAAGCTAGAGGGGGGGTGAATAGATTTTATCTAATTATTACCCAATTTTAGCGTGCATGTCAATTTTATGAAAATACCCCTAGCAAGTCAAAAATACATACAAGTGTAATAAGATGCGGAAATTAAATAACACTTGATTTTTACGTGGAAACCCAACCACTGGGAAAAACCACGGGCTGTTTAGTGCGCCACACTCGGACCTCGAAATCCACTAATTGAAATGGAGTTTACAACCTATGTAGACCTCGTCTAACACTCCGGTAAATAACCCCCCACTTCTACCACGCGGGCCTTTAAAAGTGGCTCTAGTCCAATTGCTTATGTGACCACCTATTCCCGGTGTCCGACCTAATCCCGATCAATCACACAAGACTTAAATCTCTCAAAAGAGATGCACAACCCTATGTGAATATGCAATGATATCCAAATATTGCAATAAGAGCTAGGGTACTCTAGATGCTTACCTAGGATTATAAGATGACAATATAATCAATCCTAGATATCACATGTAGCTATATGTCATGGCATATAACTTTAGCTAAGCAAAGGATAACCAATCCTAGATACAAAGCTATCACAAAACAACACTCAATCAATTCATCACAATTAATTCTCTTTTCTTGTATTTAGCATATGATCTAAAACATACAAGTAATTTAAAAGAGATGGTTTGGTAATAAAAATATTAAAATAAGATGAAGTTAATCAAAATCTTACCAAGCAAGTTGTGATGATTCAAACCCATACATGGATGCACTCTATATAGACATAGGAGATGCAATATGAAATTTGATGCAAAAAGGGTTTGATTTGAGTGGTTAAAGGTGAGTTCTTTATTTGAATTTCTCTCAAATATCTCTCTTTTAAGTTTAGGGTTCTAATGAATCAAAGAACTAATTCAGATAATGAGAAAGTGTGATATTTATAGACATCAAGAACAGGGCAAGTGAAAAGACAATTTTGCCCTTGAAACGCACCGATCGGCGGCCAGGCCGCCGATAGAGACTGCCGAATTGAGCCCGAGACGAACAGGGGAACAACGGCGGTTTCATTCGGCGGTTTCGTGACCGCCGATCCCAACCGCTGAATCAAGCCCGAGAGATCAAAATCAATCAGGTATGAACGGCGGTTTCGAACGGCGGTCGTGACCGCCGATCGTGACCGTATAATTGCTTAAGACCTATCTGGACTAAAACGACGGTTTCATTCGGCGGCCAGGCCACCGATCATAACCGCCGATCACCAACAATGGTGAAAACCAAGGAGAAGCCAAGGGCATTCTCCGTGGGCGGTCTTCGCGCAAAACCGAGCACACCAACGTGCACGCGCGGACGTTTTCCGAACATCCTTTGGGAAACAAATTACTCCACACTAAAAGCTAACATACATGAAGTGCAAGTGTGGGTATTGAATGCATCCTAATGCCTATCATGTCATGGCATTTCATAGAACAAGATGCAATCAATTTAATGCAAGAAGAGATATTGAATAATCAATAAAGCATAATGCACACAAAATATAAACACAACATTCAAGAATAAGAGTTATGCATGTTGTGTGTGTGTGCAACTATATCTCTTCAAGGCAAAAGTAAGCACTACAAATATACCTTTGATGCTTGCCCTCTTGAGGTCTTGGAAAGGGTCTTTGATCTTCAACCTTAATCACCTAGACTACCCTTACAACCAAACCCCAACATGTGGTTTGACCACGAAATAAGCCAATCAATTAATGGGAATCCTTACATTTAGTACTGCTGCCTTAGAGAAAATCTCTATAATTTGTCAAGTTTAGAACATAACGCAGAGGGAAGTTTAATCAACTGCATTACATATACAGGAAGAGCAGATGCAACAGCCTTAATTAAAATGCATCTACCAGCAAAAGAGAGAGTAACACTCTTCCAAGATGCAATTTTCTTTTATGATTTCTCAAGAATGTACAATCTTCCCCTTCGGCTATTTCGTGACAAAACCACCACTCAAAATTGATCCTCACAAATCAAAAGCTAAAGGTCAACTATAGATTATTCTACATTACAAAGAGAAGCCTAATCAAACTAGATCTTCAAGCATTCCATCTCTTGTAGAATAAACATCCATGCAAAATAAGAACTACACTTTCCAAGACAAGTGTATATGAGGTAATCAAGTGAGATAAAAACAAGCATTTGCATTAAAAAAAATACGCAACATCATGCAATGAATGTGTAATGCAATGCTTCCTCTCAACGGGTTACTCCCCCTCAATTAGCAATCTCCCCAACATGCCAATCAATTACTACAACTCTCTTAACACATACTACTCCCCCTTTTTGTCATGAGATAGGCAAATGAGTCTTCCCCAACCGAGTCACTTTAGCAAAGAGAGATAGTGGCATACAAGACATTTGCAT
Organism: Acer yangbiense; assembly: GCA_008009225.1. Lineage (NCBI taxonomy): Eukaryota > Viridiplantae > Streptophyta > Magnoliopsida > Sapindales > Sapindaceae > Acer > Acer yangbiense. Next base: position 15,006,975 of record CM017767.1, read on the forward strand.
AATCATATACAAGAACATTATGCAAGTCAATTAATCAGAGAGAAACAAGGAGATTTATTTTATGAAAAATGTGTGAAAATTATGCTTTGCATGCAAAACATGTTGCATTCAAATCCAAAAATCATGGTATTTGGCAAAGCAAATGACAAAGATTTCCAATAGAATTCAAACCAATTTTACCATTTGTCGTGAATCAAATCAAGGATATAGATTTTTCATTGAATTCAATTTAAGAGGCAACTATATCTAACTTTACAAGCAAAACAAGGCATTAGCGACTTTGTACCCTATTCGATTTTTCCGGGTAAGATACTTGTATGATAGTAACCATGTTCAACGAATAAAGAAATAGAGACTTTGGATTTTAAAATCCTTAGAACGGATATAAGATCCTTTATTCATTTGAGTCTCATTATTGCTTTTCACACAATTTTGCATTTTGAAATTTGCAATCAACAATCATGCTTTTCATTTTTCAGCATGTCATTTGAATTCATGCTTTTCATTTTAAGCATATCATTTGAAAGAATCATCATGTCATCGAGATTAATTATAGGTCATTCAAAGAGTACTTCTTAAGTATATCTCCTAGTCCAAAAATGCATGTTTGAACATAAATATGACATGGATTGCAATCAAAGCAATGGTTCACACTTATTGAATAGAAAAATATATAAGCATATGTGCAACCAAGATACTCAAGCAATTAATAAAGAAGCATAATGTTTATCAAATTTTTACATGTGACAAGTATGCAAAATTACTCTCTTTGCTTGAGTTCCCCTTATGGGGTCAATCACCCTATCGTATCAGGGCGAGGGACAAATCCCTATAGACATAGCAAGTCCGTTAGACCTAGTAGCATCTACGGGTGACGCATGAGCACAATGACAATTGGGTGCATCTTTTCTAACCCACCTAGGTTCCACTTTTTTATTCTTAGTGGTTAAAGACTTCAAACCTTTTGGTTTCCTAGGGTCATGCAAATTTGCCTTACGGTTCAACCGTCTTTCTCTCATGTTTTCAAATATACATCTCTTTATATAGTTAAAGCAATTAGGCCTAATATGACCATCAACACCGCAAAAATGACAAGTGGGTATAAAATAAGGAGTCATACCATATCCTTGTGATGTCATTGGAGACTTGTCATGCATTTGATATCGCTTTTAGTGTTGAAAAGGTTATCTCATTCTTTGTTGTTGAACCAGGTTGTTTTGCTTCCTTGGTTGGTTATACCTTGGTTGAGCAAAACTTAGGTGTGGAGCTCTTGGATGTTGAGGTTGAGCTACACCCTTTGTTGACATCTTCATTTGGCCACTCTTGGATGACTCTCCAAGATCAATCTTTCTCCTAGGATGTTAAGGAGGTAAAGCTTGTCTTTTACCTTAAGCTTGAGGTTGCTTGATCTTAGCTTTCTTCAAGTCTTCTAAAATTCCCTTAAGCAATATAGTGTAATATATACCTAGAAAGGGGGGGGGGGGGGGGGTGAATAGGTATAGGCCAAAATTCTTCCAAACTACTTTTTTGCGGAACAATAAAGTGCACACTTGGTGTGTCTAACAAATGGATTGCTAATCAACACAATATAGAATACAATTTACAAGTGATACAATCAATGAAAGATATGGAAGATAATGAAAAGTAAAAACAAAACTTAACACAATTGTTTTTACGTGGTAAAACCTCCTAAGAGGAAATGTCCACGGGTTGATACCACAACCATCGGCAAGCAAATCCACTATGTCAAAAATGAGATACACACTCAAGGCAAACAACACATGATATACTCCCCAAGCTATCAACTCCTAGTCTACCCAATGACCAAGTGAAAACACATTGCCACAAGCTTTCTAACCGAGACAAATCGCTTGCCTTTAGAAAGCCACTCCCTAACCGAGACTATTCTCAAGTCTCTAGGAAGATTTCCTTGCTTAGTTAATCCGAGCCCCTTGCTCTTAACTAAGACTTCCTTGCTTGGTTAACCGAACCTCACATCCTAACCAAGATTTCGCTTAGACTTACTTAAAGGCCTCACACCTCTTAGCCAAGACTTCCCTTGCTTGGACTTACTTAGAGCCTCACATTCTTAGCCAAGACTTCACTTGTTCTATGTTGAAGAATCACTCAACAACATGATCTAGGTAATCTAGGTGATGCAAATGATGCAAACACAATCAAATAGAGAAAGTTGATCACACAAACTCTATGAACATGCAAGAGATAACTAGAATATGCTTTCAACACTCAATCACAAAGTTATCTAGAAATCCAAGCATGTGAATTAATAAGAACTAGATTATAATATTCAATATTGCAATCACAAATCCTAGTTCTTAGATCATGAAATCAAAACCTAGAAATCAATAAACAAGCTCATCACAAAATATTTATAGAATCAATTTCATGTGAATCAAGTTAAGCTTTGAAATATGTTCAATCAAAATCACAAAAAGCTATAACTCCAAAATCATTCAAACAAGTCTCAAAATAGGAATCAATATCATTTTAAACATTTTTCATCAATCAAGAAATAAGATCTATCAAGTTGATCACAAGAAAAATGGAGAGAAGATGATTCATATACAAAAGATGAACCACAAACTGAAAATTAGATTACTGCGAATAATCTGGACATATTTTGACCTTGAAAATGCTTGGAACTTGTTCCTCTTTTCAAGACCAACGATTTTGGTTTTTGAATCACTTAATTCGGAGTTGAAATGAGAGAGATATGACAAAAACAAAATTGGAAAGGTTGTAAGAGAGTTTACATGCACTACAAGAAAATACTAGTATTCTTGACAATTAAAGGTTTATAATATTTAATTAAAAATTATCAATATTTAATAATAATATTTAATTAAATAACAATTTTTATATTTATACACCACCCCCTGCCACCTCCCTGCCATCACCGTCGGTCGGCCTCCGGCCATCACCTGCCACTGCCAAGCCACCCGCCCGTTCGGCCACCGCCCACCGCCGCCCAAGCCCACTTCTGAAAATAATGACAATTAATTGTCATTATTAGGAATTGAACTTGAGACCTCAAGTCCAAAGTTGTAAGTCTTTACCACTTGACTACAAGAGTTAATGTGTTAACAATTGAACAATATTTATATATAATCTATATGAGTTGTTAAAAATAAAAAATAAAAATAAAAAAATTGTTGGATAAATTTAAATTTATTCAACTAATCAAAATTTTAATTTCTACGATAGACATATATTAAAAAAATATTTATTGAAACTTTTAATAAAATTATATTTTTTAAAACATATATAGTCAAGTTATTAGTCTATACTCATGTTTAGTTACATGGTAGAATGGTAATCAGAATAGTAATGGGAATGAGAATGAGAATCAGAATCAGAATCAGAATGGAAAGGAAAGGAAAACTAAGTTTTTTGTTTAGTTGGAACTTTAGAATTAGTCTTTGAATCAGTATTATTTTGTTTGGTTAATAACAAAATGGAATGGAGTTAACTATTTGACCAAAATACCCCTAATTATAAAACATTCATAATAACATGATATATTATGGATAATAATAATAAAATATAAAAGTATATTATATATATGTATATAATTACATATTATTTAATATAATAATATATATAATATATAATATATAATATATATATATTATATATAATACATATAATAATATACATATATATTGTATAATATAATATATATAAATATATAATATATATTATTTAATGTATTAATATATAATATATATATATATATATATATATATATATATATATATATAATACTATATAATATATAATATATATTTATATTTATATATATATATAATAATAATATATATATATTATATTATATAAATATATAATATATATCATTTAATATATTAATATATAATACATATTATATAATATAATATACATATATAAATATATATATAATATAATATATAATATATATAATATGCCCAATATATATATATATATATATATATATATATATATATATTATATTATATAATATACATAATAATAATATATTTATATAATGTAATATTATATTATATATATATATATATATATATATATATATATATATATATATATAATATATGTAATAATATAATATATATAATAGTATAATATATATAATAATATAATAATATAATATATAGTATATATGTTATATATAATAATACAGTCTTTCTATTATCAGTTCGAACTGATATAAAATATGTCAGTTCCTTGCATGTGGGCCATTGGATTTAAAAGATGCTTTAACAAGTGCATGCAGCCAAGTCAAATCCAATGGCCCATATACAAGGAACTGATAAATCTTTTGTCAGTTCGAACTGATAATAGAAAAATTGTATAACAATATAATATATAAATATATTTTATTATATATGTTTATATATCGTTATATATATATATTATAATAATATATTATTTTTGGAAAGGAGGGTATTTTTGGAATGGAGTTGGGGCATATGAGGGTATTTATGGAATATAAATTTTAGTTTAGAATGGAAGGGCATTCCATTGGTTTTTGGATGGAATTTCCGTTCCATTACATTTTAACAAACCAAACGAATGTAATGGCTTTCTTTTCATTCCATTCCATCCAACCAAACATGGTCTATAGGAGACTCGTGACATCAATTGTAATAAGCATGATTTCGAATACAACTTTCACTGCAGGGGATATATTTCTCAACATGCATCTTGCAATTTAATTAACAAATGTAAGACTCAGATTACTAATTTATATGTGTAATTGAATTATTAACGTGTATCTTAGTATGAAACAAGAGGGTGCAAAATAAATAAACAATTTTTTTAAAATTATTTTTTTGAATTTTTAAAAGTAAATGATTTAAAAGTAAATTTATTAATTTTAAAATTTTACTTATCCAATATCGGTTTGCCCAAAAACCGATATCTTACTATAAAATAAATTCATATCGGGATTTTGTTTGGTATTGAAAATAGGAAGTAAAAGTTTTTAAAAAATTATTAAAGACAAATAAAAAAATTTGAAAAAACTGTCAAAAAAAAATTGTCAACAAAGACAGTTTTTCTTGTTGTGACGGGATTTGAAATATATAGGGAGGGAAACCAATTGGAGAAGATGAAGGGCAAAAGGGTAAAAGAGCCACCATCAGCCTTGGTCCCCGTGGAGGCCGAGAGGCCTCCTTCCCATGGTGGCCACGTGCCTCCACGGGAATGAGGGAAGGTGGCACTTTGCCTCTCTCCTCCTTCGTTCCCTTCGCGCACCTCTCACGTTATTCGACCGTTCTTCGACCTCCGAACTCCGAATTCAAATATGCTTTCTGATTACGAACCGTAACTCAATTACGCATAAGGAAGACTATGAAACTTTGACCAAAGGTTATGAATTCGACTCGATACACGGCGACAAAGACAATGCATTGTAAGAGAACGTAAAGTAGAGTAACTTCCTCATTTGAACTCAAAATCAAATGAGTGAGTAACCGAAATGACTGGAACTCAACAAACAATCATATGAGGTCATATCCAAGTTTAAGACAACAAAACCCAAACAAATAAACACAATATCACACAAGTATGCAATTTCCTAGACATAGTCCTAGTACATGCATTTCTACAATGTATGACAATATGAGATCAATGCATGAGCATACTAAATCATGTGTGAATGTGTTATTACCAAATGAGCACAACTATGTAGGGACATATATAAATACAATGTATGTGTATGCAGTTTGCTCAACGAAGCAGGGACACACATGTATGAATTGTGTGTGTGTGTGTGTGTGCTTACGCTTTGCAAGTGGAAAAAGTATCTTGATACCTTAGCATCCAAGTAAGTGCTTTTCCTCTTGAAGATGATCTTTGCATGAGAAGTTGCTTTTCTCCTTTGAAGCTCTTTTCACCCAAGAAACACCTAAACAACTAACCATTACAAATAAAGAGAGTTTTGCAATGGAATCAAGCCAATACAAATCTAAATCCTTACATCTTCAATGTACCTCATCTCTTTCTCCTTGACGATCTTCAATGAGATGTCTTTGTTGGCAAGTTCATCCTTCATTGCCTTCATCCTTTGATGGCAATCTTCAATCTCCTTTTTGTACTTGGACACTTCAATCAAGTCCGTCTTTAATGAATCATCCAACTTGGTCCTTAGTCGAAGGTTTTCCTTCTTTAACTTATTGATTTCTTCATCTTTCTTCTTGAAGGACCTTTGAAAACTTTCAACGAAGTCTTCATAACTCAAACCCTCATCACTTAAGTTCATGGAACTTGAACTTTCTTCATAGAAGTTTTCACCACTTGTGCTCTCGTGGTGATCATCATCTGAACTAGCTTCTTTGTCGTTGACTTTAAGTGATGAATGTCTTGTAGCTGCTTTTAAGTTGTCATCATGAAAAATTAGAAAGGCTATGTCATTCCTATCACATCTCTCGGAACCCGAAGAGCTCTCTTCATTTTCACTACAAGAGTAGGCCTTTGATTTGCCTCTTCGACTCTTAGTCTTCGAGTTTCCACAATCCGTGGAGATGTGCCCATAGCCGCCACAATCAAAACATTGAAACTTTATTTTCAAGGTACCCACATTCTTATCTTCTTCCTTCACGGTACCTTCGTGGGTGACTCTTATAATCTCCCAAGCTTCTCGAACATCTCGAGTGGTTCAGATAAGTTTGGCTTGAACCTCATCCATTGCACAAGATAATGCACAGATGCCCTTTGAGTTCCATTCTACAGCCTCGAGTTCGTCATTTGTCCACTTGGACTTAGGCTTAGGCACACAAGTCCCATGCTCTAGTTTCTCTATGGGAGGTGAGTATCCCTCTTCCACATACATCCACACATGCTCATCAATGTCACTTAAAAAGAATTCCATCCTTACTTTCCAATAGGAAAAGTTATCCTTGGTGAGCAATGGCAATTCAGAGATCAACGCACCCTCTAGCCTCTCAAAACCACTCATATTGTTTGAGTAAACAGAATGCAAATGTATGTATCAATCAAAACACACAAAATGCAAGACACACCAAAAATAGTAAAGATCTCATAAGTATGTCTAGGAACCTACTTTGATACCAATTGAAAAGAATATTACATGCGTCTAAAACAACCTAGGTGGAGGGGGGGGGGGGGGTGAATGGGTTGTTAATATGATTATTTCCAACTTTTTCGGATTAGTCAATATTCAATTATAAACCCAATTCAACAAATAATAAAATCAAGTACAAAGTGCAGAAATTAAAGAACACTTGATTTTTACGTGGAAACCTTCAACAAGGAAAAACCATGAGCTATTATGCTAGCCACACACGGTCACCGAAATCCACTATATGAATAAAAGGTTACACCCTCAAGTGATACACAGACTCTCACTCTAGATAACCTCAGGCTATGGACACTACCACTCACCACTTGGTTCAATCCCTAGTGATATCCCCCGATCCATTACTCTTGGCGTGAGCACCTCTTACTCTTCTCGCAGGCCTTTTACAGTGGCACTTGAGCAATCTTGCTTGTGCACTAAGCAACTTAGTCACAAGAATTAATTCTCATGAAGAGATCAATAACCTATGTGAATATGCAATGATATTCAAAACGCAATTAATGCTAGGCAATACTAAATGCCTATCTATAGATTAAATTATGTCAATAAAATCAATCATAGATATTATATTGCTATATGTCATGGCATACAACTTAGCTATGTAAAGGTTAACCAATCCTAAATACAATAGCTATCACAGTCAATCTCAATCAAACAATGAGAATAAATTAGCTAGATGTTATATAAACTTGAAATCCTGGCTATCACAAACAACCCAATCAATTAACACATAATCTCAATCTTGTAAATAGAATATAATCTAAGTGCTAACAAGTTATAAATGAGATTTCTTGCTAAGTAAGAACACAAAAATGAATAGATGGTGTTCAACTTACCAAGTCATGTGTGTTGAAGAAGACCCATTCATAGATACATCCTAGATGATCCTAGATGTTGTTTGATGCATATGGAAAAGGGTTTAGAGAATTAAAGAAGCAATCTTTATGCTTTTTCTTTGAAGTCTCTCTCAATATCTCTATAGGGTTCTTGATGTCAAAGACCTTAATTTCAGAACAAGAGATAATGGTATATTTATAGTGACAAAAAACGAGCTGGGTGAAAAGACAAGTTTACCCCAGTTACGCGCCAAATCGGTGGTTTCAATCAGCGGTCGTGGCAGCCAATTTTAACTGCCGAATTGAAACTGAGAACACTGGTTTCAAATGGTGCTTTAATTCAGCGGTTTCATGATCACAACCGCCGATTTTGACCCGAGACATAAAATCAATCATGTCTAAAATGGTGATTTAAATCGGAGATCCGACCGCCGATCACAAATCACCATTTCACCAGAAATGGTGAAACCAACGGAGAAGACAAGAGCTTCTCCAACGACGATCATCACGCTAAACCAAGCACACCAACATGTATGCATGGATGTTTCCAAACATACTTCGAAAAACAAATTACACCACACTTAAGACTAACAAGACATGAAGTGCAAGTGTGGGATGTGAAGAATGTACACATAAGAAATGAAGCACAAATGCAAGATGAATAAAACATGCATGAAGATGTGTATATGTGCAACTAATCTCTTCAAGAGGCAAGTCAAGTGATTTACCTTTCGCTCTTGCTCTTGAAGTCACCGAGGATGCTTGGAAGCTTGCCATCGAGGCCCTAAGCTACCCATTAGAAAATCATCCCCAAATATGGTTTTTAAACGAATAAGCCAATCAAAATATGAGAACCTTACAGGGGTGTCCAGTATATGTACTAAAGAACAGATGTGGAAAGTTAGAACCTCATTCACAAGTATGCCTGTTTGTACGATATTCAAAAGAGACTAAATAAGGATACTAATGTGGCCGTTTGTACACAACAAAACAATGTATTTATGTGATCATTTGAAAACCATGTTTAACCACTTAGGAATCCTCTTAGGATGTAAAACTTAGTTAAATGGTAAGCAAAGATTCGTTCCACGAGGAATTAGAGTAATACGTTGGATTGATTAACTAATCTAAAATGAAATAATGTAAATCATGATAGTTTGGATAGTGTATAGTTTAAGAAACCATTAAACATACATGTAAAGTAAAAGTAACAAAATGTGATAGGGAAAATAGAATGCTCAACAATCTTTGATAAGAATAATGGGATGTAAACAATTAAGAGAAATACTAGGGAAATGATGGAGTTGCAAGTGGATTATAGGGAATGCTTTTCAAGCTACTTTAATGAACCAATCTCATACTTGTTAACCATTTGTATTCTTAGATGTGTTTAGGTCGTCACTACGAACCCTAAATAACTTCCCACCAAAATGATTAACCGATTGAGGAGAAGGGGTCAAGGTGGGATTGGTTTATTACAAATCAAAGCTTAGATTAGTTGATATACACTCCAATAATCTGTCCTATTCACTTTGTTCCTAATCAATCAAGGGTGTCAATCCAAGATTGATTGCATAAGAAATTATCCTAAACATGAGTATAATCAACTAGTGGGTATACAATGACAATTATATAATGAGTAGAATCTAGTTATCAAATGAATAGAACACAAATAGAGATTCAAATACAATATAGCTTAAGAAAAACCCAAATCCAAATGTTCCTCACATCTATCCCCTAGAATGGGGGTTTAGTTACACATAGTCACAATCAAGTAGCAAAGAAGTAATAGATTAGGAAATCACCCTTGGGCCTTCTTTTGTAGTGCTTGATCCTTCTTTCCGTTGATGCTCCTAGTGCAAAGAATGGTAGATGAGATGTGTCTATATGGGTGGATGTCTAATGGAAAGTGACAAAGGAAAAGAGATGTAGAGAATGGGAAGAGAGAAATGGTTGGGTGAAGTAATCAAGATTTGGTGTTGAGTTCTTGGATGGAAAAGGTAGTATGATGAGCAGTCGTTGGTACTCAACAAAATGATTGTTTTTAAATGTGTTCATGTTGAAAACCGATTTCACCACTTAAATGTAAAATTAGTAAAGTGGCAAGTAGGATTCGTTCCACAGGGAATTAGAGTAATTATTGAATAAATTAACAATTCCTATATGTGATAAAATAAAACATAAGCAATGGATGGTTGAATGGTTTGTCAAGCCATCAAACATACATGTAAAATAAACCTAATAAACCTAATAAAATAAGATAGAAATCTAGATAAGAGATATATGGGATAAATAATTAATAGAATTGCTAGGGAATTAATGGGATCACAAGTGGATTACGGGAAGTGCTTCTCAAGCTACCTTAGTGAGTCAACCTCACAAATGTTAACCAATTGATTTCTAGGATGTGTTTAGACCATTACTATGAACCCTAAACAACTTCTCACCGCAATGCCTAATCGATTAAAGAGAGAGGGTCACGGCGGGATCGGTTTGTTACAATTAACGGTTTAGATAATCGCGGTTGATATACCCTCCGACGATCTATCCTAGTCACTATGTTCTCAATCCATCAAGTTTGTCAATCCAATCAAGATTATATAACAAATTATCCTAAGCAAGAGTATAATCAACTAATGGATATACATGTCAATTATATAATGCATAAAATCTAATTATAAAATGAATAGAACACAAATAGAGATTAAATATATATAAAGCTTAAGAAAAATCCAATCCAAATGTTCTCACATAAAAATTCCCTAGAAAGGGGGTTTAATTACACATATTACAACCAAAGGGAAGGCAAGTAAAAGATTAGGAAATCACCCTTGGGTCTCCTTTTGTAAGCTTGATCCTTTCCTTGCCTTTAATGCTCCTTGTGCAAAGAGTGGATGATGAGGATGTGTCTAGATAGGTGGAGTCAAATGGGAAGTGACTAATGAGATTTGTGGAGAAGATGAGAAGAATAGGAATGATTTGGGGAAGGTAATCTAGATATTTAGATTTGGTAGAGGAGAAGTGGAGGGATTAGGAATGGTAGAAAGGAGGTTTCTTGGTTGTCAAGAATGGCCAAGAGTTGTAAAATAGTGATGAATTTATAGGATTTTCAAAATAGGTCTCGGGTGGTCAATTACCAAAACACCCCTAGACTTTACAATATTTCCATTTTGGCCCCTCTAGGGGACCTTCTTGTAATTTGCCTCCAAAATTCAGCCAATCAAAATGAACACAGTGGTTGTCGCTACATGTCAAATGGCGACGGATCCGGTGACGAAAGTGGTGACATCAATCAGTTGTGGAGTTGGCTCCCTGTCGCCATGGCGACATCGAAGGACAAATGGCGACACAAGGGGGTGACAAGTGGCGACCAAGGAGAGATGGGGGCGTGACTTGCGTGGCACGATTTCAACGGTTTGGGTGGCCGGAAGTCTTGCGAATGATGACCCGTCCTCCTTGCCGTTCGTTTGGGACCGGTTTCGGCCGACGGTAGCTCCGTTTGGTGGCACTTCAGGCGAGCTAGGGTTTGAAGGTGAGGTTGCCATGGCTGCTGCGTTTCAAGCGTGAGGAGAAGGGAGAAGATGAATAGTAGGTGGGTGTAGTTAGCAAGGTCAGGGGGTGCATGCAGCTGCTTCATCTTTGTCTTATGTGGAGTTCAAATAGTAGAGAGGTGGGGTGTGTTTGGGCTACGCTTGGTCAGACTTGGGCCATGCAATTGAGGCGTGTAAAGAATTGGTCGTGGGTGCGCTAAGCAGCCCATGACCACATTATGACCCAAAACGCACCGTGTTGCTAACGTGGCGTGCGTGGGCTGTTTTGAGTGGCAAATTGCAATCAGACCCTTGATCTCTTCCAATATCACGATATCTTTAATCTTCCTTCAATAATTACACTTTTACCCCTATTTCACCAATATTACATCAATGCCCCTGAACTCAGTAAATACCTGCAAACTCTTAATTTACACTATGAAATCACGGGATAATGCCCGAGAATCAAGCAAAAGGAGAAGGAAGTGATGGCCAAAATCATACCAATTTTGGTTTGATCAAATACCCCAAAACCTATCTTTTGCTCGTCCTCGAGCAAAACAAATATAAGCATACATGGACATGTTTCAACTATCAAACAATTAACAATAAAGCACCGACTCTTTGTAAAAGACTCAAAAGTCAATATTCGACTTGTAAAACCAAAAGCGAAAAGATTTAACCAACGTTGAGCTCATTAGGAAATAATGCATGTAAGAGATGCTAAATGAAGATTAAAGACATGTCACTCTAAGTACACATTGCACGCAACGCGATCCTACATTCAAGATGCTCAAGCTTCAAGACTATAGTGCCATTAGGAAAAGAATGTAATTCGGCTCGACATCTAATCCTCACTGAATTTTCTCATTTTCGCACAGATTCCTAGGCTTCACTCATAATTCATATGCAATAAGAGTTTATGTTCAAGATATCAAATATAATTGCACATGATCTTTTAAAAACATAATTTTTGAAATTTTGTCTCATGAATGGAATTGAAAACCATGAACCGGAAAGAACATGCATCAACCAAAATTTCTAAAGTGGACATCCCTAAAGATCAAATAGGTCTTTCATTTGGTTGTAATGGGGCCTAAGGTGGGTGGTGAGTCAATAAATGGGAAGAATTAATAACAAATCACCCAAAGGTCACACTAAGGCATACATTCTATACTAAGCACATTTTTTATCATTACAACTTGCATATTCCACACTTTGGCGTCCAGGCTTACAATTTACTTTGTGCATTTTTCTACTCTTAATGTTCATTGAGTAGCTCATTTAATTCCACATAATTGATCTGGGCATTTTGTGCCTCATTTATCTTTTCTTTTCTTTCTTTTGCTTTGTTTTTCTTTTCTTTTCTTTTCAAGCATTGCATTTCATCTTTTTAATGTGTTTGCACATACATATTTGCCTAGGTACACGCCTTACATTTTCATACTCCTCAAAGCTTACATTCAACCCCTAAGCCTTAGCAAACCATTTGGTATAAGGTAAGTCTAGTGTATAGGCTATATGGTTTATGTTAATGTGGTTCATGAATGAAAAGCTTAATTGTGTTTGGCTTCAAATGGGCAATGGAGCACACACATAGAGGGATTGTAAGTATTTAAGCCAATTTGGTGGTTTTTCACATGCATTGCCTAAGATCATCTCTAAAGGTTTGTCCACAAAGTCAATTAAGGCATCCACAAACAGTCCATATGTTCTATGGCAAACAACATTTAAGTGCGAATGAGACATTTTAAATATGCATAACATGTGTGTTTGAATGAGTGTTTAAAGAGTAAAGTTTAAAGAGTAAAAAACTTTCCCTCAAAATACGCTTTTTAAGGCCGTGTTTGTGAACCTCACGGGAAGTCTCCACTATTAATTCCTAACCTTCAAGCACAATTGAATATTCACTATAACATCAAGAGAAAAGAACTAGCGCGCTTTGAGCAATGCAACTCTAAATGGCATGAAGTTAATCTAAACTTAGCAAGGCAAAGATGCACAATTCCTTACTCGCACACACAAAGGCAAAATCTTAACAAGCAAAATATGCTCAAGCATGGTATTATCACAAGATTTTCAAAAATTTTCAAAAATTTGGCTCAAAATATTTGCACATATTTGCAAACAAGAGACGGTGTTGCGCACACACCCCCAAACTGAAATTAGACATTGTCCTCAATGTCTTTGGGGCATATAAACCAATAAACGTGGCGCAACACACATCCATAATCAAAGAGTCTCAAAACACAATTTATGTCCAATTTAAAAAAATTATCCCAAAGAATTGAATCAAGTGGTTCCATACATCCTATATGCCCATAATCAACTCAAGAGATATAAAAATGCAAGTTCATCAAGAGTTATCATCACAATCCATGTGGATAAAATATGTGAGCATTCAAGCCTAAATCCACTATCACAAACAACTCACAACCTTATTCTAAACAAAAAAAAGTTAAAAAGCAAGAAATAAAACAAATTAAAACTTAAGAAAAAAAATATACCTAGGTGGGTTGCCTCCCACCAAGCGCATGATTTAATGTCTAGGCAAGATGTGGCATGGTGCTCACGCACTTCGAACTTCCACAATGTTGCTTCCTTAGGATAAGGCCCTCGCTCTTCTTATGAGCACTCTTGGCTTGCTCGTCCCTCAAAGACTTGCAAGTTGTCCTTGTTTCATCCCAAGAGATAAAGAACCTTGCTTGACGCACAAGCAACACACATTCGCTTCCTTAAGAAGCAATAGAAAATCTACACAAGCACTAGGCACATTAGAAAGTTTCGGCAAATAAAAATAAACTCGATACATGTAATAGCCAATAAGAGTTTGGAACACCATTTATTCAAAAGAAACAAACTGAACAAAGAAAGCATAAAAATAAAATGCACAAATTTTTTTTTCTCTATTATGTACTTGTGCTAGGGGTGTCATCAACTAAAGGAGGTTTTACCAAGTTTGGAAATTGGTTTTTTTTCACAACCCAAACAAGTTGAGTTGATTTCCCCTTTTCGTATCCTTTGGGTCTAACTTGGTTAACTAAGTCTTTTCTTACCCAAATTTGCTTAACTCTAGGTGGCTTTTTCCTATTCCTAGACTTTTTCAATTTTTCATGCTTATGGAATTTAAAACAATGAGCTTTTAGGTGTCCTTTTTGAAAGCAAAAATAGCAAGTAAGAGGATGGTTTAGAAAACTCCCTCTTGGTAGGTGACTATGAGGTCCATGGTGTTGTCTCGTTTGTAGTGCTTTGACCTCTTTCTCCACCTTGTCTAGATTGACTATGAAGTCACATTCTTTGACCTTGGCTACCTTGAGGGCTTCATCCTTCCTACCAAGTGCTTCCTTTGTTTCTTCCAAAGCTTTCGCTTTTCGGTCCACTTCCATAAGCAACTTCCTTGTCTTCCTTGCACGTTCTTCTTCAAATTCTTTAAATAGCTTTGCAAGGCCTTCGAATTCCCTTGATGCGGAATTCCTCTCAACTTCAAGTCTCCTTACTTGTATTTCCAATTCCTTGTTCTTGTTGGAGACTTCGCCTACCTTTCTCGGAAAGGTACCATTCTCCGAAAGGTACCATTCTCTTCTTTGAGCATGCTTACTTCAAGAGTGAGCTTCTTGTTTTCCATTTCAAGCTCTTCAATCTTCACCTTTCCCAAGGCCTCCTTTTCTTCAAACTCCTTCATCATGAGTTGTATTTTTATTTCCAATTCTTCCTTTCCTTGGGAGGTTTTGACCAATCTCTCTTGAAGCAAAGATACATTTTCCTCAAATTTTGTGCATCGCTCTTGGGTATTCGACGGTTCTTCCTCAACTTCCGCACCCTTCTCATATACTTGTACAAGAGCGTGTACACGGCTCCTTATCCTCCCTTGCTTGGGATAGCCTGATTCTAGTGACTGATCTGGCCAACTAAAAACCACATGGTTTCTTATCTTCTTCTCATGTGCTTGTTGTGCGGATTGGAATAACTCCATGGTCTCTTGTTGAGAAGCTTGGATTCTCTCGCTCTCTCGAAAGTAATCCTCCATGAAATGTTTCCTCTCATCATCAATGGCATTTGATTGGTGTGATGAGGAGGAATCTTGATTCAGCCACCAATCCATATTGAAGCTATTCCCATGTGTCTCGTAGCTCGGCCCTTAATATTCCGTGAAGAAATCCATAGAATCCTGAAACAAAAAGAAACAAAAACTACCAAAGAAATAAAAAAGAACTAAATGACTAAAAAAAACTAAAAGACTAAAAATTAATAAAAACCGACATAGAAAAGTTAATTAATTCAACAGTCGCTTTAATTCCCCGGCAACGGCGCCAATTTTGATGAGGTCATTTTGGTACTCAACAAAATACAATATTTGTGTACAAATGTGATCTTTAGAAAAAACATGTTTTTACCATTAGAAAATCCTTTTAGGATGTAAAGATTAGTAAAACGATAAGTAAGGATTCGTTCCACAGGGATTAGGTTAGATTAATCAATTTGTGAAATAATCTAGGTTAGTCTAATCTATGTGTATAAAACATAAATCATATTTTGGGGATTTTAATAAGTTAAGATATAATAGATAATATAATAACTAGAAAAGTAAATAACAATAATATAAAGAGAAATTGAATAGATAGAAGTCCAACATCAACAATACTAGATAAGAGAATGTTCCTAACAATTAATGATAGATATTAGGGATTTAATTACACAAGTTACAATCAAATAAAAAGAAAGTAGTACATAAGGAAATCACCCTTAGGCCTCCTTCTTTAATGCTCAATCCTTGCTTTCTTTTGATGTTCCTAGTGCAAAGAGTGGGAGAAGAGGATGTGTCTAGATAGGTGAAGTCATATGGAGAGTGACAAAGGACATGGATGGAGAAGATGGGAAGAGAGGAAGGATTTAGGTGGGGTAGTCTAGTTGTTTGTTGATGAGATTGGAGAGGAGAGATGGGTGGATTAGGAATGGTGGAAGAAGGAATTTTTTGCTTCACAAGTTTTGTCAAGATTCAAGAGGCTTTTAAAAGGAGAAAATGTGATGTATTTATAGGTTTCTTTGATTAGGTCACGGATGGCTAATGACCAAAACATCCCCTGAACTTGTCAATTTGCCATTTTGCACCCCAAGAGGGGTGCATCTTGTAATTTTCCTACCCAACATTAACCAATCAGACACAAGCAAAGTGAAGGTCGCTGTTTTGGTTCATGGTGTCGCCCTAGCGACGTAAATGGCGACTCCATCAGTTGTCAAAACAAGTCCCTGTCGCCATGGCGACAACGAAGGACAAACCGCGACAATCGAATGGAGTGTGGTCGCAGTTTGGAAGTGGTGGCGACAGTTGGGCGACGTTGATGGCGAGAGGGAGGTTTGATTCCGGTGGTTTTGGGGCTCCGAAAGGTTGCCGACCAGGCTGCCAGTGAGATAGCCGTCATTTTGGTACTGAAATCAGCCGACGGTAGGTCGGAAAGGAGGTAACATCAGGCGACAACGTGCTAGGGTTTGGTGCGTCCATGGCTGGTCTGAGCTGAAGGAAGAAGAAGAACTGTTGAAGAAGACGGGGTGCATTCAGTAGGGAGTTGGGGTTCATGCAGCTGCTTCTTCTTTGAACCTATATGGGGTGCGCTTAACAGGGATCAGGGGTGCCTTCAGCCTAGCTCTTCTTTGGCAAATATGGGGTGCGTTTAGAAGCTGGGTGGGGTGTGTATAGGTGTGTCTAGCCTTGCTTCTTTGGGTGCAATTCGAAGTTGGCTGGGTTCGTTTAGAGGTAGGTAGGCTAGTGTTTGGGCTTGTGTTATGGGCCACAGAATTGGGTGTATTTAGAACTGATTTGGGGTGCGTTTAGAAGCCCACACCCTCCTCTTAAACGCGCCACTTCATTAATGCTGACGTGGCACCCATGCCTGATTTCCTTGGCGAATTACGAAACGTCCCCTGATCTCTTCTAATATTGCAGAAACTTTAATCTTTGCCTTATATTTTACGATTTTGCCCCTAGTTTCTCCAAATTACTACAATGCCCTTGAACTTTGTAAATACCTGAAAATACTTAATTAACAACATTAAAACACAGGGAAATGCCCGAGAATCAAGCGTAAAGAATATGAAATGAGGGTACAAAATCGTACCATATTTGGTGCGATCATAGTACAAGATTGGAAATGGAGGAAGTTGAATGTGTGTAGTATGGAGGAGAGAATGCTAGACTAAATCTTTGTATTTTTCGTGCTTCCCACTCTCTTCAACGTAGAGAAGAAGAATACTTATAGTGGCTCTCAGATTTGTACTATAGCAACCAGAAATGCTGACGAGGCAGGTGTCGTGTTTGCATTTTCACAGTTTTGGAGACATCGACGCCACCACGACAGACGGTTACATATTCTTCAATTTGGTTGTCACGGTTGATTTTCATCTTTTTCGTGGTTGTGACGACAACAGCATTAGAAAAGCGACAAACAGATCTGAGATCCTAAGAGTGGTTGCTATTCGATCACACAACGACACAAACAACGATGCTGGACCTGATTGATTTCTTGGGTTTCATCTTCTCTGTCGCGGTTGTGGCTCAAGGGTCAAGAGCGACACTCCACCGCGACGCCATACCTGATAGAATTTTAGGATTTTAACTCTCTGTCGCGGTTGTGTTGCCACAGCAATAGTACCGCGATAACTCCTTTACTTGAGTCTTTATTGCTTCACACCTTCTGTCGTGGTGTGCCTAAAGGCGACACCTGAAATGCCGACAATGCCCTATTTTTCACTATTTATGCACTTTTTGTATCAAATCCATCTCTTTCTTCACAAATGCCCTTGTGGCACAAATAAACCTGAAACACTTGATTAACATAGTTAAAACACGGGGAAATGCCCGAGAATCAGGCATAAAAAGAAGGAAATGAGGGTCAAAATCATACCAATTTTGGTTCGATCAGATACTTTTATAGTCCACAAGAAAACAAAGTGCTTGTATCGATAAACGCAACGTTTATTGAGGAAAACTATATGAGTGATCAAAAGCCTCGAAGTAAGATTCTATTAAATGAATTAAAACCTGGTTCGACCAATGATCAATCAATAAGAGTTGTTGACGAAGTTGTTGTTCCATTAATGTCTGATAGTTAGATGGTTCCTAGTCAGATCACACTATAACCTAAACGTAGTGGGAGGGTTGTATGACAACCTGATCGCTATTCAGGTATTGGCGAGGCACAGGGTGTCGTCTCTGTAGGGAAAAATACCGTAGTACACGCAGCGGAAGCGAGACTAAAAATAAGATTTAGTGACTTTTAAAATTTTTCCTTTATGAACCTTAAACCCTTTAATTAATTAAACATGCATATACAATAACCAAAAAGTAGAATACCTTTTGTCGCGTGATCCGATTGACTTACGTCGATGGTAATCCGCAAGATCTTCAATCCTAGCACGAACGTGGATCACCTAGGAGCGTGGTCTCCCTTTTTCTTTGAATTGCAAACCTGTGAATGGACAAAACAAACTTTCTTTTCTTTGTTAGTCATAAAAACAATCAAAAGAATGACTAAGATTATTCCGGTCACTTTTGAGTTATCAATCTAATGATCGAAACTCGCGTGAACCTAGATCGATATCGTATACACAAGCTTATTGATGATTAAGCAAATAGTATACTATCAAAGAATAATCTAACACTCATATTTGTTTTAGTAGAATAAAAGCTTTCTATGAATTGAGAAGAAGAAGAAAAATTGTCTCCAGAACAACTTTTTGGTGGCCGAAATCTATAAGAGCACTTATATAGGTGGCCAAATTTTCTTCTCTTCTTTCACTTAGGGTGGCCGAAAATCACAACCTAAAAGGGACTAGGGTTGCCGCAATTCTCAAGCCCAAAAGAGTTTGTATTGCACCCTATTTCCTATTTAGTTTAAGACTTTAAACCCTAATTGAATTCATAAATCTTTTATTCCTTTATTTGACTAAATATAAAAGACTTCTTATTTGATTAAATAAATAAAATTAATTATTTATTTTCTTACCAAATAAGTCTTTTACTTTTAGTATACTACCAACAATAGTATAACACTAGGAATCATATTTCCTAATCAGAAAAGATTTGTTTCTTAATTAAACAATTAATTAATAAATTAATTAATTCTTATTTAATTAAAACAAATGAAACAAAATAATATATTAGGTTAAAACTTAACCTTGCCGCCCCACTTGAATAAATGGGCCAAAATATTATTTTCTTATTTCATTTAATCCATTGGACTTTAAATAAAAAAGCCCACATGTGAATCAGACCCATTCTTACTAAAAGAAACAAGCCCACATGTCTTTCATTAATATATAAATATAATTGAGCAGCCCATTACTTAAATAATGTGCAAATTATATTCTTAATATATTAAATGCAATTCTAGATGGACCCTTAAATTGGTCCGGTAGAATATATCAAGTGATCCATGCAAGTCCGTGTGGATTGGGATCTTGGCGGGCCATCTAAATTTAAGCTTCAATAGACATAACCTAATCACAATCAACAAATGATTCACTTAGGTCCGATCCATTAATTTTAACTCATT
The DNA here is from genome assembly GCA_008009225.1 of Acer yangbiense. Classification (NCBI taxonomy): domain Eukaryota; kingdom Viridiplantae; phylum Streptophyta; class Magnoliopsida; order Sapindales; family Sapindaceae; genus Acer; species Acer yangbiense. Next base: position 15,027,007 of record CM017767.1, read on the forward strand.
CCACTAAAGAGCTAAAATTGAACTCTTAAATAAAGATAGAAAAGGAAGATGCTCCTCATTCATACCCTAGACAATCATATAGGAGATAGTGTATCCTCGTGATTAATATCAGTAATCGCCAAGAGTTCATAGACCGCCTATAACTCTCCAAGTTACCATATTTACTCATATGACCACGTTTTGAACTTGGATATTTTGACTTGTCCAGAAGCCATGTTTTCAATAGACACTATCGAAAACTCAACGTTGAGATTTAATATCAAATTACCTCAAAACATCCATATGATGATATTATACTCTCATTTAATTAAATGAAGCCACGATGTCCATATCTATAAATGAAGTCCTCTATCGATTAACAAATGAATATCACCAAACTATCGAGGATAGACTATGCGATATAATCGTACTCATTGATAACTCAAATGATATCACTTGCAACCATAAGTCCATCATTTATCTCAAGATTAAGATAGACTCTCCGATTGTCCTGATAATGAAAAGACTATTATCTATTGACGGTTCTAGATAAAGCTTTTCATTGTGATCCTGTTCAATGCACCCAGTGCACTAGATCCTTTTGCTTGAAGACATTCCGATGATTTAGACTCATCATATCTCATTTGATCCCACTCAAATGCTAGCAAAAGAATTCTACAACTTTAACAAGATAAAGGTGCCCAACCTTTAACTTAAGTTGTGAACATTATTCAAGACTAACTAAAGAATTGTGTCTACCACATACATATCCAGATGTACGAACAATTCTTCTTTTCTCATAGTCTTTAGACCTTATGATTATTTATTTTGACAATTATAATATTAAACTATAAATGCTATACGATTTGTTAAACCAGAAATCACTTTATTAATATGAAAAAGATTGTTAATTACAACATTACACTCTTGCTATTGAGCATAATCCTAACAATCTCCCACTTGCACTATAGCAAATGTGTCATATCTCTCAAGCCCATGTTCTCTAGATGCCCATCGAAACTCTTCTGAGGTAGAGCCTTTGTGAAGGGATCCGCTAGATTTTCTGCTGACGCGATTTTGGTAATCGTCACGTCACCTCTTTGAACAATCTCCCTTAAAAGATGATACTTTCTTTCAATGTGTTTACCTCTCTTGTGACTTCTTGGTTCTTTCGAATTAGCCACTGCTCCACTGTTGTCACAGTAGATAGTGATCTGCTTATTCGCACTAGGAACCACTTCCAAGTCAATCAAGAATTGGTGGAGCCAAACAGCCTCTTTGGCAGCCTCGCATGCAGCAACATACTCAGCTTCCATGGTGGAATCAGCAATACAAGATTGCTTGATACTCCTCCATATAACTGCTCCTCCTCTAATAGTAAACACAGCCCCTGATGTGGATTTTCTGGAGTCAGAATCTGATTGGAAATCAGAATCTATATACCCAACGGGAATCAAATCCCCTCCAGAGTATACAAGCATATTATCTCTCGTTCTCTTAAGATACTTGAAAATATGCTTGACTGCCGTCCAGTGATCAGGACCAGGTTTCGATTGAAACCTGCTAACTATGCCAACAGCAAAACAAATATCTGGTCTAGTACAGAGCATTGCATACATGAGACTTCCAACTGCCGAGGCATATGGAACTCTACTCATGAATTGCTCTTCATGCTCATTCTTAGGAACTTGTTCCTTAGAAAGCTTGATTCCATGTCTGAAAGGTAACATACCTTTCTTGGAATCTTGCATGGAAAACCTAGACAAGATCTTGTTTATGTATGAAGCTTGGGATAATGCAATCGTTCTATTCTTTCTATCCCTTATTACTTGGATACCTAGAATAAAACTTGCTTCTCCTAAGTCCTTCATATCAAATTGTTTTGCTAACCATTCTTTTACTGATGTCAATACACCTACATCGTTTCCAATGAGTAGTATATCATCAACATAAAGAATCAGGAAAACCAACTTGTCGCCCTTAATCCTTTTGTATACACAAGGTTCGTCAGGATTCTGAATAAATCCAAAACCTTTGACAGCTTGATCAAACCTTATGTTCCAGGATCTGGATGCTTGCTTCAATCCATATATGGATTTCTGCAACTTGCATACCTTTTCCATTTGGCCCTTTTCAATGAATCCCTCTGGTTGCATCATGTAGATGCTTTCGTCAAGACTTCCATTAAGGAAAGCTGTCTTGACGTCCATTTGCCAAATCTCTAGATCTAAAGATGCTGCAATGGATAAGAGTATCCTAATGGATTTAAGCATGGCCACAGGAGAGAAGGTTTCCTCGTAATCGATACCTTCTTTCTGTGTATACCCTTTAGCTACCAATCTAGCTTTAAAGGTTTCCACCTTACCATCCATACCTCTTTTCCTCTTGTATACCCACTTGCACCCAATGGGTTTTATCCCTTTAGGCAAGTCTATAAGGGACCAGACTTTGTTATCGAACATAGATTCAATCTCAGATTGCATTGCCTTTTGCCAATGGCGACTATCAACATCCTCCATAGCTTCCTTGTACGTGTAGGGATCATCGTCGTCCGGGAGATTCTCCACTGATTCTCCCAGACCGATGTATCTTTCGGGTTGTGTTCTAACCCTCCCACTCCGACGAGGAATGGTAGGTTGTTGATCTTGTGTTGGATTGGAACTTACAATTGGGTTAGGTTGTGTAACCTCTCGTGGAATTGTATCTCCTGACATCTCATTCAGGACAATTCTACTTCTAGGCACAAAATCATTCATATAGTCCTTCTCCAGAAATTTAGCATTTGTCGAAACAAATACTTTAAGATCTGAAGGACTATAGAAATAATATCCTTTAGTTTCTTTTGGATACCCTACAAATATACATGTTTCTGAACGGGACTCCATCTTTTCTGTCTTTCCTTTTAACACATGCGCAGGGCAACCAAATATCCTTAAGTGTTGTAAACTAGGCTTGCGCCCAGTCCACAACTCATGCGGTGTTTTAGGAACAGACCTAGATGGTACATCGTTTAGAATGTATATAGCAGTTTGTAAAGCATATCCCCAAAAAGAAATAGGAAGTGTTGAATAACTCAACATAGACCTAACCATATCCAAAAGAGTTCTATTTCTCCTTTCTGCTACCCCATTCTGTTGAGGTGTACCTGGTGCAGAAAACTGAGAAACAATCCCATTATCAATAAGATATTGCTGAAACTCACCAGATAGATATTCTCCACCACGATCAGATCTCAAGATTTTTATGTGTTTCTCAAGCTGATTTTCCACTTCAGCTTTGAATGCTTTGAACATGTCAAAAGCATCCGACTTATGTCGCATGAGATACACATAACCAAATCTCGAGTAATCATCTGTGAAGGTGATGAAGTACTCATATCCACCTCTAGCTTGAATGCTCATAGGTCCACATACATCAGTGTGTATCAATCCTAAACATTCAGTGGCTCTTGCACCTTTGGCAGAGAACGTCCTTTTGGTCATTTTACCTTCCAAACAAGATTCATAAGTTGGTAGATCATCAACCTTTAAGTCACTCAAAGGTCCTTCACATACCAATCTTTTAATCCTATTAAGGTTAATATGACCTAAGCGTAAGTGCCAAAGGTAGGTTTCATCTGTTGATAATTTTACTCTTTTATGATTAGGTTCCGTTATTTCTGTGTCTAACGAGTGAGAGATATTTCTATGCAAAAAGTATAGACCGTTTTCCAATGTACCTTGGCAAATAATTTTGTCATTCTTACTAATAATAAAAACTTTATTAAAAGTAACCGAATATCCAAATTTATTTAAACAAGAAACTGAAATTAAATTCCTCTTGAATTGAGGTACATAATAAACGTCTATCAAATCTAAATGCCTTCTAGAATCCAAATAAACTCTAATATCTCCCACTGCACTTGCAGACACTAACGTTCCGTTGCCCAAGCGCAAATTGATTTCATTCTTACTCAGCTTTCTCCTTTCTTGGAACCCCTGCAAGGAATAACAAACATGATTAGTGGCTCCTGAGTCTATGATCCAAGAATCTGTAGAATCAGCCAAAAAACATGTTTCAAGATAATTCACATTACCTTCTTCCTTCTTATTCTGGGACTTTGGGCAATTTCTCTTCCAATGTCCCTTTTCACCACAAAGGAAGCATTTCCCTTTGATCTTGGTTACTTTCTTGGTGTCCTTCTTGATAGGCCCAAGTTGCTTTTTCTTCTGTTGTTTCTTGACCTTTTGACGGGCCTTAACAGTAGCAACTTTACCAACCATATGAATCTCTTGACCTTTGCCTTTCACAAGGATCTTTTCAGCACTTTGAACATCTTGCATCAGGCCTTGTAAGGTGTATTCCTTTTTGTTCAAAGTGTAGTCCAATTTGAACTGATCAAAGGAATCTGACAATGAATTGACAACCATATCAATCTTTGTCTCACCATCTATCTCAGCGCCATGCAGTTCAGCAATGTTGAGATGTGCTATGACTTTCATCATGTGATCTTTCACAGCTTGTCCAGGTTTCATCCTAAGATTCATAAAAGCAGTCACTGCCTCTCTCTTAGTCGTCCTAGACTTCATAGCAAACATCTCCTCTAGAGACATCATAATATCAGCAGCGGACTCCATTCCTTCATGCTGCTGTTGCAACACGTCGGAGATAGTGGCCATAATGTAACATTTTGCCATATCATCTGAAGTCTTCCACTGCTCATACTCATCTCTATACATTATGCTTGATTCATTATTAGGAGCAGGTGGTTTAGGAGTAGTTAGAACAAACTTATGTTTTTCACTTTGCAGCAACAACCCAATTTTCCTTTTCCATGTGACATAATTATCTCCAGTTAAAGTGTTATCTTTCAGGATGTTCATAAGTGATGGGGTCATGATTTCTGAATAATACAAAACATATATAAGTAAATAATCATGATAAAGCACTTTTAAATATTTATCTTGAATTAAATAAATAACTCAATCATAAAAATTCAACGGTGATCCAACACCCATAAATGTTACGCCTCCTTTGGGAGTTCGCATCATTTACTAGTTAGACTAGGTCCCACCTAATTGTTAACATAACAACCAGCGTTTTCAATTTTAGCCTTGCAATTTTACTGACAAGAACTCTTGGGAGGATATCAATAAAATTACATTGAGTGTGTTACCAAGATATCGACCCTCAATTTTCTCTCACGAAAATCCCTCATTGGGGAGTAGATCTCGTTTGAGTCCATTGTCTAGTCTATCCTTGTAAGGAAGTATGTTGCTAAATTCCATTCATGGACGCCCCTTGGGGGGATTACCAATAAATAATAAAGCTCAACTAACCTTGGAGGCCATAGGTGTTACAAAAACACCTTCTCCCACTCAATTATTTAAGGCGTGTGATTAAATCCCATAGAATGATTTACCAAGTTATCTAGATGTCAATTTAGATACCTAAATCATTCAATGCATGTTCATACCAAAAGAGATATATGAGTGGCACTCCTATTCTATATGTCATGTTATCATACAATAACAAATATTGTAATATTTAAGCATAAATTAAATAGCAACAATTTTGGCCCATCCTAGAAAAACAAGTAAATTACAATTGTTTAGGAATACAAGATCTTCAAGCGGCCCATCAACCATACGCTCATCCTTCGGCCCAAACCCCATAGGCGTGCACAACCCACAACCCCACAAAGGGGCTGCGCGAAGACTCCCAGGGCTGCCGTGCGCAGCCCACCAAGCTTGGGCTTGCCATGCGCAGCCCAATCCACTCCTAGGGTGCGCACGGTGCTCGTTCTCGGTTCTGGTTGCTTCGTTTTCCTTCGTGTCTTCGAATCTTCAATACTTGAACATATTACAGCAGTATAAAATAATAAATACTGCAGTACTAATTTTTTTTTTTTTTTTTTTATTCACTGCAGTACTTTTACACATAAAATACTGCACTAAAACTTAATAAAAAAACTGCTGCAGTAATAATAAAAAAAATACTGCACATATTAAAAAAAAATAAAAAAAACTTAGCAACTACCAAGAAGGAATTATGGCGATGATAGACCACCCTTCTTGTTACAATTCCATAACAAAAATACATTGAAAATCTAGGACCAAAATCGAGCAAAAACAATCCACATAAACATATATAAATCCATACATTCACATGTAATTATATATGCGAATACCTAGAGTGCCATCTCTTTCTAAACATGCATAATCACAATAAAAAGAAATAGATCCACGTATATATACGTTAATTAATTAAAAGGGTTCAACCTAGGCTCTGATACCAATTGTAGGGAAAAATACCGTAGTACACGCAGCGGAAGCGAGACTAAAAATAAGATTTAGTGACTTTTAAAATTTTTCCTTTATGAACCTTAAACCCTTTGATTAATTAAACATGCATATACAATAACCAAAAAGTAGAATACCTTTTGTCGCGTGATCCGATTGACTTACGTCGATGGTAATCCGCAAGATCTTCAATCCTAGCACGAACGTGGATCACCTAGGAGCGTGGTTTCCCTTTTTCTTTGAATTGCAAACCTGTGAATGGACAAAACAAACTTTCTTTTCTTTGTTAGTCACAAAAACAATCAAAAGAATGACTAAGATTATTCCGGTCACTTTTGAGTTCTCAATCTAATGATCGAAACTCGCGTGAACCTAGATCGATATCGTATACACAAGCTTATTGATGATTAAGCAAATAGTATACTATCAAAGAATAATCTAACACTCCTATTTGTTTTAGTAGAATAAAAGCTTTCTATGAATTGAGAAGAAGAAGAAAAATTGTCTCCAGAACAACTTTTTGGTGGCCGAAATCTATAAGAGCACTTATATAGGTGGCCAAATTTTCTTCTCTTCTTTCACTTAGGGTGGCCGAAAATCACAACCTAAAAGGGACTAGGGTTGCCGCAATTCTCAAGCCCAAAAGAGTTTGTATTGCACCCTATTTCCTATTTAGTTTAAGACTTTAAACCCTAATTGAATTCATAAATCTTTTATTCCTTTATTTGACTAAATATAAAAGACTTCTTATTTGATTAAATAAATAAAATTAATTATTTATTTTCTTACCAAATAAGTCTTTTACTTTTAGTATACTACCAACAATAGTATAACACTAGGAATCATATTTCCTAATCAGAAAAGATTTGTTTCTTAATTAAACAATTAATTAATAAATTAATTAATTCTTATTTAATTAAAACAAATGAAACAAAATAATATATTAGGTTAAAACTTAACCTTGCCGCCCCACTTGAATAAATGGGCCAAAATATTATTTTCTTATTTCATTTAATCCATTGGACTTTAAATAAAAAAGCCCACATGTGAACCAGACCCATTCTTACTAAAAGAAACAAGCCCACATGTCTTTCATTAATATATAAATATAATTGAGCAGCCCATTACTTAAATAATGTGCAAATTATATTCTTAATATATTAAATGCAATTCTAGATGGACCCTTAAATTGGTCTGGTAGAATATATCAAGTGATCCATGCAAGTCCGTGTGGATTGGGATCTTGGCGGGCCATCTAAATTTAAGCTTCAATAGACATAACCTAATCACAATCAACAAATGATTCACTTAGGTCCGATCCATTAATTTTAACTCATTCCACTAAAGAGCTAAAATTGAACTCTTAAATAAAGATAGAAAAGGAAGATGCTCCTCATTCATACCCTAGACAATCATATAGGAGATAGTGTATCCTCGTGATTAATATCAGTAATCGCCAAGAGTTCATAGACCGCCTATAACTCTCCAAGTTACCATATTTACTCATATGACCACGTTTTGAACTTGGATATTTTGACTTGTCCAGAAGCCATGTTTTCAATAGACACTATCGAAAACTCAACGTTGAGATTTAATATCCAATTACCTCAAAACATCCATATGATGATATTATACTCTCATTTAATTAAATGGAGCCACGATGTCCATATCTATAAATGAAGTCCTCTATCGATTAACAAATGAATATCACAAAACTATCGAGGATAGACTATGCGATATAATCGTACTCATTGATAACTCAAATGATATCACTTGCAACCATAAGTCCATCATTTATCTCAGGATTAAGATAGACTCTCCGATTGTCCTGATAATGAAAAGACTATCATCTATTGACGGTTCTAGATAAAGCTTTTCATTGTGATCCTGTTCAATGCACCCAGTGCACTAGATCCTTTTGCTCGAAGACACTCCGATGATTTAGACTCATCATATCTCATTTGATCCCACTCAAATGCTAGCAAAAGAATTCTACAACTTTAACAAGATAAAGGTGCCCAACCTTTAACTTAAGTTGTGAACATTATTCAAGACTAACTAAAGAATTGTGTCTACCACATACATATCCAGATGTACGAACAATTCTTCTTTTCTCATAGTCTTTAGACCTTATGATTATTTATTTTGACAATTATAATATTAAACTATAAATGCTATACGATTTGTTAAACCAGAAATCACTTTATTAATATGAAAAAGATTGTTAATTACAACATTACACTCTTGCTATTGAGCATAATCCTAACAGTCTCTGATGATAGTGTGGATGATCCATTGTCATTTAAACATGCAATGGAAGATTCTGACAAAGAAGAATGGCTTAAAGCCATGAATCTCGAGATGGAGTCAATGTACTCCAACTCAGTCTGGGAAGTTGTAGACTTACCTGATGGGATAAAACCCATAGGGCGTAAATGGATCTACAAGAGAAAGAGAGGAGTAGACGAGAAGATAGAGACCTTCAAGGCAAAGCTAGTGGCAAAGGGTTATACCCAAAAGGAGAGGATCAATTTTGAAAAGACCTTCTCGCCAGTGTTTATGTTTAAGTCTATTAGGATACTATTATCCATTTTAGCCCATTTTCGATTATGAAATTTGGCAAATGGATGTCAAGACTACATTCTTGAATGGCAATCTTGATGAGAGCATCTATATGCTGCAACCAGAAGGGTTCGTGTCCCAAGATCAAGAGCAAAATGTTTGCAAGTTGCAAAGGTTCATTTATGGATTAAAGCAAGCATCTAGATCTTGAAACATCAGGTTTGATACTGCTATCAAAACCTATGGCTTCGAGTAAAACATCGATGAGCCTTGTGTCTACAAGCAGATCATTGACAAGAAAGTAGTTTTCCTGGTCCTTTACATAGATGATATCCTATTCATTGGGAATGACGTAGGAACATTATTGAAAGTAAAGGGCTGGCTTGCTAACCAATTCCAAATGAAAAATTTGGGAAAGGCAAGTTATGTTCTAGGGATCCAATTAATAATGGATCGAAAGAACAAACTATTAGCATTGTCTCAAGCATCGCATATTGATAAGATTCTTGTGCGATTCTCGATGGAGAACTCCAAGAAAGGTAATCTACCTTCTAGGCATGAAGTTCACTTGTCTAAGGAATAGTGTCCTAAGACACCTCAAGAAATTGAGGATATGAGATGAGTTCCATATGCGTTAGCAGTAGGCAGTCTCATGTATGCTATGTTATGCATGAAACCTGACATCTATTTCACAGTAAGAGTAGCAAGCAGATTCCTGTCTAACCCAGGATTCGATCATTGGGTGGCTGTGAAGCTTATTCTCAAGTATCTTTGGAGAACAAGAAACTATATGTTGGTATTTTCAGAATAGGATCTGATCTCGTCAGGATATACAGATTCTGACTTTCAAGCAGACGGATTCTAGGAAATCCACGTTTGGGTCAGTATTCACCCTTGGTGGTGGAGTATCAAGCAATCTTGTATTGCTGATTCCACTATGGAAGACGAATATGTAGCAGCTTGTGAAGTAGCCTGTATGGCTCCGTAAGTTCTTGAATGATTTGGAAGTTGTTTCAGATTTGGATAAACCCATGACACTTTATTATGATAATAGTGGTGTAGTGGCTAATTCCAAAGAACCAAGAAGCTACAAAAGAGGAAAGCATATAGAAAGGAAGTATCATCTCATCAGGGAGATAGTGCAGAGTGGAGATGTGACCGTGACCAAGGTTATGTCGCGAGATAATCATGCTGATCCATTTACGAAGACCTTAATGGCTAAAGTGTTTGAAGGTCACCTAGAGGGTCTGGGATTACAAGATATGTCTCACTTGCTTTAGTGCAAGTGGGAGATTGTTGGGGTTTATGCCCTAAAGCTTGAAATTTGTAAATGATATAAATCCATTAATAAAAGAAGTAGTTATTTTATTTAATTAACATGACTCATACGTTTATAATATATGTAAGGATTCCTATATATTGATTGGCTTATTTCGTGGACAAACCACATGTTGGGGTTTATTGTGTAAGGGTAGTTTAGGTGATTGATCTTCAAGCTCGAAGGCCATTTCAAAACCTCAAGAGACAAGCACGCCAAAGGTATAATTTCTAGTGTTTGGTTTTCTTTGAAGAGATTTAGTTAGCACACACACACTTAGCATACTTGTTCTTGTGTGCATACTCTTCACATGTCACTTTACACACTAGCACTTTGATTGATATCTTGTTGTGTGTATATGTGCTTTGTAATTCATTTCCCGATAGTGTTCGGAAACATCGGCGCATGCACTATAATGTGCTTAGTTGTGCGCGAAGACCACCCATGGAGAATGCCCTTGGCTTCTCATTGGTTTTCACCTCTGTTGGTGATCGGTGGTTATGATCGGCGGCCTGGCCGCCGAATGAAACTGCCGTTTGCATCCAGAAGTGTCTGGAGCAATTCTGCGGTCACCATCTGTGGTCACGATCGCCGTTCAAAACCGCCGTTCATACTTGATCGATTTATTCTCTCGGGTTTGATTCGGCGGTTGGATCGGTGGTTTTGAAACCGCCGAATGAAACCGCCATTGTTCCCCTGTTCTTCTCAAGTTCAATTCGACGGTTGTAAACGGCGGCCTGGCCGCCGAATGAAACGGCCGATTGGTGCGTTTCAGGGGAAAAATTGTCTTTTCACATGCCTAATTCTTGATGTCTATAAATATCTTACTTTCTCATTCTCTGATTAAGTTCTTTGAGTCCTTAGAACCCTAAACTTCAAAGAGAGATTTTTGAGAGAAAATCAAATCAAGAACTCACCTTTAAACACTCAAATCAAATCGTTTTTGCATCATATTTCATATTGCATCTTCTATGACTATATAGAATGCATCCATGATTGGGTTTGCATCATCACAACTTTGCTTGGTAAGATTTTGATTAATTTCATCTTATTTTAGTATTTTACTGTCAAGCATATTCTCTTTTAATTTACTTGTATGTTTTTGATCATATGATAAATACAAGAATAGAGAATTAATTGTGATGAATTGATTGAGTGTTGTTTTGTGATAGCTAATTAGGTTTTTGATTAATCTTGATTAGCTAAGCTATTTGACATGTCATTTAGCAATTGATATCTAGGGTTGATTTAAATTGATTATATCATCATCCTAGATAAGCATCTAAGGTTACCTAGCCTTGTTTGTTATTTGAATATTTATACATATTCACATAGGTTGCATAATCTCTTCATAGAGAATTAAGTCTTGAGGCTAAGATTGCTTAGGCCTCAAGCAATTGGACTAGAGCCACTTTTAAAGGCCCGAGTGGTAGAAGTGGGGGGTTATTGACCGGAGTGTTAGACGAGGTCTACATAGGTTGTAAACTCTATTTCAATTAGTGGATTTCGAGGTCCGAGTGTGGCACACTAAACAACCCGTGGTTTTTCCCAGTGGTTGGGTTTCCACGTATACATCAAGTGTTATTTAAATTCCGTACTATATTACACTTGCTTATATTTTTAACTAGTAGGGGCATTTTCATAAAATTGACTTGCATGCGAAAATTGGGTAATAATAGTTAAAATCTATTCACCCCCCCCCCCCCTCTAGATATATTTATCATACACACCGAGCGTTTATTGTATTACTTTCAATATATGTGCTAAACATCCAAGATTGATAGATGTAATCTCAAAATGAGTATATGAATGTCATATATAGAGGAATTCAATTTGAGACATGCAATCTAAAGAGTCCATAGAAAGTAAATAAAGCTGGGTACTTTATTTGTGGTTAATCTACAGTTGTGGTCCATTCCGTAATGTACGATGGTCTTATCCTAGACTACTCATATGGTGATATGAGAATGGAGGCACCTTATATGATGTGACCGGATAGGACTGGGCCACTATCTATATGAATCTATCGCTAAGATCCGTTAGTTGAAAAGATTCATATATATTAACAAATGATGGTTGTATATGGGTGATCTAAATCTTGAGTGTCTTACTGACTCATTTGAGTTAGATCGTGTTTCTTGAAATACATGGGTGAGATCAGAGTAGCATTCTAGATCAATAACTCCGTATCTTGGAATCACGGTTTGGCTTGTCGCTGGGAAGGTATGCACACATTAGTGGAGTCCACTCCTTCTTACGAGAAGTAGATGAGTAGTTCCCTTAAGGTTTGATTCGGGACTTGAACGATTAAGAGCGCTCTCCTTCTTTCCGTAAATGAATGAAGGATATAATCATTCATTAGAGAATTAATGGTACTTAAAGAAAAAGATATAATTAGAGAGGTATAACGGATTTTATGACCTAGCTCTAATTATGAACTATTTGTGGAGGAACATACAATATGTAATAGCTATATCGATAGACACTGATAATTTGGTTGTGTAAAACATATACAGTTATGAGAGTACAACTTTGAGTTTTTAGTGGCATAACTCTGAGGTTAATAATCATGAAATATTGATTAAAGAGTTTAATTAATTTTTCTAAGTATTATTGGAGCTCAAAACTGTGGGTCCATTAGGTCCTCTTGCTAGCCCTTTGCGATTGATAGTAACAAGGCTCACGGAGAATTGGATGGTCCAATTAATTATGTTACGAAAGTAACTTAAATATATTTTGGGAATTAATTAAATGATGTGATTATTTAATTTATATATTATTTAATTGATTAATTAAATATTATTAAATAATATGATTATTTAATTGACATATTAATAATTAAGAATTATTAATTGTTATTTGGAGGTTTCAGTTTCGAACCTTGACAAGAGCAAGAGAATAAAATAATAAGAGATTATTTTTATTTGCTTTAAAGAGGTCAAATGTTCAAATCCTAGTAGTGACCGAATTAAAAAGAATTTAGAATCGTATTTTGACATGGTTTACTAAACCCTAGGATCCTAGTATATAAGATATACTTATCAGGAAAAATACACTACCTGAAACCCTAATAGAGACAGAGTGATGTGGCAACATAGAGTGGAAAGGAAAAAAAAAGATTTTTTTTTTCTATTCCCCCTACCTTTGCCGAATTCGCTAGAGAGGACAAAAGGTTGTCTTCCAGATCTTTCAAGCTTCCATTCAAGTACTCCTGGAATCCGTGACATGCCTATACACACAATTGCTAGATTGTGGGACATAGCTCATAAGGCTTAGTAGTGAAGGATCGAAAAGAAAATGAAGGAGAGTTCTTCAAAGGTGTTGTAAGTTCCTTATTTTTGATTGGTTGATTTCGTTGACAAACCACAATTGGGGTTTAATTGTGTAAGGGTAGATTAGGGCGCCATTGTTCATGATCAAGCTTATTGGATTTTAAGCCCTCAAGCTCAAGTGCTCATTGAAGGTATATCACTTGTGCGTAACCCCTTTTGAAGAGACTAGTTGCACACACACACTTCTCATGCATGCCTTGTCTTCTTGCATTTGTGGTTATTGCTTAATGTGTGCATTCTCTTCACACTTCACACTTTCACCTCTTTGTTGAATTTTGATGTGTGATAGTGTGTCTTGTAATTCGTTTCCCATAGTTTGTTCGGAAACGTCCGTGCTTGCATGTTAATGTGCTTGGTTTAGCGCGAGGATCGCCGTCGGAGAAAGCTCTTGCCTTCTCCTTTAGTTTCACCACAATTGGTGAAACAGTGACGAGTACGTTTTCCGACGTTAAAAAGATCGTACGTCAAAAATAATTATAAAACCTGTGCAATGTGCTCACAAGTATAAAACGAGTAAAGCGGCAAGCACGGGTGTCGTCCACAAGGATCGGAGGTAGTGATGACTAGATTAGGATTAATAATATTAAAATGCATAAAAGTAAAGAATCAATGGTTTGTTTAGAAAAGATTAACACTAAGATGCAAGCTACAATTAATGCTAAAACTAGAATGCAACTACAATTAGTAATGTGATGAATGTATGATAATGCAGACTAAGGAGTTAATGGACTCATAAGTGAACATTGGGAAATGTAACAAACTCATAATTAAGCACATTTTATCTAATGTAACCAACCTAGGGTGTATAGTGTTGGTTATTTATCTCTAGCAAGGGGCCAACTTAGGGTGTATAGTGAAGACCTCCTACTAGAGATTAATCCCTCCTAAGCAAACAACCTAGGGTGTATAGTTCTAGTTGCTCATTTAGGATTCTAGCCATAAGTGCTCATCTATCTATTAAGGGCTTAACCTCTTACTAATGTAGCTATACTAGGGTGTATAGTGATGACTTCCAATTCTCTCACAAGTGGCCAACCTAGGGTGTATAGTGAAGGCCACCCATTTAAGATTATATGAGGCTAGAGGTTATTTAACCGGATTCTACTTGAAGGGTTAGTTCTTGCAAAATCACTAATGTAGTCATCCTAGGGTGTATAGTGATGACTTCTAATTCTCTCACAAGTGGCCGACCTATGGTGTATAGTGAAGGCCATCCATTCAATATTAGATTAAGATTATGGTTATTAAGCCGGATTTCACGAAATCCTTCCATTCAATAGAGCATTAGACAACCAAATAGGGTGTATACCTAGTTGTCTACTCAAATAGATTCCAAATCAATCTTGCTAAGAGGGTGAATCCAAGACAAGTCAATATTAGAAATCAATTAATGCAAGAGAATAAAACATATAAGATAGATTTGAATACACAATAAAGAGTTTATTTACAAATGCCCAACATCCAACAAACTAATCACATCAACCCCTTAGTGGGGGATTTAGCTACTCATGTCTATTACAATATAAAAACTAAGAGGAGAGGTTGAGAGAAAACCCATGTAGAGAATCCTTGTCTTGAAGCTTTAATCCAATCCCCTTAGTGTTTTGTTGAGTAGAAAATCAAGAAATGGTGTGTGGGAGAGTGAGTTTTGGTCTAGGTTAGTTTTTAGTTATCTAAAAGAGAGAGATGCAAGAAGAGGTAAGAAGATCATAAATGGCATCAGAAAATGGGACATTTATATGTATTTCCGAAATTAGGGCAGAGTGGTTAATTATCAAAACACCCCATGAGCATGGCAAATTACCATTAGACTCATCAGAGGGGTGCTTTCCGTAATTTACCAAACGAATCAGGTCTGGTTCATGTTGCAGTCCGCTTGTGAAGTGTGGGTGAAGTGCGGTTTATCACACCCACACTTTATGGTGTTTGGGAATTTTGGTTCTCGGTTCTTATTGGAAAGTGTGGGTCGAGTGCGGGTGTTGGACCCGTACTGTTCTTGGACCTTCATGGTTGCTTTAAGGTGGTGAAAATGGCAACATGGTTTGCTACCCGTTGCATAGATCGACGCACGTGAAACGAAGAGATCGTGGTCTGATGAAGGTACGACGGCGGTGAGATGAACGATGCCGATCTAGAGGTCGGCAGCGTCGTCGTGCTTTGCCGAGATGAAAAAGACAGCTGGTCAATATTTGGGTGGCGAGAGGTTGAAGATGAAACTGCTTTTGGCGAGAGGTTGAAGAAGATGATTACAAATGGGGTGTATTTAGAAAGCCAATGGGGTGTAGTTGGGCTTAAGGTGTGGCAAGCTCGCCACACTAGATTGTTGCATCTATTGGGCCATTTGACTTCATATTGGTTGCATTTAGAATGGGTTGGGGTGCGTTTAGCAGCCCAACTTATCTGAAACAAATAATATGTGTGTTTCTAATATTATCTAGACGGGGGGAGAATAGATTTTAAACGTTATTACCCAATTTTCGCATGTATGTCTATTTTACGAAAATGCCCCAAACTAGTCAAAAAGACAAACAAGTGTAATATGGTGCGGAATGTAAATAACACTTGATATTTACGTGGAAACCCTCACAGGAAAAACCACGGGCTAATAAGTGCGCCACACTTGAACCTCGAATCCACTAAATGTGTTAAGATTACAACCTAATCCCAGTATAAGTGGACCTAGTCCAATTGCTTGCGATTTAAGCAACCTAATCCCGGTCACAACATAAGACTTAGTTCTCTAAGAAGAGATAATACAACCTAAGTGAATATATGAAATATTCAAAATGCAATAAGAGCTAGGCAACCCTATAAGCTTATCTAGGATAAAAATATGTCAATTAACACAATCCTAAATATCAATAGCTAAATGACATGTCATAAAACTTAGCTAATCATAGATTAAACAACCTAGATATAGCTATCAAAATACAACACTCAATCATGTCAACACAACAATCTCTATTTTGTATCTATAATATATTCTAAGAACATACAAATAATATAAGAGATGTCAATGATAAATAAAACACTAATTATGTAAGATAATAGTGAAGAACTTTCCAAAGAGTGTGTGTTGACCAAAACCCATGCAAGCAAGCATCCTAACTATGCTAGAAAATGCTAGATGATATTTTGATGCATATGAGAATGGTTTTTTAGTGTTAAAAATGTGTTCTTGATTTGATTTTCTCTCAAATGTCTCTCTTTGAAGATTAGGGTTCTTAGAGTTAAAGAACTTGATTCAGAGAATGAGAAAGTATGATATTTATAGACATCAAGAGCAGGGCATGTGAAAAGACAAGTTTGCCCGTGAAAAAGAACTTACCAAAGAGTGTGTGTTGACCAAAACCCATGTAAGCAAGCATCCTAACTATGCTAGAAAATGCTAGATGATATTTTGATGCATATGAGAATGGTTTTTGAGTGTTAAAAATGTGTTCTTGATTTGATTTTCTCTCAAATGTCTTTCTTTGAAGTTTAGGGTTTTTAGAGTTAAAGAACTTAATTCAGAGAATGAGAAAGTGTGATATTTATAGACATCAAGAACATGGCATGTGAAAGGACAAGTTTGCCCTTGAAAACGCACAATCGGCGGTTTCATTTGGTGGCCAGGCCGCCGTTCTCAACCGTCGAATTGAGCCCGAGAAGAATAGAGCATCAACGGCGGTTTTGAAACCGCCGATTAAACCGTAAAAACAAACCCAAGATAAAAATCAATCAAGTATGAAACGGCGATTTCGTTCGGCGGCTAGGCCACCGATCAAACCGTCGATTCACCAAAAAAGGTGAAACCAAAGGAGAAGCCAAGGGCATTCTCTGTAGGCGATCTTCGCGCTAAACCATGCACACATTTGTGTAAGCGCGGACATTTCTGAACATATTCGTAAAACGAATTACACGACACAAAAACACACAACAAAATATAACATCAAAGTGCAAGTGTGAAATGTGACATGTGAAGAGTGTGCACACAAATGCAAGTATGCTAAGTGTGTGTGTGCAATCTAAATTTCTTTAATGAAAACTAAGCACAAGAGATATACCTTTAGAGTGCTTGTCAACCTTGAGGACTTGAGAGGGTCATTGAGCTTGATCATGAATCACCTAAGCTACCCTTACATTCAATCCCCAATATGTGGTTTGTCCACGAAATAAGCCAATCAAGATATGGGAATCCTTACAATCTCCCCCTTTGGCTATTTCGTGACAAAACCACCACTCACATTGATCCTTACAATCATAATTAAAGCTACGGGATAATAATGATATTCTACATTACAAAGAGATATAAAAATGTAAAAATCTTTAAGTTTTCAATCTCTTGTAGAACTATTAACCCTTCAAAACAACATATTACACTTCCAAAGCAAGTGTATGTGAGATGATCAAGTGAAAATTAAACAAGCATTTGCATATAGAATTTTTCAATTAAGAAAACATGCAACATTATGAAATGAATGTGCAATGCAATGCTCCCCCTCAACGGGTTACTCCCCCTTAATGAATATTCTCCCCAACATGCACAATTGCTACTACAATTAGCAACTCCCTTTACCACCATTTTACTCCCCCTTTTGTCATGATATAAGCAAAGGAATAGTACCCAAAAGGGTCACCTCTTAGCAAAGAGAGATAGTAGCATACAAGATATTTGCATAATCATATAAGTCACTTTATGCATCTTAATTAATTGGAGAGAAACAAGGAGATTTATTTAAAGAAAATGTGTGAATAAAAAATGCTTTGCATACAAGACATGTAGCATTCAAGTCCAAAATACAATAGTATTTGACAAAGCAAATGACAAAGGTTTAAAATAAGAATTCAAACCAATTTCACCATTGTCATGAGTAAAGCAAAGATATAGAGATTTCATTGATTTCAATTTAAGAACAACTATATCCAACTTTATAAGCAAAACATGGCATGAGCGACTTTGCACCCTATTTGATTTTTCCGGGAATGATACTCGTATGATAGTAACCATGTTAAACTAATAAAGAAAGAGAGACATTTGGAATATAAATTCCTTTGAACGTATACAAGATCCTTTATTCATTTTGAGTCTCATAAGCTTTTTCACACAAGTTTTGCATTTAAGAACGCAATCATCAATTCATGCTTTTCATTTTGAGCATGTTATTTGAATTTCATGCTTTTTCATTAGTCATTAGCATGTCAATTAAGAATCATCATGTCATGGAGATAACTATAGGTCATTCATAATCATACTTCCTATGAAAATCTCCTAGTCCAAAAATGCATGTTTGAACATAAATATGACATGGATTGTGAACAAGCATGGTTAACACTTATTGAATTGAAAGCATATATACATATATGCAACCAAGCTTACTCAACCAATTAAAAAGGAAGCATAAGATATTTCAAATTTTTGCAAGTGACAAGTATGCAAAATAGCTCTCTTTGTTTGAGTTCCCCAAATGGGGTCAATCACCATCCTTCATCAATGAAGGTTATGAGGTCCTATGGACCTACCAAGTCCATTGGACTTAGTTGAACCTATTCGAGACATATTTGTCTCACAGCAAGCGGGTTCATCTTTTCTAATCCACTTAGGTGAAACACTTTTCTTCTTAGTGGTCAAAGGTTCAAGAGTTCTAGATGTCATAGGATCATGTAAATGGATCTCATCCTTCCTATGAACATGCATTCTAGCTCTAACCTTCTTCTTCTCAATCATGCTTTTAACTCTACACATTTTAATGTAATGAAAGCACTTTGGTCTAATATGACCATCAATACCACAAAAATAACATGTAGGGATAAAGTCAGGAATCATACCATGTCCTTGTGCATGCATAAGAGCCTTCCCATGTCTTTGTGGTTGTCTTGGTAGTTGGATAGGATCTCTCCTTCTTTGTTGTTGACCAAGACTTGGTTGCTTCCTCGGTTTAGTTTGCATGATTGGTCTCTTCCCTTGATGGATTTGAGTTTGAGGGAAGTTAGCATGAGGAACTTTTTGAGCTTGAGGTTGTTTTCTTGAAGCTACCTTCACTTGTGCACTATGAGAGCATTGTCCTAGATCAATCTTCTTTCTAGGAGTTTGCACAGGTGAAGCCTCTTTCTTTCCTAAGCTTTTGACAAACACAGTCTTGTTAGGAGTGGGAATCTCCTTGTCATCTTCAAAGCCAAGACCTCTTTTGTCACAAGGGCTCTTTCCAACACCAAGCATGTGGTCAAGCTTCTTGGTGCTTGAAGCCATCTTAGTCAATGACTCTTTAGCTTCATCAAGCTCTCTCTTCAAACCCTCTTCATTCCTCTTAGACAAAGCTAGCTCATCTCTTAGCTTGTCTTCAATCTTCTTGGATCTTTCCACTTGTTCACTTAAGTGGTCAATATGAGCTGAAAGGTCTAGATTCTCTTCTCTCAATCTTCGAATTTCTTTCTTGTTATTTAATCTAGAACTCTCAAACTTGACTATATAGTCTTGAAGATCCAATTTCTCCACATTTCCATTTGTGGAGATAAATGAGGAGTCATCATCACTTGAGTCATTTTTCTCTTGACTCTTTTCCTCTTCTTCATGGTAGGAGATTGGAAAGGCAAAATAATTATTCTCATAATCATTCAAGCTCGAGGGACTTTCTTCAACTATTTTCATTTTGTTGTCTCGCTTGTGAGAGCTAGCAAGCACAAAAAATTTGGCCACAACCTCTTCATCACTTGAAGAGTCATTTGAAGTGGCGGCCATTTCCTTTCCTATTTTTCCATTCTCCAAGTTTGCACATTCCTTGGAGATATGCTCGAATCCTCCACATTCGTAGCATTGAATCTTCTCTCTTGAAGACATCTCATTGTTTGGCTTGACATTCTTGATGGTGGTCTTCTTGTTCTTGAAGTCATCCCCCTTTGAGCCATAACCACTCTTTTGTAGATTCAAGAACTTCTTGAATCCCTTGGCAATGAGTGTCATGTCTTCATTTGAGTCATCCTCCTTCTCTTCCACCTTGGAAGTTTTCAAGGCTAGATTCTTTTTCTTTTTAGGAGGTGAGGTGGTAGCCTTTCTTGATTCATAGGCTAGAAGTCTTCCAATGACTTCACTTGGCTTCATTTCCTTATAGGTGTCATTTTCTTCTAAAGCCGTCACTTTGGGTTCGAACCTCTCGGGAAATGATTGCATGATCTTTTGCTTTATTCTTCTATCCGAGTAAGGATCACTGAGTTGGTGACTTTGGTTCACAATATCCATTAGCCTCACTTGGAAGTCATTGAATTGCTCGTGCTCTTCCATCCTAATGGTCTCAAACTGAGTTTGGAGGACTTGGAGCTTGGAGTCCTTAACTACCTCGGTTCCTTCATGTGCAACTTCTAGGATGTCCCATGCCTCTTTGACAATCCTAGTAATTTGAATCAGTTTGTACTGATTTTCACTTACTGCACATCAGATGACATGTATAGCTTTGTTGTTCCACATGGAGTCAACAAACTCTTGAGGACTCCATTGTGCCTTAGGTTCGAGAACCTCTTCTCCTCCATCCATCGGAGTCATCATAAGTGGAGCATATCCATCTTTAACCGCCATCCATGCCCTATCATGGATTTGGCATAAGTATGCTTCCATCTTCCCCTTCCATAAGGAGTAATTATCGCCGGTGAGCAACGGTGGCCTCATGCTCGACGCTCCTTCTTTGCTCATCCCAAAATCACTTATAGTGTTTGGATGAATGCAAATGAGATGAATGTATGAAGAAATCAAACAAACACAGAAAATGCAAAACACACCAATAATGAGCAAGGATCACCTAAGTATATCTAGGAACCTGCTCTGATACCAATTGAAACAAATAAGGTGTGTTTCTAATATTATCTAAAGGGGGGTGAATAGATTTTAAACGTTATTACCCAATTTTCGCATGTATGTCAATTTTACGAAAATGCCCCAAACTAGTCAAAAAGACAAACAAGTGTAATATGGTGCCGAATGTAAATAACACTTGATATTTACGTGGAAACCCTCACGGGAAAAACCACGGGCTAATAAGTGCGCTACACTCGAACCTCGAATCCACTAAATATGTTAAGATTACAACCTATTCCCGGTATAAATGGACCTAGTCCAATTGCTTGCAATTTAAGCAACCTAATCCTGGTCACAACACAAGATTTAGTTCTCTAAGAAGAGATAATACAACCTAAGTGAATATATGAAATATTCAAAATGCAATAAGAGCTAGGTAACCCTATATGCTTATCTAGGATAAAAATATGTCAATTAACACAATCCTAAGTATTAATAGCTAAATGACATGTCATAAAGCTTAGCTAATCATAGATTAAACAACCTAGATATAGCTATCAAAATACAACACTCAATCATATCAACATAACAATCTTTATTTTGTATCTAGAATATATTCTAAGAACATACAAATAATATAAGAGATGTCAATGATAAATAAAATACTAATTATGTAAGATAATAGTGAAGAACTTACCAAAAAGTGTGTGTTGACCAAAACCCATGCAAGCAAGCATCCTAACTATGCTAGGAAATGCTAGATGATATTTTGATGCATATGAGAATGGTTTTTGAGTGTTAAAAATGTGTTCTTGATTTGATTTTCTCTCAAATGTCTCTCTTTGAAGTTTAGGGTTCTTAGAGTTAAAGAACTTGATTCAGAGAATGAGAAAGTGTGATATTTATAGACATCAAGAACAGGGCATGTGAAAAGACAAGTTTGCCCTTGAAAATGCACGATCAGCGGTTTCATTCGGCGGCCAGGCTGCCATTCTTAACCGCTGAATTGAGCCTGAAAAGAACAGAGCATCAACTGCGGTTTCATTCGGCGGTTATGAAACCGCCGATTATAATCGCCGAATGAAACCGTAGAAACAAACCCGAGATAAAAATCAATCAGGTATGAAACGGCGGTTTTGTTCGGCAGCTTGTTCTGCGGCCAAGCCGCCAATCAAATCGCCGATTCACCAAAAAAGGTGAAACCAAAGGAGAAGCCAAGGGCATTCTCCGTAGGTGGTCTTCACACTAAACCAGGTACACATTTGTGCAAGCGCGGACATTTCTGAACATATTCATGAAAAGAATTACACGACACAAAAACACACAACAAAATATAACATCAAAGTGCAAGTGTGAAATGTGACATGTAAAGAGTATGCACACAAATGCAAGTATGCTAAGTGTGTGTGTGCAATATAAATCTCTTCAACGAAAACTAAGCACAAGAGATATACCTTTGGAGTGCTTGTCAACCTTGAGGACTTGAGAGGGTCATTGAGCTTGATCATGAATCACCTAAGCTACCCTTACATTCAATCCCCAATATGTGGTTTGTCCACGAAATAAGCCAATCAAGATACGAGAATCCTTACATTATCTAACAAATGAAACACACCGTTTCATTAATTGAGGTGGCATGAGTTGCTGGTAAATTGCAAAATGCCCCTGATCTCTTGCAAAATCACATAATCTTCAATCTTCCCCCCAAATTTCTCACATTTACCCCTGATTTCATCAAAATTACTCCAATGCCCCTAAGCTTTAAGAAATATCTGAAACACTTATTTTAACATATTAAATACCCAGATTTACCCGAGAAACAAGCATAAAAAGTAGTAAATGGGGCCAAAAAATAGCAATAAAAGTAGTCTAATCAGAGAGCGGTTGTGATCGGAGGCCCTGACAACCGAATGAAACTACTATTTGATTCCAGTAGGTTCTGGAATAGATCTGTGGTTATGATCGGTGACCTGACCACTGAATGAAACCGCCGTTTGATACTTGATTCCTCGGGTTCAATTCCGTGGTTATGATCGGCGGCTATGACCGCTGAATGAAACCGCCGTTTGACACCTGATGCTCTCGGGTTCAAATCTACGGTTTGATATCGGTGGCCTAGCCTCCGAATGAAACCGTTGATGGCATGTTTTTAGGGCAAATTTGTCGTTTCACCCAACTTGTTTTTGCTCTTTATAAATACACCATTATATCATCTTCTTTCAATTAGTTCTTTAACACCAAGAACCCTAAAGAGAGAAAGAGAGATACTTGAGAGAAAATCATCTAAGAACTCACCTTTGATCATTCAAACTCATTCCCATATGCATCAAACATCATCTAGCATCATCTAGATTCATCTAAGATGTGCTCTTGCATGAGTCTTCTTCAACACATATGATTTGGTAAGTTGAACTCCATCTTCATCCATTTTAGTGTTCTTACTTAGCAAGAAATCTCATTTATAACTTGTATGCATCTAGATTAAACTTTATCTACAAAATTGAGATTTTTGTGTTGATTGATTGAGTTGTTGTATTGTGATAGCTATTGCATCTAGGATTTCCTTTATCTTATATAGCTAAGTTTTATATGACATATAGCCACATGATATCTAGGATTGTTTGACATGCTCATGCATGATTAGATAAGCATTAAATGTGTTAACCTAGTATTTATGCATTTGATATTCACCTAGGTTGTGTTCTCTTCATTGTGATTAAAGCCTTGTGACTAAGTAGCTTAGTGCACAAGCAAGTAGGTCTAGAATCACTTTTAAAGGCCCGTTGGGTAAAGTGGAAGGGTTAATTACCAAGCATGGTTTGACTTGAGGTCAACCTAAGTTATAAACTTTCATTCAAGTAGTGGATTTGAGGACCGTGTGTGGCTAGTACAATAGCCCGTGAGTTTTTCCCAGTTGTGGGTTTCTCACGTAAATCAATCAATGTGCAATTTATTGTTTTCCGCACTTAGTTTTAGTTGATTGTATTTTGCTTAGATTGAGTGTTTATTGAATATTGACTAATCAAGAAAAATTGGTAATTAACTTGATTAAAACCTATTCACACCCCCTAGGTATATTTAGAGACACTTTAATAGTTTCAGGTATGAAAACAAATCTCTTTCTCATATTCGTGTATACAAAAAGGTCCAAAGACGATAAAATTTTTAAAACCTATCGATCTTAACAAAACTTTTCGCTGCGACACTTATAGTTTTTTCTTATTTTATTTTATTTTATTTATTTTTCGATCAAAATCCTATTTTGATTTATTTTCCATTTCTAATGGGAAATAAATAAAAGAAGTAAGATGGGTCTTCGTCTAGGAACCCAACATTTGAGCCCAATAGGTTCCTTTTAGATGATCCAATTTAACTTGTGAAGTTTGGGATCTACGAGTTATTTTAATTACAAGCTCCAATATATTTGGCCTAAGTACCAATTAACTCTTAATTAATTGAGCCAAAATATATTAATTTCAGTTTAGTCCACTAAAAAACTGAAATTGCACTCTTGAATTAAAATAAAATATATTAAATATTTTTACCCTAAGCAATTTTGTGAAATATGTATCCTCATGAAAAATACCAATAATTAAAATATCTTTTGACCATTGCATTATTAATTATTTTATTCTTTAGGATCATCCTTACGTCTAATGGATAATTTTTATTTATCATAAATTATGATTCAATAACTCCTTATTGAATACTCGGTACCAAGATTTATTATCCAAATCCTTGTAAGACCCATAAGGTGGTATTTACTCTTATTTGATTGTAAGAGCCATGATGTCCATATCTATAAATATATGTCCACTATGACATATGAATCAATAACACCAAACTATCGAGATTAAACCGTTATTCTTTGGTCGTACCCATTGATAGCTCAAACGTTACAACTCATAATACATATGGTACATTATTTATCTCAGGATTAAAATAGATATTTCAATTGCTCTATCACGAATGTATTATTCCATTAACGGTAAAGACCCATTAGTATCCAACTAGTTTGACATCTCTAGGTATCTGAAGTACTATTGGTCTAAATACTTTATGTTTGGCTTATGAAGTCAATTCTTCTTGAATTGCTTTTTTTCATATCATGCATTTTTTCTACAATCATTGATATTATGAATATCATAATTATCATTTATAATTTCAGTAGATATTGTGTATAAAAATACATCATCAATGATTGTTTCTTTATGATTCCACATTTCTCTCATGATTTATAGAAATTTTCTCATTTTCGATATTCTTGTATCACTGTTGAGATTTCTTCCATTTCAATTGATTTAGTCATTTCATAGACTTATGTCTCTTTAGATATATCATACTCTTATAGACTTGATTTAGAGAAAGTGAATTTATTCATAACTCGAGTTTTGTTTACATTAGGATCTTGATAACAATACCTTTCAAAAAGGGTCATAAGCTTATGATATGTATCAGATGATTTATTTGTTGCATTTTACTCCGATCATTCTTCATAAACAATCACCTGGGCGGGGTTTATGAGATAACAACTTATAAAACTTTGTTGCCTTTAATATATCAGGTAACAAGTTAATAATCATCTGATGATCACACACACACACACATATATATATATATATATATATATAGAGAGAGAGAGAGAGAACCGAACTTGGATCTCTATTTTGTATAAGAGTAACTTTTCATTTACTCTTCTCTTCTGGAGTAACTTTCCATTTGGAAATTAATCAATATAATAATATGTAGATTGTGCATAAAAATATAAACTATCAGAAGTTTAAATAATCTAATAGAAGATTAATCGAAATCAACATTAATCTCATAATGATATAGAAGTCTTATCTTAGATTATGCCAGAGATGCAATAAGGAGATAT
This sequence comes from Acer yangbiense, assembly GCA_008009225.1. Classification (NCBI taxonomy): domain Eukaryota; kingdom Viridiplantae; phylum Streptophyta; class Magnoliopsida; order Sapindales; family Sapindaceae; genus Acer; species Acer yangbiense. The sequence goes on from CM017767.1 coordinate 15,053,123, forward strand.
ACAACATAATCAAATATCTTCAAAAGTGAGCAAGTCCCTATATAGAAATTGGTAATTGTATCGAAATAATAAAGTTCTCGCAATTACTTAGAGACGTTTGATACGTGATTCCCCTGATCCATTCTGATTATTAGTATATCTGAAAACTAGATGTTGAACATCAATCCCAGTTGCCTTGCAATATTCATCAAATATCTTGTAAGTTCAATCAAGTTAATATGCCTAGAAAACTTATAATCCGTGCAAGTAATATGGAGATGTTTGATAATAAACAAACATGACAGTTCTCAAGATTATGAAAATACCCCTAACTAGTCAATATAAAATAGCAAGTGTAAAATGTAAGGAATATTAAATAACACTTGATATTTACGTGGAAACCCTCACGGGAAAAACCACGGGCTAATAAGTGCGCCACACTCGAACCTCGAATCCACTAAATGTGTATAAACGATTACAACCTAATCCCAGTATATAATCACACCTATATCTAATCCCGGTATAAGTGAACATAGTCCAATTGCTTGTGGTTTACGCAACCTAATCCCGAAAGCTACACAAGTCTTACTTCTCAATGAAGAGATAAAGTGACCTAAGTGAATATATGATGATATTCAAAGAACAAACAAGGCTAGGTAACTGACCGAGCCGCCATTGATGCCCGATCGAGAAAATGATATTTCTATTCTAATCACCTCGCAAATGCAACGAGTCAAATGACAAGTATAGCAAGTATAGCAAGTAAGCAAGGGTCTCGTTCCACAGGGAGATAGAATCCGTTAACGGTATCTAGTTTTAGTGTTTATTAAAGCAATGTAAAAAGGAATGCGTGTGTGTGTGTGTGTTGTAAGCTAACTAACTAGGATAGAAATGTAGCCGGGTGTCTTGGCTATCTAATTAGTCTACTCCTAATTAAGTTAATCTACTCCTAGAGGCAAGACACCCTAGCTACGAAAACAAAGGTGGCTGGGAGGTAAGCAAGATATATAACACATATGGGACATCGGTTCACCAAACACACTATGCAATTTATGTCGATTGTTTAACATGAGAATCCAATTAATCCAGTAAAGGGTTCGTTCTCTTGATTAGGGAACTATCGAAATCATGTCATCACTCTCCAATCGGAAAAGTGATTGTGTCTAGGGTTTAGACCCATTAAGCATAAGAACTATGAACCAAAGCTAAAGTGGCATAATTATGCACACATAAGCGATTTCCATTCCATAGAGCTAATAGCCAAATTTATACCCGGAATGGAAATCCGAACACAAACTCAACTCTCAATCTCTCTAATCACTCTAAACACATACATAGTAAATCATACATCAACATGCATAAACAAATGAGATATTTGATTACAACTACTCCTAATCTTTTAGTTAATATACTCCTAATCTCATTAATCATACATATCAACACATAATCATCCATACATATGAATATCACAAAAAGAGCTTAATCAATATACATCTAAGGAATGAATCAATACTAAATCAAATCAAATAAACAACACAAACATATATTAACATAAGTGTAGGTTACAATTACTCCCAAATGGGTTATACATCAATAGAAATACAAGAGATGAGAAGTGAAGAAATAACCCTTGAAGACAAGCCTCCAATAGCTCTTCCTTTCTATGAAACTCCTTTGGCTCGGTTTTAACACATAAGCCTCTCCTATCTCTGAACATCTACTCTCCATGGGAGGCTTTCCATGGAGGAAAATCCCCCATGGAAGGCTTGGAGTTGCTCTCTCTCTTTTGTTATGATCAATCCAAGAAAATGGGTTTCTTGGAGCAAAGTGAGGTGGTGCACACTTAGAAAGAGAAGCAAAGTGATGTATATATAGGTTGGAAGTGTGTAGGGCAAGAATGGGGATCAAAATATCCCAAAATATCTTAAAATCCTCATAAGTCAGCTAGCTTTGCAGGTTCGTTCCCGCCGCATGAACTTTCGGTGGAAAAACGGAAGAAACCCATGAGTTTGGACCTTCTGCCTTGCTGGCTTCTTCTCGCTGCATGAAACCGTGAAGAATCCATGGGTTTGGACGTGCTGGTTCGCTGGAAAGAAGCCGCTGAACCAAGCTTGCGAGCTTGAATGGCCATGGAGTTTGGAGGATTTTGTGGAGAGTGAAACCTTTGCATGGGAGGTTCAAAGTGTGTCCATCGTGACCAGAAGGAGACCGGCTGTCGATCTAGGAGGAGATTGGTCAGAAAAACCATCAAAAATGGGCCAAAAAAGGCTGGGTTGTCGTCGGGTCTGAACCGGGTCGAACACGGGTCGGGTCGGGTCGGGTCGGGTCGTCGCGGGTCAAGGTGACCTGGCACAAGCTTGATGATGACCTGACGTCACGCTTGCGTGATGCTGACGCGCGCAATGCCAAAACGATGCCGTTTCTCTGCTGACGTGGCGTTGATGCTGTGCCTTGCACGGATAATTACAATATGCACCCCTGATCTTCTCCCTATTCACAGAATATTCAATATTTTCCCGAATATTGCACTTTGACCCCTGATTCTCCACAATGACATAATTGCCCCTAAATTTCCCTATTTTCTTCTGTTTAGGTTTAAACACCCACTCTGAGGGATATTTACCTACACATAGCTAAAATACATATTATATAAACAAAAGTGCTCGGAAATGAACACAAAAGATAGGAAAAGGGAGCACTAAATGTGAACATTTGGAGCACGATCAGTAACCTTAGATGCTTATCTAGGATGAAGAAATGACAATTAATGCAATCCTAGATATCAATAGCTAGATGACATATCAAAAAGCTTAGATAAACATAGATTATAAAAACCTAGATATCTATCACAATACAACACTCAATCAATTCATCACAAATAATCTCTAACTTGTATTTAGCATATGATCTAATAACATACAAGTAATAAAAGATATGTCTTAATATGAAAAACACTAAAATTAGATTAAGTTAGTGAAAAACATACCAAGGAAGATGTGATGATGCAAAACCATGCATGGATGCATCCTATATGGTCATGGATGATCCTAGATGAACTTTGATGAACAAAGGAAAAGCTTTGAGTGTTTAAAGGTGAGTTCTTGTGAATTTTTTCTCTTGAAAAATATTTTAAGGAAAAATATGATTTTCGAACTCTTAAAAAACAACCTAAAAACATAAAGTCATATATATAGAGGACTCAAGTGAAGTGAGGTCGTTTTGAAAAAATGCACTGTGCGTTAGTGGACCAGCGCATGAACACAATTTGCATAGGGTGTTGGTCGACCAGCGCATGAGAAGGACGCAACACCAGCAACAGAGAACTGGGCGTTCTGCGCTGGTGTGCTTACGCTGGACGACGAGCACACAACCAGTGATAGACCACTGGGCGATTTACGCTGGTGTGCTGCGCTTGTCTGTCGCATGTGGATCAGCGCATAGCCTATTCCTTTTAAGCTCCCATACAAAGGTGCAAGGGATAAAAAGGTAAATAAAATGCATCCTAAAGCCAACATGATATGACATTATAATCACAAGATGTAATCAATATACTCATGCAAGAAGAGAAATTAAATAATCAATAATGCACACATAATACAAACACACAACATTCAAGAATAAGAGATATGCAAGTGTTATGTGTGTGTGCAACTACATCTCTTCAAAGCAAATTAAGCACTAGAAATTTACATTTGGTGCTTCTTCTCTTGAGGTCTTGAGAGTCTAATCTACCCTTACAAAAACCCCAAATATGGTTTGTCTACAAAATAAGCCAATCAATAATGCGAGACCTTACAATCTCCCCCTTTGGCTATTTCATGACAAAACCACCACTCACATAGATCCCCATAACATAATTGAAGCTACGGGATAGCAATGAAATTCTACATTACAAAGAGATAAGAAAATAAAACTTCAAGTCTTCAATCTCTTGTAGAATTATCAAACCTTTAAAACAAAAAGATTACACTTCCAAAGCAAGTGTATGTGATGTGATCATGTGAAGTTAAAATAAGCATTTGCATTATAGAATATTTCAATTAAGAAAACATGCAACATTATGAAATGAATGTGTAATGCAATGCTCCCCCTCAATGAATAGTCTCCCCAACAAGCACAATTGCCACTACAATTTGCAACTCCCACCACATTCTACTCCCCTTTTTTGTCATGATATAGGCAAAGGAGTAGTCCCCAACCAGGTCACTTCTAGCAAAGAGAGATAGTAGCATACAAGATATTTGCATAATCATATAAGTCAGTTATGCATCTCAATTAATTAGAGAGAAATAATGAGATTTATTTAAAGGAAATGTGTGAATCAAACATGCTTTGCATACAAGACATGCAGCATTCAAGTCCAAAATACAATGGTATTTGGCAAAGCAAATGACAAAGGTTTCTAATAAGAATTCAAACCAATTTCACCTTTGTCATGGGAGAAGTAAGGATATAGAGATTTTATTGTTTTCAATATAAGAGCAACTATATCCAACTTTATAAGTGAAACATGGCATGAGCGACTTTGCACCCTATTTGATTTTTCCGGGAATGATACCTGTATGATAGTAACCATGCTCAACTAATAAAGAAAGAGAGACATTTGGAATTTAAATTCCTTTGAACGGATACAAGATCCTTTATTCATTTTGAGTCTCATAAGCTTTTTCACACAAGTTTTGCATTTTAAGAATGTGCAATCATCAATTCATGCTTTTTCATTTGAGCATGTTATATGAATTTCATGCTTTTTCATTTGACATTAGCATGTTATAAAAGAATCATCATGTCATGTCATGGAAATAACTATAGGTCATTCAAATCATACTTCCTATGTAGATCTCATAGTCCAAAAATGCATATTTGAACATATATATGACATGGATTATATATAGAGCATGGTTCACACTTATTGAATTGAAAACATATATACATATGTACAACCAAGCTTACTCAAGCAATTAAAAAGGAAGCATAAGATTTTTCAAATTTTTTACCTGTGACAAGTACGCAAAAAAACTCTCTTTGCTTGAGTAAAAAAGCTCTCTGTGACTCTCATTCTCTTCTTCATTGTAGGAGATCGGAAAGGAAAAATAGTTGTTCTTACAATCATTCAAGCTTGAGGGACTTTCTTTAACTACTTTCATTTTGTTGTCCCGCTTGTGAGAGCTAGCTAATGCCAAAACTTTTTCCACAACCTCTTCATCATTGTCACTTGAAGTGGCGGCCATTTCCTTTCCTTCTCTTCCATCTTCCAAGTTTGCACATTCCTTGGAGATATGCCTGAATCCTCCATATTTGTAGCATTGAATCTTCTCTCTTGAAGACATCTCATGGTATGGCTTGACATTCTTGATTGTGGTCTTTTTCTTCTTGAAGTCATCCCCTTTTGAGCAATAACCATTTTTTTGTAGATTCAAGAACTTCTTAAATCCTTTGGCAATGAGTGCCATGTCTTCATTTGAGTCATCCTCCCCATTTTCTACCTTGGAGTTTTTCAAGGCTATATTCTTTTTCTTCTTAGGAGGTGAGGTGGTACCCTTTCTTGCCTCATAAGCTAGAAGTCTTCCAATGACTTCACTCGGCTTCATATCCTTGAAGGTGTCATTTTCTTCCAAAGCCGTCACTTTAGGTTCAAATCTATCCGGGAGAGATCTCAAGATTTTCTGCTTGATTCTCCTTTCCGAATATGGGTCACCGAGTTGGTGGCTTTGATTCACAATGTCCATAAGCCTCACTTGGAAGTCATTGAAGTGCTCGTGCTCTTCCATCCGAATAGTCTCAAAACGAGTTTGTAAGACTTGGAGCTTGGAGTCCTTGACCATCTCGGTTCCTTCATGTGCAACTTCTAGGATATCCCATGCCTCTGTGGCAATCCTAGTCATTTGAATCAACTTATATTGATTCTCATCAACTGCACAACAGATGGCATGTATGGCTTTGTTGTTCCATATGGAATCAACAAATTCTTACACGTCCCACTATGCCTTAGGCTTAAGCACTTCTTCTCCTCCTCTGGTGGGAGTCATCTTAGGTGGATCATATCCATCTTCAACCGCCATCCACGCCCTATCATGGATTTGGCATAAGTATACTTCCATCTTCCCCTTCCATGAGGAGTAATTATCACCGGTGAGCAATGGTGGCCTCACGCTCGACGCTCCCTTTTTGCTCATCCCGTAATCACTCATAGTGTTTGGGTGAATGCAAATGAGATGAATTGCAATATGTATGAATAAATCAAAAATCACACACAATGCAAAACACACCAAAAATGAGCTTGGATCTCCTAAGTATATCTAGGAACCCGCTCTGATACCAATTGAAACAAATACTCGGTGTGTACAATATTAATTTAGAGGGTGGGTGAATAGAGTTTAAACATTATTACCCAATTTTCGCATACATGTCAATTTTATGAAAATGCCCCTAACTAGTCAAAAAGACAAACAAGTATAATATGGTGAGGAATGTAAACAACACTTGATGTTTACGTGGAAACCCTCACGGGAAAAACCACGGGCTGGTAAGTGCGCCACACTCGAACCTCGAATCCACTAATGATAATGAAGATTACAACCTAATCCCGGTATGTAACTCACTACCACTACCTACTCCTGGTATGAGTGAACCTAGTCCAATTGCTTATGTGAACACCTAATCCCGGTGTACGACCTAATCCCGGTCATCACACAAGACTTACAATTGCTTATGACAAAAGGCAACCTAATCCCGGAAGCCACGCAAGTCTTACTTCTCAATGAAGAGATAAATTGACCTATGTGAATATATGATGATATTCAAAGAGCAAATAAAGCTAGGGAACCTTAGATGCTTATCTAGGATGATAAAATGACAATTAGTACAATCTTAGATATCAAGAGCTAAATGACATGTCATAAAGCTTAGCTAAACATAGATTAGGCAATCCTATGAAGCTATCAAAATACAACACCCAAACATACAACACATAATCTCAATCTTATAATAAGAAATTAATCTAAGCACATACAAGTAATCAATGAGATAAATAGATATGTAAAAACACTAAGATTAGATGAAATTAGTGTTCAACTTACTATAGCATGTGTGTTGATGAAGACCTATGCACTAGCACATCCTATATATCATGGATGATGCTTAAATTATGATTTATGCATATGGAAAATGATTTGGGTGATCAAAGATGATCAAAGATGAATTCTTAAGTAAAAAACTCTCTTTGAAAATGCTCTCAATTAAAAATATGATTTTTGAGTCATTAGAATGACCTAAGAATAAAAAGGCATATTTATAGGAGGTCAAAATGAAGTTATGTCGTTTTGGACAAAATCAGTTGTCGCCATTTGTCTCGGGCCAACCTCGTGGCGACCTCGATTTTTATTCTATGTCGCCATTTGAGGTTGCCATTTGTCTCAGGGTGACCTCTGACGCAACACATAAAAACTTCATTGTAGCCATTTGTCTCGTGGCGATCTCATACCTGATTGAATTTGAGGAGTAAATGTCACTATCGCCATGGCGACACCATCAAATGGCGACCCTAACAAAGGGCGAAAATGCCCTGTTTCCACATGAGCACAATGTGCAAGTGTGCAAAGTAAAGTGGTGAATCCTAAGGAGAAGCCAATGGCATTCTCCGAAGGCGATCTTCGCGCAAGACAAGCACACCAACGTGCACGCGCGGACGTTTCTGAACCATCTTCCGGAAACGAATTATACCACACTTAAAACTAACATACATGAAGTGCAAGTGTGGGAATTGAATGTATCTTAATGCCTATCATGTCATGGGATTTTAATAACCCAGATGCAATCAAATAAAACATGCAAGAATAGATGTTTAAGAATATGCAAGCACTCATATAAAACATACAACATACAAGAATAAGATTTATGCATGAGTTGTGTGTGTGTGCAACTAGATCTCTTCAAAGCAAGAAAGCACTTGAATATACCTTTGGTGCTTCTTCTCTTCAGGTCTTGAGCGGGCCTTGGTTGTGCAAAACACCAACCAACAAATACCTAAGCTACCCTTACATCAAGCCCCAATACGTGGTTTGTCCACGAAATAAACCAATCAATAAATGGGAATCCTTACAATAACCTTTTCAATAGGTTTATTCTATAAACCTTTAATAAAGTGATTTTTGTTTTAACAAATCTTATATCATTTATAGTTTGAATATTATAATTGTCAAAGTAAATAATCATAAGGTCAAAAGACTATGAGAAAAGAAGAATTGTTCGTACATTTGGATATGTATGAGGTAGACACAATTCTTTAGTTAGTCTTGAATAAATATTCACAACTTAAGGTAAAGGTTGGGCACCTTTATCTTGTTAAAGTTGTAGATTCTTTTGCTAGCATTTGAGTGGGATCAATTGTGTTATGATGAGTCTAAATCATCAAAGTGTTTTTGAGTAAAAGAATCTAGTGCACTAGGTTTATTGAATAGGATCACAATGAAATAGTTTATCTAGAACCGTCAGTAGATAAAAGTCTTTTCATTATGAGGACAATCGGAGAGTCTATCTTAATATTGAGATAAATGATGGACTTATGGTTACAAGTGTTATAATTTGAGCTATCAATGAGTACGATTATATAGCATAGTCTATCCTCGATAGTTTGGTGGTATTCATTTACTAATCGATGGAGGACTTCATTTATAGATATGGGCATCGTGGCTCCATTTATTAAATGGGAGTATAATATCATCATATGGATGTTTTGAGGTATTGGATATTAAATCTCAACGTTGAGTTTTTGATAGTGTCTATTGAAAACATGGCTTCTGGTCAAGTCGGAATATCCAAGTTCAAAATGTGGTCATATGAGTTGTTATAGGTAAAAATCGTCATAAAGGACACGTCATCCCCATAAAGAAGCCACGTAAGCAGGAATCAGGAAAAGTCAACTCGAAAGGGGGAAATCCCCCAAGTAACCCACTCGGCTGAAACCAAAGCGACCCGATCACAAACAAAGAGAACCAACTCGGGCAACATCACCTACTCGGGCATACTCAGGCATACTCGGGGATCAACAAGAAGAGATGGTTACGGAAACTCACTTCCTAAACGTATGGAAGGAATCAGCAGTGAGCACCTCCACAATACGTAGCAGTGCAACCCTTCAGAGTTTAACAAGGAAACAAGCAAGTCTCCCGCGAATAAAGGAGAAAGAATCCGGCCCAAACTCAGACTCAGCCAACACAGGAAACATATCACGCCCAAGAAGGAAACAGAATCCGACTAGGACTGGGCAACCAATTAAGACTTGGGTGCTGCGACACCAAACCCTAGCGGTGTCCCCAAACCCTAGGAACAACATGTATAAATACCCTTTGTAATGCATAAGGGAGAGAGAGACTTTTTTTAGCATAAAAGAGACCAGAGCGTATTTTTGTAATCAATTTTATATAGTGGATTTTGGCTTCGTTGCTTAGGCAATAACCCGTGGACGTTTCTCCGGTCATCGGAGTTTTACCACGTATCTCTTGCTTATTATTTTACGGTATTAAGATTCAACTATTATCACCCACAAACGTGATCTCAAATCATTGATTGAGTGTTGACGAAAAATCACTGTCAACATGAGTAAATATGGTAACTAGGAGAGCTATAGGCGGTCTATGAGCTCTTGGCGATTACTGATATTATTCACAAGGATTCACTATCTCTAATAAGATTGTCTAGGGTATGAATGAGGAACTTTTACTTATTCTATCTTTATTTAAGAGTGCAATTTTAGTTCTTTAGTGGAATGAACTAAAATTAATAGATCGAACCTACGTGAATCATTTGTTGATTGTGATTGGGTTCTATTGAAGCTTAAATTTAGATAGCCCGCCAAGATCCTCAATCCACACGGACTAATTTATGGGTCCATCTAGAATTGTATTAAGGCATGTGGACTTGTACTGTTTCTTTTAGTAAGAATGAGCCTAGTTCACATGTGGACTTTTTGATTAAGGTCCAATGGATTTAATAAAATGGAAAAATAATATTTGGGCCATGTATGTGTATATGGGCGGCAAGGCTAATATATTAGTCTAGAATATTATTTTATTTTATTATTTGATTAAATGGAAATTAATTAATTTATTATTTAATTAAGAATCAAAAAACTATTATGACTAGGAAATATGTTTGTTAGTAGTATACTATTGTGGTAGTATAATGAGAATAAAAGACTTTATTTGATAAGAAAATAAATAAAAAGATTTTATTTATCTAGTCAAATTAGGAAGTCTTTTGATATAGTCATAATTTGAATAATACACTAAAGAGTTGGATTAGGGTTAGGATTCTAAGGATGATAGATATTTTGGTGAAACACAAATCCCCTAGCAAGGAGGATTTCGGCCACCACCCTAATTACCTATCATAGAATGCGGCAACCCTAATATTTTTAAGCAAGGAATTTGGCCACCCTATATATTAGAAGTTACAGAATTCGGCCACCCAACTTGCTAGGCTTGAGAATTATTTTCTTTTGCTTGAGAAAAATAAAATCCAACTCTAGAGATTAGTGTGAGAATTCGGCCAAGAGAGAAAAAGAGAAGAGATCATTTTATTTCGATAGTGCACTAGTAGCTTATACATCAATAGGCTTTGTGCACAACTTCGAATAAGGTTCACGCGAGTTTCGATCATTAGATTGAAAATTCAAAAGTGACCGGAACGTTCTTTGTTATCTCTTGGAGGTTTAGTGACTAACGAAAAAGAAAAAGTTTTTCTTATCCATCCTCAGGTACACAATTCAAAGAAAGGGAGACCACGCTCCTAGGTGATTCACGTTCATGATTGGATTGGATTGGATTGGATTGGAAGATCTTGCGGATTACCATCGACGCAAAGTCAATCGGATCACGCGACAAAGATACGATACTTTTAGTTATATGTTAATTAATTAAGGGGTTAAGGTTCATCTTTAAGGAAAAATTTTAAAACATACTAAAACCTATTTTAGTCTCGCTTCCGCTGTGTGCATGTGTTTTCCCTACACCTTTTCTCTTATCATTTATGTACCGGTGCCTATCGCCTATTGGAAATTTTTTCTTTGTTCTTCCGAATTATTTCTCCCTTCTTTTTTTTTTTTTTTTTTTTTTTTTTTTTTTTAGCAACTCTGAATATTGCTTCTCATGAGCATCAAGCATGTATGAAATTGATAAAATATTATTTTCAATTTCATTATACATTAAGATCTTAAATCCTTTTATGATATGCACAACATTCTGTTAGATGTGTAGATCCTTGTTCTCAAATGAATGATATGTAAACATATCACTTCATATATACGAGATAAAACAAAATCATGGATCATATTGATTTTTCAAACTTCCGGTTCAACCATGAACTGTAAGTTCATATTAAAAAATCAGAAAACTTCAAATTCTTAATGGATTTGAAACCTCAGGTTCCAAATAATAAAATATGGCATTCATGTGTATAACACTGGATCCAGAACTCTAGGTTCTCACCCAGGGGCGAAGTTAGGATTTCGACTTTGGAGGGGCCAAGACAAATTTTTTTTTTATTCAAGCAAACTCTAGACAAATATGATAAACAAATGTAATAGCGTCTAGTCTCATATGTAATACTTAATTTAATAAACAACATAGACACCAGCTTTATAAATCAAAATGGAACCTATCGCTATTTTAAATATCTAAAATCATTTATAATCGAATTTATACTAAGGGGGGTGTATTGGTTCAAGATTTTATTATACAATTTGGGGAAGTAAAAGTCTGGTGGTATTGGATTGAGACTTTTTAACAAGTCAGATAAGTCTGGTGGTATTTGATCAAGACTTTTAAGATTTTTTTAAAAAGTCTATATTGTCTTGTGGTATTGGATCTAAACTTTTAAGATTTTTTTAAAAAGTCCATATTGTCTCGTGGTATTGGATCTAGACTTTCAAGAGGCAGCAAATTGTCTACTGGTATTGGATTGAGATCAAGATTTTTAGGATTTCATGACAAAATGGATTTTCTAGACTTTTTAGTGATATGTATAAATAGCTTGAACCCAAAATTGTCTTTCCCTCTTCCTCAATACTTTCCAGACTTTTTATTTGATTTCAAATATTTAGTGGGTGTATCGATATATAATAAATGTGGCGGCTAAACATACAAAAAATAGCATAAAACTACACTTGAAAGTCGAGTACCAAATGACTGATAAAATGCCTTTGTGAGTTAAAAATAATTTTATGCTAGATTTCCATGATCCCACCACCACCATCGGTATCTAAAATCTTTAGAACCACCGGTAAAAATTGATCAAATGCTTTATCTACATCTATAAAAGTTGGATTTTGCAAAAAGTAAAGATAAAGAGAAAGTTGATTTTTAAAATATATATATATATATACTTGATAAAAAGAGCTGGTCCATTACTGATAATATCGCCATTTGTATAGATTGAGTTCAAAGACAAAAGACGATAGTCACCATTTCTATTGATTTATTGCATGAGCGAGTTAAAAAGATATGAGCCTCGTATAAAACCATGCTTCTATAAAATTTAGATACATGTTTTTTTTTTTTTTGAAATATGATAACGGAAGGGTATGCCGAAACCTGTCGAGAGCAAGCACTAGTTGACCATTTGGAGTTTTTTATTTTTTTTATTTTTTTATTTTTAAATAAGTATAATTAAATCTTATATATCAATTTTGTTTTTTGTTATTTACATTTATATTAAAAAATTTCTTGTCATGCCCCGACCCTCCGAATTTAATCAATGCATGCATAGTCTGTATATCAACTCATCTCACCAGACTTGAATCATCTATCACTAACATGAAAGAGGGACGTACACTGTATACACCACTAGATAAAAAGAAAAAAGAAAAAGATTAAAGAGCAGTGAATATTGGAATTTGATAACATATGAATTAATGAAGTCCAACAAGCCTAACGGAAATACTTCAATGTTCAACCTATTTTTTTCCCGTTTCATGTCATATCTAGTGAGGTAGTAGGGGATGAGTTGTTGGTTATTATATTTATTCCATATAGTAACATAATCTGCACCATATGAACCAGCCGAAGGTTATGTGTTGGTTAGTGATATTTTAAAATGTTATTATTTCTCTTCATAGCTTATACATGTTTCTCATTCAATTTTTGTTTTTCAGTGACTGCCCTCAACAAGATTATAAAGCACTGGAACTTGGGGAGAAAATTGAATACTACAATCAACTCTTGAAAGTTCATATTTTTAAAAGTCCAAAAAGTTTTGAAATAAAGTCTAGATAATCATAATAGTCTATAAATAAAGTCTAAATTAAGACTCCTTTAGAATCCTAAAAGTCTGGTCCATATAATCATAATAATCCTAAAAGTATAGTCATAACAATCCTAATAATCCTAATAGTCTTGCAAATCCATAAAATCCTTACACCCCAAAATTGTCTATTAAAATCTCAATCCAATACACCCCCCTAAGTTTCTCTACGGTTTCCCTTTCAATATACATGATCAAAGAATTTGTAATAAATTCATCTTTCATCTTGTTACGAAGCCTAATCTTGACGGTACGTATAGCTAAAAACGACCTCTCAGTAGTTGCAGTTGACACCGGAAGTAGAAGTTGGAATATTGATATTAGATGTTAACGAAAATGAACCAGCTCCTGAGGTTTTAATTCTTTTGAAAAAATCCATCAATTGCATGTTGATGGCTTACTCATCTAAAGATCAAATAATTTTTTTTTGAATAAATTTAAATAAATAAATGTTTAAATAAAAAACTAGTATAATAAATGTAGCAAAATCACAATATATATATATATATATATATATATATATATATATATATATATAAAGAATTCATTAAAGAAATTATATTAATAACCTAAGAAAGTAACCGTTAGAAAAAAACCTAAAATATTTATTAATTTGTAATCTCGTATCAGAAATTATTCTAATAGATGAACCGAAGAATACAAAGAATTTAATTGCAGCAGTAGGAATAAAATTGCTTAAGTGAAAAACTAGAAAAAAATAAACAGATATTTATATAGGTTAGACTAGTTTAAGATGTATAGGAAACCAAATCCTAAAAGGTTTATATTTTCTCTTCTAAAAGAAAGTGGAATACATAAATTGGAATATATAAAATTGGACTTTCCTTAATATATTATAATTTAATTTAAAACTAACCTGCTTAAATAAGTAAAACAAGATTGATTCAATCACGTTTTTCAAAAATAAGATTAAAGAGAATTAAAAAAAAAAAATGACAGCCAATAGGGGGGCTCATTACCATTTGAATATATATTATATTATATAAAATCTTAATGAAGTTTAAAGTTCTGGAAACAAATTTCTCTTTGGGGGGGCCATGGCCCCTATGGGCCCCCCCCTAATTTCGCCCCTATTCTCACCGGTTTTCAAAACCGTACCAAGTTAAATATCATAAATCCAGAAACTTTAAGTTTCGGTTAGTTGGTCTAGTTGATCAAATATATTGCGTATAAATAAATAATACGAATATTTAAGAATATAATAAATCAAGGGCATAAATACATAGATCCAGTGGCTAAGCTCACATGATATACTGCATAAAAATAAATGCGAATATTTAAAGAGAATAAATAAATAAATCCAGGGGCTAAGCTCACCTGATAAATTGCATAAAAATAAATGCGAATATTTAAGGAGAATAAATAAATAAATAAATCCATAACTATATATAGGTTCCGTTGATGGCATAAGCCATCTTGTACATGAAACTATATATAGGTTCTGTTAGGGCCATAAGCTCACCTGATATATTGCATATAAATAAATGTAAATATTTAAAAAGCATAATAAATAAATCCAGAACTATAATAGGTTCTGTCGACACAGCCGTAGCCAATCTTTGTCGACACAACCGTAGTCAGTCTTATATATTGCATATAATTAAATGCGAATATTTAAAAGCATAATAAATCCAAAACTATATGTTCTGAGGACACATTATAAGCCAGTCTCATATATTGCGTATAAATAAATAAATACTAATATTTAAAGAGCATAATAAATAAATCCAGAACTATAGGTTTTGGTGACACAGAATAAGTCAGTCTCATATATTGCGTATAAATATATAAATACAAATAATGAAATATAAGTAAATCACTCTTGTGGAGATCCCTTTTACTTATATACACGACTATCGAGCTGTAAGTAAATCACTCACCTAGAGATACTTTTTACTTACATATGATCGTGCTAATAACGTGTTGTAAATAAATAAATAACTGAAAGTTCATAAAATACTCGAGGTGTGTTCATCAATATAAAGCTAGAGGGGGGGTGAATAGATTTTATCTAATTATTACCCAATTTTCGCATGCATGTCAATTTTACGAAAATACCCCTAGCAAGTCAACAAAACATACAAGTGTAATAAGATGCGGAAATAGTAAAAGACACTTGATGTTTACGTGGAAAACCCAACCACTGGGAAAAACCACGGGCTGTTAAGTGCGCCACACTCGGACCTCGAAATCCACTATATGAAAAGACGGTTACACCCTCAAGTGATTCTCGGACCCTCACCCTAGATAACCTCAGGCTATGGACACTACCAATCGCCACTCTTGGTTCAATCCCTAGTGATATCCCCTGATACACTACTCTTGGCGTGAGCACCCTCTAATCTACCACGCGGGCCTTTTATAGCGGCTCTAGTCCAATTTGCTTGAGGCCTAAGCACACTTAGCCCCAAGACTTCAATCTCTCAAAAGAGATGCACAACCCTATGTGAATATGTATGAATATTCAATTAATGCAATAAGAGCTAGGGTACTCTAAATGCTTATCTAGGATTATAAGATGACAATATAATCAATCCTAGATATCACATATAGCTATATGACATGGCATATAACTTTAGCTAAGTAAAGGATCACCAATCCTAGATACAAAGCTATCATATAAAACCCATAAACATTCAAATGATTAACTAGTTGATTAAAAAACAATCTATCAACCTAGTTATCAATACATCACACAAGAATGTTCATGGCATAGCTTTTAGGCAATAATGACCTAATCAAATAAGCTATGAAAAATAATCTCAATCAATAAATGAGATCAATTAGCTAGATGGCATATGAACATTAAAGCCTAGCTAACAAATAAAAACCCAATCAACACATAATCTCAATCTTATATGTAGAAATTAATCTAAACACATATAAGTAAAATATGAGATAAAATTGATAAGTAGAAACACTAATTATGTAAGATAAAAGTGTTCAACAAATCATACCATGTGTGTTGAAGAAGTCCCATGCATTAGCATATGCTAGATGATCCTAGATGATGCTTAGATGAAGATTTATGCATGTGGGAATGGGTTTAGAGAGATAAAGATATGATCTTTAAGCTTTCTCTCTCAAGTCTCTCTAAATATCTCTCTAGGGTTCTTATGATCAAAGACTTGTGTTCTGAACCAGAGATAAGGATGTATTTATAGAGACCAAAAACAGGGCAGGTGAAAATACAATTTTGCCCTTGAAACGCACCGATCGGCGGTTTAAGTCGGCGGCCAGGCCGCCGAAATGAACCGCCGAATGGCTCCCGTGTGGAACAGGGGAACTTCGGCGACTTCATTCGGCGGTTTGGAAACCGCCGATCCCAACCGCCGTTTTGGACCCGAGAGATATATTTCAATCAGGTCTCATTCGGCGGTTTCGAACGGCGGCAAGGCCGCCGAACGTAACCGCCGATTCACCAAAAATGGTGAAACCAAGGAGAAGCCAAAGGCATCTCCACCGGCGATCATCGCGCAAATCAAAGCACATTACCGTGCACGCGCGGACGTTTCCGAACATCCTTAGGGAAACGAATTACTCCACACTAAAAGCTAACATACATGAAGTGCAAGTGTGGGTATTGAATGCATCCTAATGCCTAACATGTCATGGCATTATCATATAACAAGATGCAATCAATTCAACATGCAAGAAGAGATATTGAATAAATCAATAAAGCACAATGCACACAAAATATAAACACACCATACAAGAATAAGAGTTATGCATGTTGTGTGTGTGTGTGCAACTATATCTCTTCAAGCCAATGTAAGCACTAGATATATACCTTTGGTGCTTGTCCTCTTGAGGTCTTGGAAAGGGTCTTGATCTTCAACAAACACCTAGACTACCCTTACAACC
The DNA here is from genome assembly GCA_008009225.1 of Acer yangbiense. Lineage (NCBI taxonomy): Eukaryota > Viridiplantae > Streptophyta > Magnoliopsida > Sapindales > Sapindaceae > Acer > Acer yangbiense. The sequence continues at coordinate 15,070,286 of CM017767.1, forward strand.
AAACCCCAACATGTGGTTTGACCACGAAATAAGCCAATCAATAATGGGAATCCTTACAATAACAAATAAATAAAGTAAATAAATAATAAAAGAAATGAGATGAGAGTGATGAGAGTGATGAGAGAAGAGAGAGAGACACGAGAACGTGTGTATTGATTTCGGTTAAACAAGATATTACAAATAAGAGAGATATTGATCTATTTATAGTAGAAGTGATGATGATGCAAGTAGAAGAGATGATGATGATGAAGCAAGTGGAAGAGATGTTTAAGCGGTCATTTACATGGTTGAGGATGTACTTAAGGGACACACGTGTACAATCAAGTTTAAGAGAGAGGTGTTAGGCGGTGATACAAGTGGTGTAATATTCACATAATATTCATGACAAATACATATTATTCTTTAGATAAATGTATTGGAGATGAGAATATGTATTTCTTTATGTATATATATATATATATTTTTTTGTCAGAGTTGATCCATATTCAAGAAAAATGCGAATGTATCAGTAATATAAATTCAAAAATGCATAATAGCAGTGTTCGAAAAATAAAAAAAGGGCCGCCTAACCGCCTACACGATAAGCGGACGGCAGCCATCATGTTTCGGCCAAATCGGCCATATTAGGCGGCCGGAAGAAAATCAGCAAATATGGTAAGAAAAATCAAGCGATTTGGCCAAAAAATCGGGCTACACGAAGTCAACAACTAGTCAATCCAAACGTCACCGTTCGCCACTGCCGGTGAGTGGGTTGTCACCACCTTGACCAGAAGCTTCAAGAGGCACCAGAGAACAAAACCTAGTTGCCCGGTGTCCAGATTCGACACCATTAACGGTGAAACGAGAGGTCCTAGTAGCGACCGTTGTCGCGGCATCCGTCGCGGTCTGGATTGACAAATCACGATGGCTTTGTGGCTTTTTACAAGACAAGATTTGCATGTGATAGCGGTGGAAACGGAGTCGTGATGCTAGATTTCTAGTGTGAAGCAAAGTTACAGAAACGAGAAGAATCAGAAAGGAGAAAGACTGAAAGTGAAGGAGAAAGTGAGAGAGATGAGGTTTGAAAAAGACAAAAAATCTTTGAAAAGAGAGATGAGGTCTGAAATCAGACCCACAATTAGTGTACACCACATATTTTTAATATTCTCTTAAAAAGTCCTTTAGGTAGGAGTTTAGTGCACTCAAGAATCACATCCCACCACATATTTTTAATTAATTAAAAGGTTTTTGAAAAAATGAGAACAAATAGTAAGAAAAAAGAGAATAAAAAGTAGGATATAGAAAAAATTAAAAAATTAAAAAAATAAATAAGAAAAAAAGTTTCGCCGCCTAGGCACCATCTAGTCCATCTAGATGCTAGGCGTTAGACGGTAGGCTACTACCCAACTAGCGCCTAGCATTTACTAATTTACTAGAACACTATTAATTAATAAGAAGCATTGATGAGCTGTTTGCCTTGTAATTAGTTTCTTTCATTGAAGGCCATTTGCCTCAAATCTAGCTGTTTCTACCGGCACTATTTATGTGCACAATCTAATCTACTAAGTGCCGACTCCTAAGTTATAATGCAAATTTCCATTGTACATATAAATGACTTTTAGGATGCCATATCTTCCATTATAAGATCACCAGTTTATGTTCCAAATTTTCAGTTTTAGGATTTTAGTTTATTTATTTTTTCCATAAAACAATCTAGCTATTTCCCTTTGAAATACACTTATGTGTGTTTAGAATTATATAACTTTTCAAATTGAGCTTTTAGGGGTAAACTTTTTTACTAAAGGATTTTATAACTAAAAGCTCCATTTCGGTTAATTTTAGTTTAGTAGATTGTTTGGTAAAAATTCTATAAAAAAGTTTCGGTTGTGATGAATTACAAAAAGAGAAATAGAATATATTTTACATGTAATAATAAAAAGTATAATGGGGAGATCTCTCCACACTTTTACGATTTAATGGATAAGGGCCTAGGAAATATTTGTAACTCGGGCTAAACTATATATGTATATATATTTTCTATCCTCGAGACAAACCGACTTTATTAATGTTAGTTATTTAATAATTAGTTGTTATATGCATGTACTCTTGTATAATTAATTGCTTCGAAGTCTTGTCCTAGTTTTAAAAATTCGAGACTGTATTTATTTCTTTTTAAAAAAAAATTGAAACCTTTTAAGTGATTCTTGAAGAAAGTATGTTCTTTTTAATATTAAGATGACAGACATTGATTCAATGATGAACTACTCAAGAACATGGAATACACTTGTAAAATTGATGCATAACAATTATTTAGATTTATAAATAACTTACTTTTGTAATTGTAGAAACAATAAATATTGTAAGTGTTTTTAAAAAGATATTTACATTTCACTAAACTTTGAAGAAAAAATAGTTAAAATGCTATAAGATATCATGTTATATAAATAGAAGCAACACGTGTAAAAATAACATTGAATGAAAAAAAAAAAAAAAAACAATAAACTAGATAATGTTGTTGAAATTTAGTAATATTGACTGAAATTAAAGGTAAATTACTAAATTCTAATAAAAGGCTAAAAGACATAACAGTTAGTTTTTTGTTTTGTTTTTTAATGTTTTTCTTTTGGAAAGTTGCCCGGCCTTTTGTTTGAGGCAGCCCTCTTTTAGTCTTTTGGGTCTGTCAATGGAAGGTAAGACTTGAACTCTTATCAATTGTGTGAAATGGTAAATACATAATCATTTTGTTAAGAGTAGATTTGTAGTTCTCTTTATTCTAACGACATTGGTGCTAAAAATAGAATCCCAATGTTTAAAGATCATTTTCTTAAAACTTTACTTATTATTCATGCTGATAATATTTAGGGTAAGTTTGGTGTTGCTTGTAGCTTTTAAAATGCCGCCTTGTGTTAGGATTTGACTTGTATTCACAAGTGAACCAAATGTATTCAACTAATGCGAAGGTGGTGTAGACGGATTTCGATTGATGCAATTTAGGTGGCGTTGGAAAGAAGATTCCAAGGCAAAGCCAACGGTGAAACCGATGTCAGAAACAGAGTTCGGACACTCCATCACGTGCTGCCGAAGGCTGGCTGTGTAGTGGAAGCATGTTGCTGACGCGCTGGAGTGTTGGGGCAAATGTATGGGACATTCTAGGCGCGTTTTGATGTGTGCGACTTTCGAAAGACGTGGGAAAACGTGTGGGAGTCAGTTTTCTTGTTTGGAAAGGTTTTGTTTCGAGATTCCTTGGGATTTCTTGTTTAGGAAAGACTTGTTAGGGATTTCTAACTACTTATGGGTTTCTTATTCCTTAGGGACCAATAATATTGATCCTATAAACAGGATGACTTATTCTTTGGTTGATAACACTTGGAGAAACTAGAGAGACATCTGAGAACATCAGAGAGTTGGTGAATCCAAGGACTGAGACCCCGGGGAGATCCGGGGGAGACCTTAAGGGATATATGGGGGGAAACCTAGGAGGAGAGTGATCAATGGAATATCTAAGGGGAGCACTTAGGAGGGACTTGGAGAGAACTGAGGGCTAGGATGTAAGTTCGGTTGTGAGCTTTGACTCGGTAAGGCTTAGTTGTAATTGGGGTTTAGAGTTAAAGAAAGAATATTGGAATTGTGTGGTTGTAACAATTTTCTACATAAGGATATTTTTCTCTTGTCATCCCGACGGCCGTGGTTTTTCTATGTTTTGGATTTTTCATGTAAAATCTTTTGTTGTGTGATTGGATTCTATTATCTTATTTTTCTGCTAATTGACGTTATTTTTGTTGTGGTATATATTAGGCATACGCTTCTACGTCACTTTTTCTAGCACCTTAATTGATGTTCATTTGCTCTATAATTCGGCTGTGAGTCTAAATTTTAGCATCACTTTTGGCATGTCCGTTTAGCTATGCTACAAGCAAGAAAGTAGAAGCAACTATAATAGACAGTAAATGCAAGAATAATCACTTCAATTAATGTTACAATATCTAATTATTATTGTTTGGCCCCCCATCCTTTAAGTTTTGGATATAACGATTTTTTAAGAGCATCTCCAATGTAAGAGTGACTTGTGAAAAAAAAGAAAGATGTCATGTAGGATTAATAGACATTCTGTTAATAAATCTTTTTCTAATGCAGCTGTGCATATTCAACATGAAGCTGACGTGGCAAAAAAATATATTAGATATTGTTAACATGACCGTCCACTTTCAGACGGTCTGTTACATATCTATTTTTCGGTTGACTCAGTAAGTATTTAAAGTTAACATTAATTTTTCATCTATTTTTTTGTAAGGAAATAAAATATAAAATAAAATAGGAAAAAAAATAGACATATCATTAAAAAAAAAAAAGTGTTTTAGACGGAAGGTTTGGATACCAAAATTTGAGTTGATAATTAAGTCTATGTTTATGTCACAGAGGAAGCAAGCCTCCTAACATTTTTGCCATATCAACGATTATTGGTATATAAGCCACTTTTGCATTAGAGATCTCTAATATATATGATATTAAAACCGTTTCTTCAAAGAATTTTTGGATTGGAATCACCCCATATAACAACATTTAAATTTTCCATCCTTACCTAATTTTGGGGATGAGTAGCAGTCTACGAACATCCATAAAAACAATAGATCGAAGTTTTGAATGCTAGTCTCCAAAAACTAGCATATATAACCAATTATCCATAAAGTCAGTAGTAGTATCCATTACAAAAATTTATATCGATCTTCCTTGTACTTGTAGCAACAGCAAAAATGTCAGCAAGTATCCTGATGTTACCATGGTTGGCTTATGGGCATGCATCTCCATTCTTTGAGCTAGCCAAGAGCTTCTCTGCCAAAAACTTTGACATATATTTTTGCTCCACTTCCGTTATTCTAAACACAATCAAAGAAACTCTTGAAGACAAATTTTATTCTTCGATTCAGCTGATTGAGATCAAACTTCCTTGTGCTCTGCTCCCTCCGCTTTGTCATTCTTCCAAAGACCTTCCTCCCCACCTATTTCCGCTTCTCATGACAGCCTCTGATTCCACTAAACCTGCTTTTTGCAAGATTCTAGACACTCTTAAGCCAACCATTGTCATCTACGATTTGTTTCAGCCATGGGCAGCAGAGGCAGCTCGTGAGCGTAACATTCCGGCTGTTTTCTTCTCTGTCTTCAACGCAGCAACTTGTTCTTACTTTGAATATTGCCGCAGAGGTTGTGTCGGTAAATGTCCTATTCCGGAAAAATATTTGCAAGAGAAAGGAAGCGATCGAGTTTTCTATTTTATGGAGAATATTGTCAACGGTATGTCAATTAAAGAAAGACTAATGAATATTGTTGATCTTTCATGCAACATTATCTTGTGCAGAACATCGGAAGAGGTGGAATCCACGTATTTAGATTATCTGAATACTGATACAACGTACAAGGAATTGGTTCCGGTGGGGCTTCTTTTACCGAAACCTGTTTACAAAGAAGACGATATTGGCAAAGTTGTGATGGAGTGGTTGGGCAAGAAAGAACCGTCTTCAGTTGTGTATGTGAGCTTTGGAAGTAACTACTTTCTTTCCAAGGAAGAGATAGATGAAATAGCTCGCGGACTTGAGCTTAGCGAGGTTGATTTCATATGGGTTGTAAGGTTCCATGCTGAAAATAAAACTAGTCTTGATAAGGCCTTGCCACAAGGTTTTGTAGAGAGGACTAAAGGGAAGGGCTTTATGGTAGAAGAATGGGCACCACAAGCCAAGATTTTAGGGCATCCAAGCATTGGTGGGTTTGTGAGTCATGTTGGATGGAGTTCACTCTTAGAGGGGATGGGGTTTGGTGTACCGATCATCTCCCTTCCGATGGAAGCCGATCAGCTATGCAATTCCCTGTTGGTTCTCGAGATGGGTGTGGGCATGGAGGTGCCCAAGGAGGATAAAATGTTCAAGGGAGAGGACTTGACTAGAGTTATTAGACATGTTATGGTGCAAGAAGAGGGCAAGCTAATAAGGAGCAAGGCTAAAGAAATGTCTGAAAAGATAAGGGACAAAAAAGATGATCATGAAATCAATTTTGTGGCTCATAAATTGATGAGTCTTGTTCCTCCTTCACGTTGTGACGAATGGTGAGGAGATCAAAACAACCTAATTAATTATCAAGTCTCATAGATTGATCATGACGTTTTAATCCATGCTTAAGAATAATATTAATATTGTCATTTGTATTTTTAGTTTACAAATTCAACGCAGAATAATTGCTTTTAGTTGTATTGTACGGAAAGCACAATCGTTGCTGAATAAGGTGAGCCAACATTTAATAAATTGTACTAATTTGAAAGTATTCAATGCTTCGAACTGCACTATAGACTATATATGCTTTTCATAAAGGGTGGCTCTTTTACAAGCCAGAAGAGTTTTCCGCAAACCCAATTACTCTCTATTCCCACGGTAAAAGATTTGAAACTTAATAATTTACTTTTTAAAATCTATAAAATGTCAAGATTAGCTATAATATTAATAACTACAGTATTTTAATTAAAATGTGTCTCTTTAAACCTACACAGAATTAAATCTGGGAGAAGAACCCTAAATCTATCTAATTGTTTACATATTTGTTATATGAACTTGCTTTCTCCTTATTCAGAAAAGCTTTTTCCTCCAGCAATGCTTTTTTCTATCTCCTTCGTTTTCTTTGGCCACTAAATGCCATCTTTGGTGAAGAATGAAGATTTTCCCAAAATAGTAAAACTGGATACATTGTTCGTGTTCATATATTGGTTCACACAAATTTATTATCATATGCTTTAAATCAAACATGCCAAAATTGAAGGAAATTGAAGGAAAAAGAACTTAGGAGATTGTTGGTCATCTCTAACAGATTTTGAAGTGAAATGCAAAATTTCTTTCAATAAAAAAGGAGGTAAAATTAGGAGATGCTTGTTTATTAGGTAAAATTAGATGCTCGTTTTTGGTATCACTTTTTTTTCTTCTCCTATTACATAAACTGGTCCCTCTAGTTCTAATATTGTTCCTTTTGGTCTTTCTGTTACGACATACATTAAAATCGGGCAAAATTACCCTACTGCCCCTTTTGTTAGATTTCCATCTTTTTTTTTTTGAAATATATAATCACACACAAAATATGAAGAAAAAAAAATGGAGATCCAGATTGGATCTCCACCGTTCATCTCATGAGATGGAGGGTGGAGATCCAATCTAGATCTCCACTTTTTTTCCAAAGAACAAAACAAAGTGATTCACGAAATCAAACCCAACAAAAAATCAAACCCAAAAAAAAAAAAACCAACAGCCATCAAAAACAAAGAGAAAAAACAACAACCAATACATCTGCTTCTCGTCACCACCACCACAGACACCACCACATCTCAATCAAACCCAGAAAAAACAACAAAATCAAACCCCAAACACCAACCAAAGAGAAGCCGCAAATCACAACAACCACCACCACATCTGCTTCTCGTCACCACCACCACCACCACCACTACCACCACCGCATCTCAATCAAACCTAGAAAAAACAACAAAATCAAACCCCAACCGCCGAATCAATAGGACGCAATCTCAACCGTCGTCACAAATCAATCTCAGTCGTCGTCGATCTCCTTCGCGTCGATCTTGCACAACTAGCCCTAAATCAATCTCAGCCGTTATCGCGAATCACACAAGCCCTAAATCGATCTCCTCCGCCGTCGTGATTCCCACCAGACACAACCCAACGCTATCAATGGCCATCAACAACCACACCACCAAATCCCAACGCCTCTCTCACCAAAATTCCCATCAACAGCCATGCCACCCAAACACAACATCTGGATCTGTAACAAAAAATCCCAACCGAAAATGAGTGAATGTTTGAGAGAGATTAGATTGAGTGAGAGTAAGAGAGAGGTCGATGTTTGAGAGAGATTAGATTGAGAGAGAGAGAGAGAGAGAGAGAGAGAGAGAGAGAGAGAGAGAGAGAGAGAGAGAGAGAAAGATAGAGATGGATGGTGGGAGAGAGAATAAGATTTTTATTTTTAATATTTATTTATTATTTAATTTAATAATATTTATTATTCAAATTAATATTACTTATTAATTTTAATACTGCATTTACCATTATACCTTTAATGATCAAACGGAACCCTAACGGAATTGGACGGTAGGGACAAAAAAAAGGATTATTAGTAAAGGTTTGGACCTGTCAAGACAATACTGAACCTAGAGGGACCGGTTTGTGGAATATGTTAAACTATAGGGATTAAAATGGATTTCACCTTTTTATGAATGACAACTTTAAAATATTTGTCTATATATTTGAGAAGTTAAGAATTTGAACTATTTGGCAAAAAAAAAAAGAGCTATTTTGCCACAAATTTACCAATGGTTCTTCATTCAAACTTGATTTTGGGTGAGGTTGAAAAGAAACAATTTAATTAAATGATTATTAAGTTTATGGTTAATCTCGACATTTTAGAGATTCTAAAGAGTAAATTATTAAATTTCAAATCTTTTACGGTGGGTGTAATGAGTAAATGGGTGTGTAGAGAACTATGTTAGGTGGCAATAGAGCCACCATTTCATAAAGTTTCATATTATTATGTGGGGTTTTCAAATATAGCCACTGTTAAGATGCCAAAACCACATATAGCCACAAGTTATTAAAAAACCAATTTTGACCACTTTATTGTATTTAAATACCTGATCTTACAATTGTACCACTATTTAATTGTTCTGACCTAACATTTAAGTTTTATTGAAAAGGACTAAATTACCCTTTGATGATGCATTCGCGCTTGAAAAGGGAAAACGGAAAGCCAGTCTATAACAAAACCGATCAAAGTAAAAACAGGAAAGCCAGTGAAGAACGACGATCTCAGGTGAGGGAAAACGGGAAAGTGGGAAAGGCTTGAAAAGGGAAAACGGGAAAGCCAATATCTCGACGACCATAATGTGTGGAGACGAGGTAGGATCAAATTAGATGTGTTCTTAATTGGCACGATCCCTAATTATTTCCATAACATTTGATTTGATATAAGGGACTTATGTCCTCTATCCCTTTTTCTGTTGTGTTAATCCTAATGTGGTATTAGGGTGTTTTTTTGAAAATCTGTAATTACTTGAAATCTGGAAATATGCAATTAATTTGAGTTACTTACCCATTTGGGTCTTGATTTTTACCATGATTTACCCCAAGAGTGGTCATGAAGCATCCAATATTCTGCCCTGATTTCCCTTGATGTGTTGATAATGCATTCGATGATATGCCCCTTGACTTTACATGAAGTTTTCCATGAAGTGCCACATAGAACCAAGACAAAGATTACATGCCATGATGTACCCCATGACTTTACATGGAAAGTCTTTCTTTCCGTCCCACATGACTTTTCTCCTTCATGTTGCCAAGACTTTCTTTCCATGTTGCTTCGACTTTCCATGATACGCCAATGATGATTTCGACTTTCCATGATGTGCTCATGATGATTTCGACTTTACATGAACCTTGCCATTGTAAGGATTCCCATTCCTTGATTGGCTTATTTCGTAGACAAACCACAATTGGGGTTTTTGTAAGGGTAGATTAGGCTTTCAAGACCTCAAGAGAAGAAGCACCAAAGGTATATTTCTTGTGCTTGCTTTACTTTGAAGAGATGTAGTTGCACACACACACAACACTTGCATAATTCTTATTTGTATGTTGTGTTTGCAGTTTATGTGCATCATTGGGTATTTAAATCTCTCTTCTTGCATCTTGTGATTATAATGGCATATCTAGTTAGGCTTAGGATGCATTTCTTTTGACCCTTGCACTTTTGTTTGTGTGCTTAAGGGAGTGTGTGCACTGGTCGTCACCAGCGCAACTAGTCCAGTGGACTGCCGCTGGTCGTGCGCTGGTCTGCACCGGCGCACTCCTCCAACGTAACTCCTCTAGTAGGTTGTCGCTGTTGGTGCGCTGGTCGTCACCAGCGCAAGCACCACCAGCGCATATCGTCCAGAATGTTGCCGCTGGTCTTGCGCCCTTGAGGTGCACCACTCGTCGAGCGCCCTTGCCAGTTAAAGGGCGTGCACTGGTGAGTTGCGCTGGTCGTCCAGTGCAGAACCAGCGCAGCTGACGGGAATCTGAAGCGTTTTTTTTCAAAACGACGCCACTTTGTACTGATCTCCTATATATATGTGGCTTTCTTCTTTAGGTCATTTTTCATGAGTTTAAAAGCCATTTTTACTAAGCATATTTTTCTTCAAGAGAAATTCCACCAAGAACTCATTTTTATTCACTCAAACATCATTCCATGAGCATCAATCTTCATCTAGCATCCTTCTTGAGCATCTAGATAGCTTATTTCATGGATTCTTCAACATACTTTGCTTGGTAAGGTTTTCACTTGTATCTTACATATTTTGTGTCTTTCTTTCCAAGCTATCTCTTTTATTACTTTTATATCATGGATTTATCTTTTAAATGCAAGTTAGAGATTAGTATGTTGAATGTTTGAGAGTTGTATTGTGATAGCTTCTAGGTTTTTTATAAATCTTGTGTTGCTAAGCTTTTTGACATGTCACTTAGTTTTTGATATCTATGATTGTTTTTCTTGACATATCATCATCCTAGGTAAGCATATAGAGTTGCCTTGCTCTTGTTGCATTTTTGAGTATTTCATATATTCACATAGGTTGTAACTCTCTTCATTGAGAAGTAAGTCTTGTGTAGCTTCCGGGATTAGGTTGCATAAATCACAAGCAATTGGACTAGGTTCGCTTATACCGGGATTAGGTAGGTGTGTGATTACTTCCGGGATTAGGTTGTAATTGGTTTACACATTTAGTGGATTCGAGATTCGAGTGTGGCTTACTTACTAGCCTGTGGTTTTTCCCGTGAGGGTTTCCACGTAAATATCTTGTGTCATTTATATTTCCGCACTTTTACACTTGATATTTTATATTGTCTAGTTTGAGACATTTTCGTAATATTGACTTGTATGCGAAAATTGGGTAAAATTGTTTAAAATCTATTCACCCCCCCTCTAGATAATATATTTCACACCGAGTATTAGTTTCAATTGGTATCAGAGCGGGTTCCTAGACATACTTAGGTGATCCTTTGCTCTCTTTGGTGTGTTTTGCATTTTGTGTGATTTGTGTTCATTCATACATTTGCATTCATTTCATTCATTCATAAACACTATGAGTGGAAACGGTGGAAATGGTGGTGGCAACGAAGGTGCTTCTAGCATAAGGCCTCCGCTTCTTACCGGATTGAATTATGCCTCATGGAAAGGCAAGATGGAGTCCTACATATGTCAAATCCATGACTGAGCTTGGATGGCGGTTGAAGATGGCTACACATCTCCTATGATGACTCCGGCGGGTGGAGGAGAGGATGTTCTCAAGCCTAAGGCGCAATGGAACGCGTAAGAGTTTGAGGCCTCAAAATGGAATAGGAAGGCGATGCATGCCATTTTATGTGCCATGGACGAGAATCAATACAAATTGATTCAAAATACTAGGATAGCCAAGGAGGCATGGGACATCCTAGAGATTGCACATGAGGGAACCGAAGTTGTGAAGGATTCCAAGCTTCAAGTCCTCCAAACTCAATTCGAGATGCTTAAGATGGAGGAGCATGAGTGCTTCAATGATTTTGAGATCAAGTTGATGGACATAGTCAATCAAAGTCATCAACTTGGTGATCCATACTCGGATAGGAGAATTAAGCAAAAGATTATGAGATCTCTACCCGAGAGGTTTGAATCCAAGGTGACGGCTTTAGAAGAAAATAGTGATTACAAGGATATGAAGCCAAGTGAGGTGATTGGGAGACTTCTAGCTTATGAGTCTAGGAAAGGTCCTACCTCCACACCTTCTAAAAAGCAAAAGGGAATTGCTTTGAAGGCCTCCAAAGTTGAGAAGGAGGATGATGATGACTCAGACGAAGAAATGGCTCTTTTGATGAGAAGGTTCAAGAAATTCTACAAGTCCGAGAAGAAGGGTTTCGGATCCAAGGGTCAAGACTTCAAGAAAAAGACTCCATTCAAGAAGTTTGAGCCTAGGCAAGAGAAGACCGAGAAGAAAGGGGTCCGATGCTTTGAGTGTGGTGGCATAGGACATTTTGCCCCCGATTGTGCCAATCATGTTAACAAGAAGAAAGGGAAAGTGATGGCCGCCACATGGAGTGGGAGTGACGACTCCAATGTAGGAGATGAGTCTTCGGATGATGAAGAACTCATGGCTAACTTCATAGCCTTTACCTCTTCTCACAAGAGTAAAAGTGCTAGTGAAGATGAGAATGAGAGTCAAGTGGAAATTGACTCAAGTGATGATTGCTCTTCATCACACTCCACAAATGGAAATGTGGATAGGATGGATCTCAAAGACTACATGGAGAAATTTGAGAGTTCAAGGCTAAAGAACAAGAGAGAGATTAGGAGATTAAAAGAAGAAAATCTAGAGCTCTCAACTCAAATAGACCAATTAAGTGAAGAAGTAGTGAGATCAACAAAGAATGAAGATAAGCTTAAAGAGGAGTTAGTCTTATCTAGGAGGAATGAAGAAAGTCTAAAGAGGGAGCTTGAAGAAGCAAGAAAGTCTATGACTAGGATGGATTCTAGCACCAAGAAGCTTGACCATATGCTTGGTGTTGGAAAGAGTCCATGTGACAAGAGGGGTCTTGGGTATGAAGATGGCACGAAGATCTCAACCTCTAACAAGACCGTGTTTGTCAAGAGTTTGAGGAACGAAGAAACTTCATTTGTGCAAATTCCTAGGAAGAAGTTAGAAGTAGGACAATGTTCAAATGCAAAAGTAAAGATGGGGCCAAGAAGGCAACCTCAAGCTCAACCCCCTAGGGTCCCTCAAGCCAACATCCCTCCACAAGTGGCTCACAAAGGAAAGAGACCAATCATGCAACCTCAAGCTAGGAAGCAATCTAGGCCGGTTTAACAACGAAGATGGATTGAACCCACTCATCCACAAAGACAAGGACAAGGTATGATTCCTTATTTTACTCCTATATGTCACTTTTGTGGATTTGAAGGTCATATTAGACCACATTGCTTTCGATATATTAAAATGTGCAAAACTAGAAGCATGATTGAGAAGAAAAAGAAAAGAGCCATGATGCATGTTCCTAGGAATGATGATATTGTTATGCATGATCCTAGAACATCTAGAGCCCATGTACCAAAGACCACTAAGAAAGCTAAGATTGTTTCTAGGTGGATTAGAAAGAATGAAAATGTTTGCCATGTTGCTCAAATAGCCTTGAAGGCTAATTCTTCTAATTTTTGGTATTTAGATAGTGGGTGCTCTAGGCACATGACGGGAAACAAGAGTTTCTTCGAGACTCTTGTCATGGAGGAAGGTGGAAGTGTCACATTTGGTGATGGATCCAAGAAAAGAGTAAGAGGGAAAGGAACCATTTCCATTCCCGGATTACCTTCCTTGTCCAATGCTCTATTTGTTGATGGCCTAAAAGCAAATTTGATAAGCATTTCACATCTAAGTGATGAAGGACTTTCCGTCTTATTTTCTAAAAATGATTGCTCTATCCTATTGCCCAATGGACAAACCTTGTTGAAAGGTATGAGATCTAGCGACAATTGCTATTGTCTTGAAGCTAGTATAGTCTCAAACAATGTGTCCTTGGATGAGCAAATTGAGTTGTGGCATGAAAGACTTGGCCACATGAACTTTCGGGATCTACGAATCCTAGGCAAGTTCGATTGTGTGCGTGGCCTTCCCAAGCTTAGGAAGAAAGCAAATGGTGTTTGTGGACCTTGCCAACAAGGAAAACAAACCAAAACCATGCACAAAAAGGGCAAGTATCCCTCCACCAAGAAGCCCCTAGAGCTTCTCCACATGGATCTTATGGGTCCTATGCAAACCGAGAGTTTAGGTGGAAAGAGATACATTTTTGTTTGTGTTGATGATTTCTCTAGATTTACATGGACTTATTTTCTTAGAGAAAAATCCGAGACTTTTGACAAGTTTAAAATGCTTTGTAATAAAATTCAAAATGAGATGAACTCAAACATTAAAAGCATAAAACGGATTAGGAGTGACCATGGGAGGGAATTTGAGAATGCTTCTTTTGAGACCTATTGCAATAGTGTAGGCATCTCCCATGAGTTTTCGGCTCCTAGGACACCTCAACAAAATGGAGTTGTTGAGAGGAAGAATAGGGTCTTACAAGAGATGGCCCGTGTGATGTTGCTTAGCAACAATGTCCCTAGGAACCTATGGGCCGAAGCCGTCAATACGGCTTGCTACATAGGAAATAGAGTGTTCCTAAGGCCCGGTACTAGGCAAACCTCCTATGAGTTATGGAAAGGTAAAAGACCAAATGTTAGCTACTTCCACACATTTGGAAGCAAATGCTACATTTTAAATGACCGTGATCAACTTGGCAAATTTGATGCTAAGAGTGATGTGGGTATTTTTATTGGCTATGCCTTGAATAGTAGAGCCTATATAGTTTTCAACTTGAAGACTCGAACTGTCATGGAATCATCTAATGTTATCATTGATGATACAAGGCTCAAGTCTAATGACCATGAGGAGGAGGTTAGTGTAGATGATGACTCTCCCTTGGATAAAGTTGTGGAGACTCCTAGTGTTGGGAAGTCCGACCTTGATGAAAAGGAGACACAACCTCTTGATAGAGTTCCTCTCTTGAACTCTAATGAACCCGCTCCATGGGTTAGGAAACTCCATGATAAAGATGACATCATTGGAGAAGTTAATGAGGGTGTTAGAACTAGGCGTCAAATTGCTAATCTTATTAGCTTCACTTGCTATACCTCTCAAATTGAACCCAAAAAGGTTGATGAAGCCTTGAATGATGAATTTTGGGTTCTTGCCATGCAAGAAGAGCTAAACCAATTTGAAAGAAATGAGGTTTGGACTCTAGTTCCTAGGCCTAAAAACACACATGTTATAGGCACTAAGTGGATATATAGGAACAAATCCGATGAGGATGGCAACATTGTGCGGAACAAGGCTAGACTTGTAGCACAAGGGTACTCTCAAATTGAGGGTATTGACTTTGAGGAGACATTTGCTCCCGTTGCCCGTTTAGAGTCTATTAGGCTTCTCTTGTCCATCTCTTGTGTGCACAAGTTCAAATTGCACCAAATGGACGTCAAGAGTGCCTTCCTCAATGGCTTCTTGCATGAGGAAGTGTTTGTTGAACAACCCAAGGGGTTTATGGATGCTCACCACCCCAACCATGTCTATCGCCTCAAAAAGGCGCTATATGGGTTGAAACAAGCACCGAGGGCTTGGTATGAGCGCCTCACTCAATTTCTTGTTGACAATAACTACACAAGGGGTAGTGTTGACAAGACTCTATTCATCAAGAAAGAACATGATGAGCTCTTTATAGCTCAAATCTATGTTGATGATATAGTGTTTGGCTCCACTAACAACATCAAGGTCCAACAATTTGTTGATGCAATGTCTCTTGAATTTGAGATGAGTCTTGTTGGTGAGCTTAGTTACTTCCTAGGTTTGCAAATTAGGCAAATGAATGATGGGATTTTCATAACCCAAGCCAAATATGCCAAGAACCTAGTGAAGAAGTTTGGTCTAGAAAATTCCAAACATTGTGATACACCCATGAGTACCACTTTGAAGCTAAGCAAGGATGCTAGTGGAAAAAGTGTGGATCAAACTCTATATCGTGGCATGATAGGTAGCTTGCTTTACTTGACCGCAAGTAGGCCCGATATATCTTTTAGTGTGGGTGTGGGTGTGTGTGCTAGGTACCAAGCGGATCCCAAGGAGTCCCATCTCTCTTCCGTTAAGAGAATCATTCGCTATGTGAATGGGACTTCCAACTATGGGATTTGGTACTCTTTTGACACTAATGCTAGTCTTGTAGGCTTTAGTGATGCGGATTGGGCAGGAAATTGCGATGATAGGAAAAGCACATCGGGCGGTTGCTTCTTCCTAGGCAACAACTTGGTGTCTTGGTTTTGCAAGAAGCAAAACTCGATTTCCTTGTCCACGGCTGAGGCCGAGTACATAGCCGCAGGGAGTGGATGCACACAACTCCTTTGGATGAAGCAAATGCTAGTCGACTACGGATTCAACCAAGGTACTCTAACCCTCTTTTGTGATAACATGAGTGCTATTAATATTTCCAAGAATCCGATACAACACTCTAGGACTAAGCATATTGACATCCGCCATCATTTCATTAGAGAGCTTGTTGAAAATAAATGCATAGCACTTGAACATGTAGGTACTAATGATCAACTTGCGGACTTATTTACTAAACCCTTAGATGCTACTCGATTTAAAACACTTAGTAGATCTATTGGGATATGTCTTGTGGAGTGATGTGTCTTGTACTTGACCCCATATGGGGAACTCAAGCAAAGAGAGCTATTTTGCATATTTGTTGTTTGCAAAATTTTGAAAAATCTTATGCCTCTTGTAAGGATTCCCGTTTTGTTGATTGGCTTATTTCGTGGACAAACCACATGTTGGGGTACTTTGTAAGGGTAGCTTAGGTATTGGTTTAATTGTTCGAAGCCCTTTGAAGACCTCGTGTTGATGAGCACCGAAGGTAATTTTCTTTGTGCTTACTTGTCTTGAAGAGATAGTTGCACACACTCACAACTCATGCATATGTTTTATCTTTGTATGTTGTGTTTCTTTTTGTTGTGCATCAATGCTTATTCTCATCTCTTCTTGCTTGTTATTTTGTTGCATCTTGTGTTTATAATGTCATAGCATGTTAGGCTTTTAGGATGCATCTTGCTTTTACCTTTTTACCCCTTGCATGTTTTCTTGTGGGGTTCAAAGGAGTGGGCTGTGCGCTGGTCGTCAAGCGCCGGACCAGCGCAGATCACCCAGTGGTCTGTCGCCGGTCGTGCGCTGGTCTACACCAGCGCAAGGCCACCAGCGCTGATCGCCCAGTATGGCTACGCTGGTCGTGCGCCTGTCTTAGCGCTGGTCGTCAAGCGCCTGTGCAATATTTGCCTTTGCGCTGGTCGTGCGCCTGTCGTCCAGCGCAAGTCCACCAGCGCACAGAGCAATTTCTGGTGCGTTTTTCAAAACGACCACACTTCACTTATGGCTCCTATATATATAACACTTTGACTTTAGGTCAGCAAAGAGAGTTCATATTCATATTCTATACTTAGGATATTTTTCAAGAGAAGAAAAATACACAAAGAACTCATTTTTAATCACTCAAATCAAATCCCTTGTGCATCAAATTTCATATTGCATCTTCTATGTCTAGATAGAAAGCATCAATGATTGGGTTTGCATCATCACAACTTGCTTGGTAAGATTTTGATTAAGTTCATCTTATTTGAGTATTTTTATTATCAAGCTATTCTCTTTAATTTACTTGTATGTTTTGATCATATGATAAATACAAGATTAGAGAATTAATTGTGATGAATTGATTGAGTGTTGTATTGTGATAGCTAATTAGGTTTTTAATTAATCTTGATTAGCTAAGCTATTTGACATGTCATTTAGCAATTGATATCTAGGGTTGATTAAATTGATTATATCATCATCCTAGATAAGCATCTAAGGTTACCTAGCCTTGTTTGTTATTTGAATATTCATTTATATTCACATAGGTTGTTTCTCTTCATTGAGAAGTAAGTCTTGAGGCTAAGAGTGCTTAGGCCTCAAGCAAATTGGAATAGGGTTGCTAATAAAGGCCCGCTGGGTAGAAGTGAGGGGTTACAGACCGGAGTGTTAGACGAGGTCTACATAGGTTGTAAACTTCATTTCAATTAGTGATTTCGAGTTCCGAGTGTGGCGCACGATACAGCCCGTGGTTTTTCCCAGTGGTTGGGTTTCCACGTATACATCAAGTGTTATTTAAATTCCGCACTATATTGCACTTGTATGTATTTTTGACTAGTAGGGGCATTTTCGTAAAATTGACTTGCATGCGAAAATTGGGTAATATTAGTTAAAATCTATTCACCCCCCCCTCTAGCTTTATAAAGAACACGCCTCTAGGACTTTCACCTCTTTCTTAATTGCTTGAGTAAGCTTGGTTGTACATATGTTTATATGTTTTCAATTCATAAGTGTGAACCTTGCTTGTTAACAATCCATGTCATATTTATGTTCAAACATGCATTTTTGGTCTAGGAGATCTACTTAGGAAGTATGATGTGAATGACCTATAGTTATCTCCATGACATGATGATTCTTTAATAACATGCTAATGTCACATGAAAAAGCATGAAATTCATATAACATGCTCACATGAAAAGCATGAATTGATGATTGCATATTTTTTAAAATGCAAAACTTGTGTGAAAAAGCTTATGAGACTCAAATGAAAATCATAATGTCTCTCTTTCTTTATTTGTTGAACATGGCTACTATCATACGGATATCTTATCCGGAAAAATCAAATAGGGTGCAAAGTCGCTCATGCCATGTTTCGCCTATAAAGTTGGATATAGTTGCTCTTAAATTGAAATCAATGAAATCTTTATATCCTTGCTTTTCTCATGACATTGGTGAAATTGGTTTGAATTCTTATTTGAAACCTTTGTCATTTGCTTTGCCAAATACCATTGTTTCTTGGGCTTGAATGCTACATGTCTTGTATGCAAAGCATGTTTGATTCACACATTTTCTCTAAATAAATCTCCTTGTTTCTCTCCATTTAATTGAGATGCATAAAGTGACTTATATTGATTATGCAAATATCGTGTATGCTACTATGTCTCTTTGCTTAGAGTGACCCGGTTGGGGACTACTCCTTTGCCTATATCATGACAAAAAGGGGGAGTAGATATGGTAAGGGGAGTTGCAAATTGTAGTGGCAATTGTGCATGTTGCAATTGTGCATGTTGGGGAGAAAACATATTGAGGGGGAGTAACCCATTGAGGGGGAGCATTGCATTCACATTCATAGCATGATGTTGATGTTGTACTTAATTTTTAATGCAAATGCTTGTTTTATCTCACGTGATTAATCTCACATGCTTGTTTCGGAAAGTATAGAAACTCTGTTTTGAAGGATTGATTATTCTACAAGAGATTGAAGACTTGAAGATTTTTTATTATCTCTTTGTAATGTAGAAAATCCCCTTGGTTTCTAGTTTTGTTGTGAGGATTAATGTGAGTGGTGGTTTTGTCACGAAATAGCCAAAGGGGGAGATTGTAAGGATTCCCATTCCTTGATTGGCTTATTTCGTAGACAAACCACAATTGGGGTTTTTGTAAGGGTAGATTAGGCTCTCAAGACCTCAAGAGAAGAAGCACCAAAGGTATATTTCTTGTGCTTGCTTTACTTTGAAGAGATGTAGTTGCACACATACACAACACTTGCATAATTCTTATTTGTATGTTGTGTTTGCAGTTTATGTGCATCATTGGGTATTTAAATCTCTCTTCTTGCATCTTGTGATTATAATGGCATATCTAGTTAGGCTTAGGATGCATTTCTTTTGACCCTTGCACTTTTGTTTGTGTGCTTAAGGGAGTGTGTGCGCTAGTCGTCACCAGCACAACTAGTCCAGTGGACTGCCGCTGGTCGTGCGCTGGTCTGCATCGGCGCACTCCTCCAGCGCAACTCCTCTAGTAGGTTGTCGCTGTTGGTGCGCTGGTCGTCACCAGCGCAAGCACTACCAGCGCATATCGTCCAGAATGTTGCCGCTGGTCTTGCGCCCTTGAGGTGCACCACTCGTCGAGCGCCCTTGCCAGTTAAAGGGCGTGCGTTGGTGAGTTGCGCTGGTCGTCCAGCGCAGAACCAGCACAGCTGACGGGAATCTGAAGCGTTTTTTTTCAAAACGACGCCACTTTGTACTGATCTCCTATATATATGTGGCTTTCTTCCTTAGGTCGTTTTTCATGAGTTCAAAAGCCATTTTTACTAAGCATATTTTTCTTCAAGAGAAATTCCACCAAGAACTCATTTTTATTCACTCAAACATCATTCCATGAGCATCAATCTTCATCTAGCATCCTTCTTGAGCATCTAGATAGCTTATTTCATGGATTCTTCAACATACTTTGCTTGGTAAGGTTTTCACTTGTATCTTACATATTTTGTGTCTTTCTTTCCAAGCTATCTCTTTTATTACTTGTATATCATGGATTTATCTTTTAAATGCAAGTTAGAGATTAGTATGTTGAATGTTTGAGAGTTGTATTGTGATAGCTTCTAGGTTTTTTATAAATCTTGTGTTGCTAAGCTTTTTGACATGTCACTTAGTTTTTGATATATAGGATTGTTTATCTTGACATATCATCATCCTAGGTAAGCATATAGAGTTGCCTTGCTCTTGTTGCATTTTTGAGTATTTCATATATTCACATAGGTTGTAACTCTCTTCGTTAAGAAGAAAGTCTTGTGTAGCTTCCGGGATTAGGTTGCATAAATCACAAGCAATTGGACTAGGTTCGCTTATACCGGGATTAGGTAGGTGTGTGATTACTTCCGGGATTAGGTTGTAATTGGTTTACACATTTAGTGGATTCGAGGTTCGAGTGTGGCTTACTTACTAGCCCGTGGTTTTTCCCGTGAGGGTTTCCACGTAAATATCTTGTGTCATTTATATTTCCGCACTTTTACACTTGATATTTTATATTGTCTAGTTTGAGACATTTTCGTAATATTGACTTGTATGCGAAAATTGGGTAAAATTGTTTAAAATCTATTCACCCCCCCTCTAGATAATATATTTCACACCGAGTATTAGTTTCAGCCATGATGTTGACATATCCCCCATGACTTTACATGAAGCTTTCCATGATGTTGCCATATCCATATCAATTTCCATGATGTTGATTTCCATGCGTCCATGATGATGTTGCCATGACATTCCATGATGTTGCCATGACATTACATTATGTTTCCATGACATTTTTGTAGGGAAAAATACCGTAGTACATGCAGCGGAAGCGAGACTAAAAATAGATTTAGTATGTTTTAAAATTTTTCCTTTTTATGAACCTTAACCCTTTAAATTAATTAACCATATATAAAGTAACAAAAGTTGAATACCTTTTGTCGCGTGATCCGATTGACTTACGTCGATGGTAATCCGCAAGATCTTCAATCCTAGCACGAACGTGAATCACCTAGGAGCGTGGTCTCCCTTTTCTTTGAATTGCAAACCTGAGAATGGACAAACAAACTTTTCTTTTTCTTTTTCTTTTGTTAGTCACAAAACAATCAAAAGAATACAATGATTATTCCGGTCACTTTTGAGTTCTCAATCTAATGATCGAAACTCGCGTGAACCTAATTCGATGTTGTACACACAAGCTTATTGATGAACAATCAATTAGTGTACCATCAAAAGAATAATCTTTTTCTTTTCTTTTATGTTTTAGTAGAATAAAATCTAATACTTTTCTATGAGTTTAGAAGAAGAAGAAAATTGAATCAATCAACAAGTAGGGTGGCCGAATTCTATAACAAGTGTTATATAGGGTGGCCGAAATTTTTCTCCTCTTCCTTTTAGGGTTGGCCAAAATCTCCATGTGGTCCAATTAGGGTTGCCAAATTTCCTCTACAAAAAAGGATTTGTGTTGTACCCTAATTCACATGTTAATTAGACTCCTAACCCTAATTCAACTCATAAGTATTTTTATTCTTTTATTGACTTAATAAAAGACTTTCCTATTTGATTAAATAAATAAAACTTATTATTTATTTTCTTACCAAATAAGTCTTTTACTTTTAATATACTACTACCAATAGTATATCTCTAGGAAATATATTTCCTGATCAGAAAAAGATTTGTTTCTTAATTAAACAATTAATTAATAAATTAATTAATTCTTATTTAATTAATCAATGAAACAAAATAATATATTAGGCTAATCTATTAACCTTGCCGCCCCACATGTATAAAAATGGGCCATATATTATTTTCTTATTTCATTTAATCCATTGGACTTTAAATAAAAAGCCCACATGTGAACCAGACCCATTCTTACTAAAAGAAACAAGCCCACATGCCATTCATTAATATATAAATATAATTGAGCAGCCCATTAAATAATTAATGTGCAAATTATATTCTTAATATATTAAATGCAATTCTAGATGGACCTTTAAATTGGTCCGGTAGAATATATCAAGTGATCCATGCAAGTCCGTGTGGATTGGGGATCTTGGCGGGCTATCTAAATTTAAGCTTCAATAGACACAACCTAATCACAATCAACAAATGTTCACTTAGGTCCGATCCATTAATTTTAACTCATTCCACTAAAGAGCTAAAATTGAACTCTTAAATAAAGATAGAAAAGGAAGACGTTCCTCTTTCATAACCCTAGACAATCATATTGAAGATAGTGTATCCTCGTGATTAATATCAGTAATCGCCAAGAGTTCATAGACCGCCTATAACTCTCCAAGTTACCATATTTACTCATATGACCACGTTTTGAACTTGGATATTTTGACTTGTCCAGAAGCCATGTTTTCAATAGTCACTATCGAAAACTCAACGTTGAGATTTAATATCCAATTACCTCAAAACATCCATATGATGATATTATACTCTCATTTAATAAATGGAGCCACGATGTCCATATCTATAAATGAAGTCCTCTATCGATTAACAAATGAATATCACCAAACTATCGAGGATAGACTATGCTATATAATCGTACTCATTGATAACTCAAATGATATCACTTGCAACCATAAGTCCATCATTTATCTCAGGATTAAGATAGACTCTCCGATTGTCCTGATAATGAAAAGACTATTATCTATTGACGTTCTAGATAAAGCTTTTCATTGTGATCCAGTTCAATGCACCCAGTGCACTAGATTCTTTTGCTCGAAGACACTCCGATGATTTTAGACTCATCATATCTCATTTGATCCCACTCAAATGCTATCAAAAGAATTCTACAACTTTAACAAGATAAAGGTACCCAACCTTTAACTTAAGTTGTGAACAATATTCAAGACTAACTAAAGAATTGTGTCTACCACATACATATCCAGATGTACGAACAATTCTTCTTTTCTCATAGTCTTTAGACCTTATGATTATTTACTTTGACAATTATAATGTTAAACTATAAATGCTATAAGATTTGTTAAACCAGAAATCACTTTATTAATATAAAAAAGATTGTTAATTACAATATTACACTCTTGCTATTGAGCATAATCCTAACAATTTTATGATGTTTACATGACTTTCATGACTTTCATTCCGTAATGCCATGACCAAGGCTAACATGGACATTCCATGATGCTTTCGATTCCATGATGTTGACATGACTTTCCATGATGCCATGCTTACACGATGACTTTTCATTACATGTTCATGTTAGCCCCTTATATTTTGATTTTCCATGCTTTCATGAATTGCCTATGGTTTTTTACACGAACCTGCCATTATTTCATATATATATTCCCCCTATTATTTTCATATGGCTTTGGAACCAAACGCGAAAACCTTCTTATATTCGGATCACGAGGGATGGATCAAGGCAAGGATAAACTCGAAAAGTCGGCACCACTGTAACATTCTTGGTGACATTGATAAAGTTTTAGGCAGATTACACATTTCAGAGGGGTTTAAGCAAGGACCTTTCGGCCACTACTTAGGTCTGCATTTGCCCGTCACTATATATGGAAAAGTTTTGCATTCTATTCTCAAAAGGCCATCACCACCTCGAGATGACGAAATGTGGTTTGGGCTGGGTATGCGACAACATCGTTTCTGTCAAGTTGAGTTTTACCTATGTTCTAGGCTAAAAATGGGTAAATTGCCAGAAGGATTGATAAGGGCGAAGTATACTCCAACGGAGAACAGCCTATACGCAAGACATTTCCAGAACCAACCTACATACGAATCTTTGTTCGAAACTTTTAAACGACTGACCGACGATCAAGGTGAAGATGGCCTGAAGATGGCAAATCTATTGGTCATAGCGTATATCTTATGCACTATCAACACATGTGACCATGTACCGCTATGGATGTTTGCATTAGTGGATGATGACGTAGCTTTCAAAGGTTTTCCATGGGGTTCATATGTGTATAGTTTTACTTTGCACTGGATTAAAAATGCTATACAAAAAAACCTTGGCAGCCTCAAACCCAAACCATCAAACGAAGCAGACAAGAATGAGTCAGAGTCCAAAACAATCGAATCAGTTGTTGAAGGTGAAGGTAAACAAGAATCACATAATGTAGGTCCTTCCAAAGGAAATGCAAAAAAAAAGAGGAAGAAAAAAGACTGAAAGCAAACCCGAACCAAAACCTACCATCACTTACAACCTTTCCAGGTTTCTTCTCTGTTTTCAGGTATGTACACCGACTATGACGGCTTAAATACTGATTGACTGGATCCATTTCCTAACACATGTTTATAATGCTACTTAATGAAAACGTTAATAGGTTTAGGCCATTAAAAGATTTCCTTTTCTGATCGGCGTAATTGGCATTCACCGCGGTTGGAGTTATCGACGGTTTAAAAACTAGGAGTTTTTCGGCACTTCGAATGGTTTCAATGAAAAGTTTTTTGACAAACGCAGTGTATGTGTGTATATATATATATATATATACCCATGTCACTTGCAACCTTTAAATGTCATGTTAGATTTTTATCTCACTTTAACATTAACGGTAATCCTCTGATATGTGCAGTTGGTAACAGTGGATATGAAACCTATTCCAACTGAAAAACAGCAAACCTACTTCAAATCAATCGATATGGACTTCGTATATGACAGTTTTATTCATAGGGGATGCCTTGCCCAACCATATCGAACAGTCTATTACTGATGATCAAGTAGGGTGTGAATTGGCTGGTGGTATTCAGGATTTGGACAACCAGGAAACCAAAAAGAAAAAGGAACAAATCGATCCCTATCACATATCGTGCCCACCTTCAGTTCAGAGGACACTGTTTCCCAACAACGAATCTCTTGAGACTACACCTAATCCAAATGGCATGGATGACCCTAACCTAAAGGAGGTTACATATAAAAGTATGTGTGGGATGATGACAAAGGTCTTGTTTGACGTTCTTCCCAAGGTGCTTCCCCAGGCAGTAGTTAAGGATGTGTTGCCTAATGAGGTTATGGAAAAAAAAATACTTCTGAGGTGATAACTGTATGACGTTCTGCCCAAGATGTTGTATGACGTTCTACCCAAGGTGTTTCCTCAGGTACTTAATGATGTGCTCCTTAAGGTCCTCTCTCAGGCACTGAATGACATTCTTCCGAAGGTGATGCCTGCTTATCTGGAGAAGGCGATGCACAAGAATCTGTACAACGTGCATGGGACTGCCTCTGACTCTACCAACAAAAAAGACAAAACTGAGGCAAATGATAATAAGGACTCCGAGGCCGCAAAACTGGATGGACATGCTCCCAAAGTCAATGAATCTGAAGAGAATCGGTACAATGTTCATGTGACTGCCTCCGACCCTGCCGACAAAAAAGACAAACCTGAGGAAGTTGATAATAAAGACTCCGAGGCCCCAACACCGGATGAACATCCTCCCAAAGTCGAAGAATTTGAAGTTGCAGTTGAGGTACACATATTCTTATCCAAGTCCTTACATAGTACAATATTATTTGCAATATTATTTGGCTTTCTTAATACCTATTCCACGTTACCCATTTATTATTTTTGGGTTTCTTATTACCTATTCCGTGTTATCCAAATAGGTACATACAAGTTACAGTTTAGTCACCCTTCGATTTTCTGTGATCATATAGCAATGTTTCTTTGATCATATAGCAATGCTTTTAATTGCATTAGTTGTGATACATGCTCGTATAGGGTCCCTTATAGGCTGCAAACGTACGATCGATCTCGAACCTTACAGATCTCTGATTCCCAATTTGATGGTCCTGACAGTGGACCAAAGTATAATTCTCTTAGAAAAAAAGCCAGACAACTACCCAAACAGGGATATAGAAACCGTGAGGAAGCGGAAGAGATCCAAATTTCTGAATAGCCTTTGGATCGATCCCGAGAAAAGGAAGAAGCGAAAGTGACTAAAAAGGGGACAACTCCCTGATATTAGTGATGATGACGATTTATTGGACACTGAATATGCCGCTTTCCTGAAAACCACTGGCGATAATAAATCGTAAATTTAAACTTTTATTTTTGTAACCTCTTCATCCTCTTATTATCTATCTTTTTACTTGCATCTAATACATTTCGTGTACTACCACAGTCTTTACGTGGGTCAAGCAGAGCGATTTACTCAGCAAAATTTTCTTGACATGAAGTGCCTGTCGGTGCTGTTCTCCAACCTAGTAATTATAACTGTTTTTGTACATGCTATTTATTGTATATGCTATTTATCCCCTTTATGTTTTGGCCGAACACCTTAAACAGTCCTTCTTAATACAAACCAAAATTCTATCAGCATGTTGACAGCTTTATGGATGTTCTATGGAGGCGGCGTTGTTCTAGAGATACCGAGTATGCGCAGGACATCACTATGGTTAAGTGTTCATTCTACGTAAGTATATCCGAGTAACTACGTATCCAACAGTTATTTAATGAGTATAACACATCTCTGTCTCCGACAAAGTAACACCAATCCTTTAAACAGCGTACCTTGCTACAAAATGGGACCCGTTCAAGGCAACCTTGAAATCGAAGACCAAACCGGTACGAAAGAGGGGTAGAAAAAAACAGGATTCTTGGATTGAATTTCCGGACATTGATGTCATGTCTTTCGTCCACGACGAATAGTGTGTGGATGTTGTTGTAGGAACTCAGGGTTACGGATCACGCAACGGAAAGGTTTTAAATTTTTTTAATGCAATCATAAACTAAGCCATTTGTACAGTAATAATCAAATGCAATAAGATGGAGAAGAAACTAATTCATACCAATGTTTGTAGGCTCCTTCCCGATTTGAACCACAGGATCTTCTTGGCTATCACCCAGGATTGGTAACGACGTGTGGTCACATCACAGTACTCAGAAACTTGAATGGAGGTAGAAAAGACACACGAAAACAACTCTTGTTTTCTCTTGATAGGGTTCGGCCAGCCTTGAAAAAGACTAGAAGCAAACTAATTTTTTGTTTTTTTTTCTCTTTTCTTTCTACTTGGCCGCACACACTTGTTCTCTTTTTCACTTGAGTTGTGTGAATGGTATGTTGATTAAAAACTATAAATCACATATATATATTTTAAAATAAACTAGTCAATTAAATCTTTTAAGATATCTGGTATCTTTAAAGATATTATTTAATATTAATTTATTTGATTTGATTTGAATTCAAACTCTTTTAAATTCAAATTTAAATCTTTAATTTAATGAAAATAAAACAATCAAATTATCTTACCTTCATTCAAAATTAAATATCAATCAACACCCTCCATCTAATGATTAATTACACAATTAAATAATCTAATTATTTAATTAACATAATCATTAATATTCATTAAATAAATAATCTCATTATTCACTAACGGACATTCCTGGCTCGGCTCAGATAACGCAATTCCGGGAGGAGTCGGTAGTTGGGCACTGGATCCCTTCGGACCTGGAGAACGTGTGACGCTGGGTCGGGGTTTGGTGAACCAACTGGTCGCTCCTCTAGTTGAAGTATCGGGCCCCTTTTAACATTTGGCTTCATACATTTCCATAACTCATAGTAGGTATTCCTAGATCCGGGCCTTAGGAAAACTCTATTCCCTATATAGCAAGCCGTATTGACGGCTTCGACCCATAGGTTCCTAGGGACATTGTTGCTAAGCAACATAACATGGGCCATCTCTTGAAGGACCCTATTTTTCCTCTCAATAACTCCATTTTGTTGAGGTGTCCTAGGAGCCAAAAACTCATGGGAGATCCCTAAGCTATTGCAATAGCTTTCAAAGAGGGCATTCTCAAACTCCCTCCCATGGTCACTTCTAATCCGTTTAATGCTTTTAATGTTAGAATTCATTTCATTTTGTATTTTAGTACAAAGCATTTTAAACTTGTCAAAAGTTTCGGATTTTTCTCTAAGAAAATATGTCCATGTGAACCTAGAGAAATCATCAACACAAACAAAAATATATCTCTTTCCACCTAAGCTTTCGGTTTGCATAGGACCTATGAGATCCATGTGGAGAAGCTCTAGGGGATCCTTGGTGGAGAGATACTTGCCCTTTTTGTGCATGTTTTTGGTTTGTTTTCCTTGTTGGCAAGGTCCACAAACCCCATTGACTTTCTTCCCAAGCTTAGAGAGGCCACGCACACAATTGAACTTTCCAAGGGTTCGTAAATCCCTAAAGTTTATGTGGCCAAGTCTTTCATGCCACAACTCAATTTGCTCATCCACGAACACATTATTTGAGACTATTCTAGCTTCAAGACAATAACAATTGTCGCTATATCTCATACCTTTTAACAAGGTTTGTCCATCGGGCTTTAGGATAGAGCAATCATCTTTACTAAACAAGACGGAATATCCTTCATCACTAAGATGTGAAATGCTTATCAAATTTGCTTTCAAGCCATTAACAAATAAAGCATTGGATAAGGAGGGTAATCTGGGAACGGAAATGGTTCTTTTCCCTACAACTCTCTTTTTGGATCCATCACCAAAGGTGACATATCCTCCTTCCTCCATGACAAGAGTCTCGAAGAAAATCTTGTTTCCCGTCATGTACCTAGAGCACCTACTATCTAAATACCAAAAATTAGAAGAATTAGCCTTTAAGGCAATTTGTGCAATATGGCAAACATTTTCATTCTTCCTAATCCACCTAGGTAAAACATTCTCTTTCCTAGTGGTCTTTGGTACATGGGCTCTAGATGTCTTAGGATCATGCAAATTAATCTTATAATTCCTAGGAACATGCATCATGGCTCTTTTCTTTTTCTTCTCAATCATGCTTTTAGTTTTACACATTTTAATATAACGAAAACATCTTGGTCTAATATGACCATCAAAACCACAAAAATGACATGTAGGAATAAAATAAGGAATCATACCTTGTCCTTGTGCGTAAATATGAGCTTTCCCATGTCTTTGTGGTTGAGTGGGTTCAATCCATCTTCGTTGTTGAACCGGTCTAGCTTGCTTCCGAGGTATAGCTTGCATGATTGGTCCATTTCCTTTATGAGCCATAGGTTGAGAAATGTTGGTTTGAAAGGCTCTTGTAGGTTGAGCTTGAGGTTGCCTTCTTGGTGCCATATTCACTTGTGCATTATTCGAACATTGTCCTAGATCAATTTTCTTCCTAGGAGTTTGCATCGGTGAAGCTTATTTGTTGCCCAAGCTCTTGACAAATACGGTCTTGTTGGAGGTTAAGATCTCCTTACCATCTTCATACCTAAGACCCCTCTTGTCACACGGACTCTTTCCAACACCAAGTATATGGTCAAGCTTCTTGGTGCTAAAAGCCATCCTAGCTAATGATTCTTTAGCTTCATCAAGCTCCCTTTTCAAACCTTCTTCATTCCTCTTAAATAAGGCTAACTCCTCTCTTAGCTTATCTTCATTCGATGTGGATCTCACTACTTCTTCACTTAATTGGTCTATATGAGATAAGAGCTCTAGGTTTTCTTTCTTCAATCTCATGATCTCTCTCTTGTTTTTTAACCTTGAATTC
The DNA here is from genome assembly GCA_008009225.1 of Acer yangbiense. Classification (NCBI taxonomy): domain Eukaryota; kingdom Viridiplantae; phylum Streptophyta; class Magnoliopsida; order Sapindales; family Sapindaceae; genus Acer; species Acer yangbiense. The sequence continues at coordinate 15,099,786 of CM017767.1, forward strand.
TCAAACTTGACCATGTAGTCTCTAAAATCCATTCTATCCACTTTTCCATTAGTGGAGTGAGATGAATAGCCATCATCACTTGAGTCAATTTCCTATTGACTCTCATTCTCTTCTTCACTAGAACCTTTGCTATTGTGAGATGAGGCAAAGGTTATGAAGTTAGCCATGAGCTCTTCATCATCCGAAGACTCATCTCCCTAATTGGAGTCATCACTTCCACTCCATGTGGCGGCCATCACTTTACCCTTTTTCTTGTTAATGTGATTAGCACATTCGGGGGCAAAGTGGTCTATGCCACCACACTCATAGCATCGGACCCCTTTCTTTTCAGTTTTCTCTTGCCTAGGCTCAAACTTCTTGAATGGAGTCTTTTTCTTGAAGTCTTGACCCTTGGATCCGAAACCCTTCTTCTCGAACTTGTAGAATTTCTTGAACCTTCTCATTAACAAGGCCATTTCTTCGTCCGAGTCATCATTCTCCTCCTTCACATCTTTGAAGGCTTTCAAAGCAATTCCCTTTTGCTTTTTAGGAGGTGTGGAGGTAGGACCCTTCCTAGACTCATAAGCTAGAAGCCTCCCTATCACCTCACTCAGCTTCATATCCTTGTAAGTGCTATTCTCCTCTAAAGCCGTCACCTTAGACTCAAATCTATCAGGGAGAGATCTCATAATCTTTTGCTTGATCCTCCTATCCAAGTAAGGGTCACCAAGTTGATGACTTTGGTTAACTATGTCCATCAACTTGATCTCGAAATCGTTGAAGCACTTATTCTCCTCCATCTTAAGCATTTTGAATTGAGTTTGGAGGACTTGAAGCTTGGAGTCCTTCACCACTTCGGTTCCCTCATGTGTAACCTCTAGGATGTCTCATGCCTCATTAGCTATCCTAGTGTTTTGAATCAACTTATATTGATTTTTGTCCATTGCACATAGGATAGCATGCATCGCCTTCCTATTCCATTTTGATGACTCAAACTCTTGCGTGTTCCATTGCACTTTAGGTTTGAGCACATCCTCTCCTCCACCTGTAGGACTCATCATGGGTGATGTGTAGCCGTCTTCAACCACCATCCAAGCCCGGTCATGGATTTGACATATGGACGACTCCATCTTGCTTTTCCAAGAGGCATGATTCAACCCGGTAATAAGTGGAGGCCTTGTGCTAGAAGCATCCTCATTGCCACCACCATTTCCATCGTTTCCACTCATAGTGTTTATGAATGAATGAAATGAATGCAACAGTATGAACGATCAAAAATCACACAAAATGCAAAACACACTAAAATGAGCAAGGTTCACCTAAGTATATCTAGGAACCCGCTCTGATACCAATTGAAACAAATATTGCACGGTGTGTATAAAACTATCTAGAGGGGGGTGAATAGATTTTAAAGATATTACCCAATTTTTCGTGTATAGTCAATATTACGAAATTACCCCAAACTAGATAAAGCAATAAATCAAGTGTAAAATGCAAAAATTAAATAACACTTGATTTTTACATGGAAACCCTCACGAGAAAAACCACGGGCTAATAAGTGACTCGAACCTCGAATCCACTATATGTGTAAACCAATTACAACCTAATCCCGGTAAGTAATCACACACCTAGCTAATCCCGGTATAAGTGGACCTAGTCCAATTGCTTGCAAATTAAGCAACTTAATCCCGGTCACAAAACAAGACTTAATTCTCTAAGAAGAGATAATATAACCTATGTGAATATGAGAAATATTCAAAATGCAATTTAGAGATAGGTTACTCTATATGCTTATCTAGGATGATGATTTTTCAATTAATTCAATCCTAGATATTAAAAGCTAGATGACATGTCAATTAGCTTAGCTAAACATAGATTATGAAAACCTAGAAAGCTATCACAATACAACACTCAATCAAATCAACACAACAATCTCTGTCTTGAATATTAGAATTTAATCTAAGAACAATCAAGTAATAAAAGAGCTGCCATAATAAATAAAACACTAATTATATATGATAATAGTGAAGAACTTACCAAAGCAAGTGTGTTGATGAAAGACCTATTGATAGCGCTCCAAATGTTCACATTTAGCGCTCTCTATTCCTATCTTTTGTGTTCGTTTTCGAGCACTTTTGTGTATATAATGTGTGTTTTAGCTATGTGCAGGTAAATATCCCATATGGAAGGTGTTTGTACTGAAAGTGGGCAAAATAGGGCAATTTTGTGTGAAGAAGTCCAAGGCTGGTTTGTGCGGCTGGAATGAACCCGCCTAGCAGGAGAGCACGAACCCATCGAGGACCAAGGCTAGCTCAGACCTTCATGAAGGCTAGACATTGCCCGCGGATCCAAACCCGCCTAGAGTCCAAGGCTAGCTCGTGCGGCTGGACATAACTCGTCGTCCAAGCCTGCCGAGCACCAAGGCTAGCTTAGACCTTCGGGAAGGCTGGACATAACCCGCCGTCCAAGCTTGCCAAGACCAAGGCTGGTTCGTGCAGCTAGACATTGCCCGCCGCACGAACCCGCCTTACCCCTGTCCGAGCCAAAATCATGATATTTTCAGGGGCATTTCAGTCTTTTCACACCCCATTCATGCCCAAAACTTGCCACCATATATATACATCCCTTTTGCCTCTCTTTCAACGTGTGCACCATCCAACTTTGCTCCAAGAAACCACTTTTCTTGGATTGATCATCACAAAAGAGAGAGAGCAACTCCAAGCTTTCCATGGGGGATTTTCCTCCATGGAAAGCCTTCCATGGAGAGTAGAGATGCAGAGATAGGAGAGGCTTGGGTGTCAAAACCGAGCCAAGGGAGTTTCATAGCAAGGAAGACCTATTGGAGGCTTGTCTTCAAGGGTTATTTCTTCATTTACTCATCTCTTGTATTTCTATTGATGTATAACCCATTTGGGATAATTTGTAACCTACACTTATGCTAATATATGTATGTTTGTTCATTTGCTTTGATTTGGTATTGATTCATTCCTAGATGTATAGTGATTAAGCTCTTTTTATGATATTCATATGTATGGATGATTATGTGTTGATATGTATTTATGGATGAGATTAGGAGTAGATTAACTAAATGATTAGGAGTAGTTGTAATCAAATATCTCATTTGTTTATGTATGTTGATGTATGATTTACTATGTATGTGTTTAGAGTGATTAGAGAGATTGAGAGTTGAGTTTGTGCTCGGATTTCCATTCCGGGTATAATCTTGACTGTTAGCTCTTGGGAATGGAAATAGCTTAGGTGTGCATAATCATGCCACTTTAGCTTTGGTTCATAAGTTCTTGTGCTTAATGGGTCTAAACCCTAGACACAATCACTTTTCCGATTGGAGAGTGATGATATGATTAGGGAATTCCCTAATCAAGAGAACGAACCCTTTACTAGATTAATTGGATTCACATGTTAAACAATCGACATAAATTACATATTGTGTTTGGTAAACCGATTTCCCATATGTATTATATATCTTGCTATTCTCCCAGCCACCTTTGTTTTCGTAGTTAGGGTGTCTTGCCTTTAGGTGTAGATTAACTTAATTAGGAGTAGATTAATTAGATAGCCAAGACACCTGGCTACATTTCTATCATAGTTAGTTAGTTAGTTTACATTTCCGCACACACCACACCGCTTTCCTTTTTACATTGCTTTAATAAACACTAGAACTAGATACAGTTAACGAATCCATCTCCCTGTGGAATGAACCGTACTTGCCGCTATACGATCGTAACGATCCGTGTGCTTGCGGAAAAACATACGCGCCCCATTTATTTTACGATAGTTTAGAGAATTATCATGTGTCCCGCGTGCGCCGACCAAGTTGTTGGCGCCGCCGGGGATACTTAATTATAGACCGTTTCGGGGTGCGTCACCTATGCAAGCAAGCATCCTAGATATGCTAGAAGATGCTAGATGAATTTTGATGCATATGAATTTTGGTTTGAGTGTTTAAATGAGAAAACTTGATTGCTTTTTCTCACAAAAATCTCTCTTTTAAAAATAGGGTTCTTGATGATTAAAGAGTCACACTCAGAACAAGAGAAAGTGATGTATTTATAGGCATAAAAAACAAAGCATGTGAAAAGACAAGTTTGCCCCTGAAACGCACCGATCAGCGGTTTCAATCGGCGGTCAAACCGCCGTTCTTAACCGCCGAATTGAGCCCATGAAGAACAGAGCATCAACTGCGGTTTCGAAACCACCGTTCAAACCACTGAATAAAACCTAGAGATAAATCAATCAGGTCTGGAGCGGTGTTTTCGTTCGGCGGTTTCGAAACCGCCAAACCAATCGCAGAATTGATCCAGAGGTCTCTGGACTCAAACCGCGGTTTGATTCGGCGGCCAAGCCGCTGATCATAACTGTCGTTTCACCAAAAGAGGTGAAACCAAAGGAGAAGCCAAGGGCAATCTCCGTAGGCGGTTTTCACGCAAAACCAAGCACATACTAGTGCATGCGCGGACATTTCCGAACAATATCGGGAAACAAATTACAAGGCACAAAAGCACACAACAAAATACAACATCAAAGTGCAAGTGTGAAATGTGACATGTGAAGAGTATGCACACAAATGCAAGAATGCTAAGTGTGTGTGTGCAATCTAAATCTCTTCAAAGAAAAACTAAGTACTAGAGATTATACCTTTGGCGTGCTTGTCCCTTGAGGTCTTGAAAGGGCCTTTTAGCTTGAACCTCAATCACCTAAACTACCCTTACACAATAAACCCCAACATGTGGTTTGTCCACGAAATAAGCCAATCAATAAACAGGAACCTTACACCAAGAGAGGTAAGAGATTAATATATATGATGCCCTAGATGAAATGACATCGTTTTCGGCAATGGACAACAAAAACCCATCAAAAAATAGCCCAAACCGCTCTCATGACCGCTGTGGCTTTCACAGCGGTTTTCACTGGACAGCAAACCGCTACGGAAAACAATAGCGGTCGTGACAGCGGTTCAGCTCCTAAACGACATCGAAATATATCATATAATATATCGTTGGAAAGGTATGGAAGTATACTTTCTAGTTTACTTTATAGAATGAGGTTTCGATGTTTGTAGAAAGAGTTATTGTCATTTGAGTGACCAAAGGTCAGATTCGGATAACAGCTGTGATGCCTTGTTTTAGTGGTCACTTTGGAGATTTCAAAACCAATCCAAACGATCATAAACTATTACAAATAATATACCGTTGGAAAGGTATGGGTGTCTAGTTTGTCCAGAATTTTACAAAACTCGATTTAAATCTTTTTATTAAAAGTTATGGCCACAAGACCATACAAACGTAAGTTTTGAAAAACATTTAAAACATTAAATTCCAATCTTTTGAAACTAGACACTTCACTGCAAAAACCAAACCAAATCTAACACTTATCCAAGAGAAGAATGAGACCTTCTCAAGTGGTCAACCATCACGCTAAGACATGCACACCATCGTAGAAGCGCGAACGTTTCCGATCACATAAACGGAAACGAATTGCACCACACTTAAGACTAACATACATGAAGTGCAAGTGTGGTTATGAATAAATAACATGCATGGGAATGGATAACATCATGAGTAATCAACAAGCATGTGACACACAAAAGATATGCATTATATGAAAATGCATAAGTGTGATGATAAAGCATATAAGCACACAATTAAGAGAAACACAAATGCAATCATATAAATACAATGAAAGTGTGTGTGTGCTAAATGATATAGATGCACGAATCTATGAAACACACATGCATGGTAACAAATGTAAGATAGATAATGATGCATGCAAATGTGTGTGTGCACCTAATCTTTTCAAGAATCAAGGTCAAGTGATATACCTTATAAAGCTCTTGATCTTGAAGTCATGGAAATGCTTGAAAGCTTGCCTTGATAATCATCAAGATGACCTAAGCTACCCATTACACAATCATCCCCAACGTGGTATGTCATGAAATAATCCAATCACAAAATAGAGGTCCTTACAAATTCATTTGTTAAAACTTATCAAGTGTGCTTTTAATTCTTGTATTCCGCAAAATTTGAATTTGGAAGAGATTAGGCCTATACCTATTCACCCCCCTCCTCTAGGTATATTCTACATTATAGTTTAAGGGAATTTCATTTGGTATCAGAGCGGGTGTCTAGACGCACTTAGATAGATCCTTTATTTGTAGTGCTTGTGTTATTTGTGATAGTCATGATTAAGGAAGTGTGTTCTTATGTGGCTTCTTTTGTTGAACCTATTGACTTGGATGAGAAAAAGATCAATGATCTTATTCTTGAAAATGAATGCTTATCTAAAGTCAATGTGTCCCTCAATAAAAAGCTTGAGAATCATGGACTAGGCTCAAAGAAATTCAATGAAGTTAAAGACAAGATCCTAAGTCTTGAAATTAACTTAAAAGATAGCAATGATAGACTTAGCATCTTAAAGTTTTGAGTCTTCACCTTCCTCTAAGACATAGTCATCTTGCTCCGACGTCTCGTGGCTGGGTTCACTGGTTATATGGGTGCACTGCTTGGCCAATGCGGTAGGATTAGTGGACACCGCATAACAAGTGCGGGCAGCTTGTTGATCCCCACGAACTTCTCCTACTTTGGTTCCTACTGGGAATTTTAGGATGTGGTAAATGGACAGTACTCCCCTGATTCCCGATAGGAAAGGTCTTCCCAGGATCGCGTTGTAGGCGGACGGGGTATCAACCACAATAAACTCTGTCATGATGTTCTGCTGAAAGGGAGCCTCTCCAATTATTACCGGCAGAATATGAGTCCCGACTAGCATTACGGAATCTCCTGTAAAACCGTACAAGGGCGTGGTGCAGCTATTGTAGTAGGGGTTCTTCAGGTTAAGCTTTTCCAACGCTCTTTTAAACAAAATGTCGACATTGCTCCTGGTTTCTATCAGGATATGGTGAACCCAGTAATTAGCAATATGTACGTGGTCACCACTGGATCATCATGAGGCTGAACAGTGTTGTATGCATCCTCCTTCGTGAAAATGATCTGGCCAGAACGAGGATAGTCTTGAGATCCCCTAGAGACCCCGAGTACATCATGACCAGTGGTAAACCTCGGGATCTTCCTAGCATGGTTCTTCTTTGAGTTGTTAGAAGTCCCAACTAGTGTTGGGCCTTCACTGATGGTGTGAATTACTTGGATTTGATGCATCAAGTCTTTATTATTGTCCTTCCTTCTTTCTTCCGCATCTCTTATCTCACCTTGCACCTCCTTTCCTGCCTTGATGCTATCCCGAACCCACTACAAAAACTCAACTAAGAGCCCTCCCCTTACTAGTCCTTTGATCTGGTTGCGGAGGCTGTAGCATTCAGATGTGTTGTGCCCCACATCCTCATGAAAATCACAGTACTTGTAGCGATTCCTTTGATCAACTCGGATCTTTATAGAACCAGGCTTCTTAAGCCGACCTTTATCACGGATAGCGAGGTATATAGTTTCCCATGGAGTGTAATGGTTGTACCAGTCTTCTTCACTTGTTACCCAGGCTACTTCTCTTAACGGAGGTGTTGTTCTAGGAGGGGTCCTTCTTACCGGGTATCTATCCCGATGCTGGGGAGGAGGTGGCGGCCTGTAGGTCGACCGGTTTGGAGGATGGTTCTGAAATTTCTTTACCGGTGTAGGCTTCGGAGACTTCTTTTTCGACCGTTTAAATGATCGGGCTTCATCGTGCTCGACTTTGACTCGAAGTTGTTCATCTATGTCCACCTACTCTAGTGCCCTGTCATAGGCCTCTTGGTAAGTTTCGGGTGGATGCTTAGCAAACGATCGGAATAGTCTGCTGTTAGGATTATACTCAATAGCAAGAGTGTAATATTGTATTTGACAATCTTTTCATATTAATAAAGTGATTTCTATTTTAAACAAATCTTATAGCATTTATAGATTGAATATTATAATTGTCAAAAGTAAATAATTCAAAAGACTATGAGAAAAGAAGAATTGTTCGTACATCTGGATATGTATGAGGTAGACACAATTCATTAGTTAGTCTTGAATAAAGTTCATAAATTAAGTTAAAGGATGGGCACCTTTATCTTGTTAAAGTTGTAGAATTCTTTTGCTAGCATTTGAGTGGGATCAAATGTGTTATGATGAGTCTAAAATCATCGGAGGGTCTTCGAGTAAAAGAATCTAGTGCACTGGGTGCATTGAACAGGATCGCAATGAAATACTTTATCTAGAACCATCAGTAGATAAAAATCTTTTCATTATGAGGACAATCGGAGAGTCTATCTTAATCTTGAGATAAATGATGGACTTATGGTTACAAGTGTTATCATTTGAGCTATCAATGAGTACGAATATATAGCATAGTCTATCCTCGATAGTTTGGTGATATTCATTTGCTAATCGATAGAGGACTTCATTTATAGATATGGACATCGTGGCTCCATTTATTAAATGTGAGTAGAATATCATCATATGTATGTTTTGAGGTTTTTGATATTAAATCTTAACGTTGAGTTTTCAATATTGACTATTGAAAGATGACTTATGGATAAGTCATAATATATATCCAAGTTCAAAATGTGGTTATATGAGGAAATATGGTAACTTGGAGAGCTATAGGCGGTCTATGAGCTCTTGGCGATTACTGATATTCTTCACGAGGATTCACCATCTCTTATACGATTGTCTAGGGTATGAATGAGAAACATTTACTTGTTCTATCTTTATTTAAGAGTGCAATTTTAGTTCATTCATTTTAGTTCTTTAGTGGAATGAACTAAAATTAATAGATCGAACCTAAGTGAATCATTTGTTGATTGTGATTGGGTTATGTCTATTGAAGCTTAAATTTAGATAGCCTGATCGCACTATGAATGTTTACATTTAGCGCCCCTTTTTCCTACCTTTTGTGTTCGCATTCGAGCACTTTTGTGTGCATAACATGTGTTTTTGTTAAGTTCAGGTAATATGACCCTTCAGGAAGGTGTTTGCATCAAAATTGTCAAAAGAGGAGCAAAACAATGAGATGAAGATGTGGCGGGACAGAGCCCGCAGCACGAAGCCGTGGCACAAAGTCGCCGAAAATATGGCTAGCCATAAGCCGCCATCCAGAGGGTCAGAACTCGCCAAGTTATTTATGGCGGGTTCATGCAGGGAGACTATTCCAGCCGTCCTGAAGGTCTGAAGTCGCTAGAAATCACGGCGAGCTTGTGCCGGCAAGAAAGAAGCCGCCGAAAACGCATCAAAAGCCACGGCGAGTTCATGTCGATGGGAAAGATAGCGTCGAGAATTCTTCAGAAGCCGCGGTGGGTTTGAGCAGCGGGCTTAAAGCCGCGGAATGAACCTGCCAGAGGCACGTCCAAGGACAAATTGGGCATTCCTTGCCCAATTTGAAGAAAAAAGATATATATACTTCTCTCTCCTGTAGAAAAAAGTGTGACAAAGTTAGTATAGAACTAAGTTATTAGTAGTTTTTGGTATTACATCATAGAAGAGACTAGTGTGTGAAGAGGCTCATCATCTTGTAATCTTTGTAGCTAGAAAGATATTAGTCTTAGTAGAGCACCTAGTTCATCAATCTTTTGAAAGTTACTAGTGTTCATTGGTTTGTATTGCTGTGGGGAAAGGAGAGGTTTGGCCTTGGAACCGATCAAGACTTCAAGGGTAGTATTTCTTCCTTTTCTTCATTCTTATGCTATACTCAATGATCATGTGTAACTAACCCACTTTTGTTGGGGAATTTATGAAAGTATTGATGTAATCGCTTGTTACCACTTTTCTTATGTTAATCACTTGTGTATGCATGCTTAAACTTGATAAAATCATGCCATGTATCTAATAACCTTGGAAGCATGAATTGATTACCTTGGAGTGATGAAATACTAAATTCCTGATGTTTGAATGGTGTATGTTCATAAACTACTGTTTGATTAGAGTGTGTGGATCATAAGAATATCTTAAGAATCCATTCTATCAACCTCAGTTCCACAACTTACATTCACTAATGATTAGTCTAAACTTTAGATAATATATTAAGTGAATGGTTGAGAGTGCCAATTGTATAAATGGAACTACACTAGTGACTTGATCTTTATTGCATGAAGGTGGTTATTTGTGGTGCATCATTACTAAATTCATACATTCCCTAGCATCTTAGCTTTTAATTGTAATCATTTAATATCACATTAAGTTAATTCAGCAAAAATTCACTAATTCTAGCTTAGACCGTTCAATTGATTTCCCTGTGGATCGATACCCTTACTTTGTACACTATACTAGTCTAACAACTTGTACTATTGCAAAGGGTGAAATACTCACACGTTCAGTAATATAACCGTGGTAATTTAGATCAGATTATAGTGTAATTAGAGACCCGGTTAGGACGTGTCATAGCCCGCCAAGATCCTCAATCCACACGGACTTGCATGGATCACTTGATATATTCTACCGGACTAATTTATGAGTCCATCTATAATTGTATTAAGGCATGCAAACTTGTTTCTTTTAGTAAGAATGGGCCTAGTTCACATGTGGGCCTTTTATTAAGGTCCAATGGATTTAATAAAATAGAAAAAACAATATATAGATATATTAATATTTATGGCACTTGGCCGAAATATATATGTATTATATATGGCACATGGCCGAGATATATATGATATTATATTGTTTTATTTTTATTATTTGGTTAAATGGAAATTAATTAATTGATTGATTAATTATTTAATTAAAAATCAAAATCTTTTTCTGACTAGGAAATATGTTTCTTAGTAGTATACTGTTGTGGTAGTATAATGAGAATAAAAGACTTTATTTTATAAGAAGATAAATAAAAGGATTTTATTTATCAAGTCAAATTAGGAAGCCTTTGAGATAGTCACAAATACACTAAAGAGTTGGATTAGGTTTTGGAAATCAAAAGATTGATAGGAGTCATTGGTAGAAACACAAATCCTCTTCAAGTGAGGATTTCGGTCACCACATGTATTTCCTATTAGTGATTTTCGGCCAACCCTATTGTAATAGGGCAAGGAATTTGGTCACCTTATATAATACAAGTGATAGAATTCGGCCACCCCTAATGCAAGGCTTGAGAGTTATTTTTTTTTTGCTTGAGAAAAACAAAATCTAACTCTAGACATTAGTGTGAAAAATTCAGCCAAGAGAAAAAAAGAGAAGAGATCATTTTACTTCAGTAGTGCACTAGTAGCTTATACATCAATAGGCTTTGTGCACAACTTCGAATAAGGTTCACGCGAGTTCCGATCATTAGGTTGAGAATTCAAAAGTGACCAGAACGTTCTTTGTTATATTTTGGTGGTTTAGTGACTAACGAAAAAGAATAAGTTTTGTTATCCATCCTCAGGTACATGAAACAAATACGCGGTGTGTATGATATATATCTAGAGGGGGGGGGGAGTGAATAGATTTTAACTAATTTTACCCAATGTTCATGTATAGTCAAGATTACGAAAATGCCCCTACTAGTCAAAAATACAAACAAGTGTAATATGGTACGGAAATTAAATAACACTTGATGTATACGTGGAAACCCAACCACTGGGAAAACCCACGGGCCGTTTAGTGCGCCACAGTCAAACCTCGAAATCCACTAATTGAAATGGAGTTTGAAACAAATACACGGTGTGTATGATAAATATCTAGAGGGGGGGGGGTGAATAGATTTTAAGCTTTATTACCAATTTTCGCATGCAAGTCAATTTTACGAAAATGCCCATACTAGTCAAAAATACAAGCAAGTGTAATATAGTGCGGAATTTAAATAACACTTGATGTATACGTGGAAACCTAACCACTGGGAAAAACCACGGGCTGTTTAGTGTGCCACACTCGGACCTCGAAATCTGCTAATTGAAATGGAGTTTACAATCTATGTAGACCTCGTCTAACACTCCGGTCAATAACCCCCCACTTCTACCACTCGGGCCTTTAAAAGTGGCTCTAGTCCAATTGCTTGATGCCTAAGCAATCTTAGCCCTAAGACTTAATTCTCAATGAAGAGATTATGCAACCTATGTGAATATGTATGAATATTCAAATAACAAATAAGGCTAGGGAACCTTAGATGCTTATCTAGGATGATGATATAATCAATTAAATCAACCCTAGACATCAATAGCTAAATGACATGTCAAATAGCTTAGCTAATCAAGATTAAGCAAAAACCTAATTAGCTATCACAATACAACACTCAATCAATTCATCACAATTAATTCTCTATTCTTATATTTAGCATATGATCTAAAACATACAAGTAAATTAAAAGAGAAAGCTTAGCTAATCAAGATTAAGCAAAAACCTAATCAGCTATCACAATACAACACTCAATCAATTCATCACAATTAATTCTCTATTCTTATATTTAGCATATGATCTAAAACATACAAGTAAATTAAAAGAGAAAGCTTGATAGTAAAAATACTAAAATAAGATGAAGTTAATCAAAATCTTACCAAGCAAGTTGTGATGATGCAAACCCAATCATGGATGCATTCTATATAGTCATAGAAGATGCAATATGAAACTTGATGCACAAAGGATTTGATTTGAGTGGTTAAAGGTGAGTTCTTTGAGAAATTTTTTGCTTGAAAAAATATTCTAAGGAAAATATGATATTCTAAACTCACTTGAATGACCTAAAGTCATAGAGGCATATATATAGGGTGTCAAAACCAAAATGGTGCGTTTTGATAAGTTACACCTATTTTTGCCTTAGGCGCTGTACGTAGAGCGCCTCTTGTACAGCGCCTGTACAGCACCCATACTCTGATCTCTCGGGAAAACAGAGTGGCGCTGTACGTACAGCGCCTGTACAATGACCTAACAGCGACCGATTTAAATCGATCAGGTCTGTACAGCGCTTATATGGGCGCTGTTCGTACAGTGCTTTGTACAGCGCCCATCACAATGAAGGCAATCCTAAGTCTAGAATGAATATGACTTTGGTCAACAAAATGCAATCATGTAAGGCATGCAAGAAGAGATGTAAATGAACATTAATGAGCACATAATAACAACACATACACAACGTACAAGAAAATGAATTAAGCATGAGATGTGAGTGTGTGTGTGCAACTAATCTCTTCAAAGCAAATTAAGCACATAGAAGTTTACCTTTGGTGCTTATCAACCTTGAGGACATGAGAGGGTCTTGAGCTTGATTATGAACCACTTAAGCTACCCTTACATACAATCCCCAACACGTGGTTTGTCCATGAAATAAGCCAATCAAGATATGGGAATCCTCACAGAGTTTACAACCTATGTAGACATCGTCTAACACACCAGTCAATAACCCCCCACTTCTACCACGCGGGCCTTTAAAAGTGGCTCTAGTCCAATTTGCTTGAGGCCTAAGCAATCTTAGCCCCAAGTCTTAATTCTCAATGAAGAGATAATGCAACCTATGTGAATATGTATAAATATTCAAAATAACAAACAAGTCTAGGGAACCTTAGATGCTTATCTAGGATGATGATATAACAATTAAACAATCCTAAATATCAAGAGCTAAATGACATGTCAAAAAGCTTAGCTAATCAAGATTAGGCAAAAACCTAATTAGCTATCACAATACAACACTCAATCATATTCATTACAAATAATCTCTAACTTGTATTTAGCATATGATCTAAAACATACAAGAAATCAAAGAGATAGATAGATAAATAAAAACACTAAAATTAGATGAAATTAGTGTTCAACTTACCATAGCATGTGTGATGATGAATACCTATGCACTAGAACATCCTAGATATCATGGATGATGCTTAGATGAAGATTGATGCATATAAATTTTGATTTGAGTGATCAAGGAAGATCAAAGAAGAGTTCTTGATGAAAAAGCTCTCTTGAAAATGCTCTCAATTAAAAATATGATTTTTTGAGTCATTAAAAAACGACCTAAAGTTGAAGCAATGTTTATATAGGTGTCCCAATTGATGCAATGCCGTTTTGAAAAAAACAGGGTAAACCGCTGCCATTACCTTTGCCAAAGCCACAGCGATATCGACAGCGGTACATTAAAAATGCATCAAGTATGAAACCGCTGTGGCTACCGCAGCGGTTATGACAGCGGTGAACACTGTTCATGAAACCGCTATCCAACCGCTGTGAAAAATCCACAGCGGTCGAAGTGATGCAAACAGTGCATCACACCGCTGTCATATGTAGGGAAAAATACCGTAGTACACGCAGCCGAAGCAAGACTAAAAATAGATTTAGTATGTTTTAAAATTTTTCCTTTTTATGAACCTTAACCCTTTAAATTAATTAACCATATATAAAGTAACAAAAGTATAATACCTTTTGTTGCGTGATTCGATTGACTTACGTCGATGGTAATCCGCAAGATCTTCAATCCTAGCACGAACGTGAATCACCTAGGAGCGTGGTCTCCCTTTTCTTTGAATTGCAAACCTGAGAATGGACAAACAAACTTTTCTTTTTCTTTGTCAGTCTTAAAACAATCAAAAGAATACAAAAATTATTCCGGTCACTTTTGAGTTCTCAATCTAATGATCGAAACTCGCGTGAACCTAATTCGATGTTGTACACACAAGCTTATTGATGAACAAGCAATTAGTGTATCCTCGTGATTAATATCAGTAATCGCCAAGAGTTCATAGACCGCCTATAACTCTCCAAGTTACCATATATACTCATATGACCACATTTTGAACTTGGATATTTTGACTTGTCTAGAAGCCATGTTTTCAATAGTCACTATCGAAAACTCAACGTTGAGATTTAATATCCAATTACCTCAAAACATCCATATGATGATATTATACTCTCATTTAATAAATGGAGCCACGATGTCCATATCTATAAATGAAGTCCTGTATCGATTAACAAATGAATATCACCAAACTATTGAGGATAGACTATGCTATATAATCGTACTCATTGATAACTCAAATGATATCACTTGCAACCATAAGTCCATCATTTATCTCAGGATTAAGATAGACTCTCTGATTGTCCTGATAATGAAAAGACTATTATCTATTGACGGTTCTAGATAAAGCTTTTCATTGTGATCCAGTTCAATGCACCCAGTGCACTAGATTCTTTTGCTCGAAGACACTCCGATGATTTTAGACTCATCATATCTCATTTGATTCCACTCAAATGCTAGCAAAAGAATTCTACAACTTTAACAAGATAAAGGTGCCCAACCTTTAACTTAAGTTGTGAACAATATTCAAGACTAACTAAAGAATTGTGTCTACCACATACATATCCAGATGTACGAACAATTCTTCTTTTCTCATAGTCTTTAGACCTTATGATTATTTACTTTGACAATCATAATATTAAACTATAAATGCTATAAGATTTGTTAAACCAGAAATCACTTTATTAATATGAAAAAAGATTGTTAATTACAATATTACACTCTTGCTATTGAGCATAATCCTAACATCATAACCGCTGCTATAACCGCTGCTGAAGCCATAGTGGTAGTAACAGCGGTCTCCAGCCTTCATGCCAAGCAAAAGCAAGGCTTTGCATCCTAATGCCTAAATGTCATGGCATTTCAATGTACAAGATGCAATCAAATAAAACATGCAAGAAAAGATGTTCAAGAACATGCACGCACTCATATAAAACACACAACATACAAGAATAAGATTTATGCATGTGTTATGTGTGTGTGCAACTAATCTCTTCAAAGCAAATTAAGCACATAGATATTTACCTTTGGTGCTTCTTCTCTTGAGGTCTTGAGAGCCTAATCTACCCTTACAAAAACCCTAAATGTGGTTTGTCTACGAAATAAGCCAATCAAGATATGAGAATCCTTACAATCTCCCCATTTGGCTATTTCGTGACAAAACCACCACTCACATTGATTCCTCACAAAAAAATAGAAACTACGGGTCAACAAAGATTTTCTACATTACAGAGAGATATATTAAATACTACATCTTGAAGTCTTCAATCTCTTGTAGGAAAATCAATCCCTGAAAGCAAAGTTTCTATACTTTCCAATACAAGTAAAATGTGAGATTAATCAAGTGAGAATAAAAAACAAGCATTTGCATTCTAGAAATTAAAGTACAACATCATGCAATGTATTGATGGATGCAATGCTCTCCCTCAATGTATTGTCTCCCCAACATGCACAATTGCTACCACAATTTGCAGCTTCCCTTACCACTATTTTACTCCCCCTTTTTGTCATGATATAGGCAAATGAGTAGTACCCAACCGGGTCACTTAGCAAAGAGAGATAGTAGCATACTATATACTTGCATAATCATATAAGCCACTTTATGCAACTCAATTAATTGGAGAGAAACAAGGAGATTTATTTAAAGAAAATGTGTGAATCAAACATGCTTTACATACAAGACATGTAGCATTCAAGTCCAAAATGCAATGGTATTTGGCAAAGCAAATGACAAAGGTTTCTAATAGGAATTCAAACCAATTTCACCATTGTCATGAGAGAAGCAAGGATATAGAATTTTCATTGATTTTAATTTAATAGCAACTATATCCAACTTTACAAGCGAAACATGACATGAGCGACTTTGCACTCTATTTGATTTTTCCGGGGATGAAACCCGTATGATAGTAGCCATGATCAACTAATAAAGAAAGAGAGACATTTGGAATTTAAATTCCTTTGAACGGGTACAAGATCCTTTATTCCTTTTGAGTCTCATAAGCTTTTTCACACAAGTTTTGCATTTTAAGAATATGCAATCATCAATTCATGTTTTTTCATTTGAGCATGTTATATGAATTTCATGCTTTTTCATTTGACATTAGCATGTTATTAAAGAATCATCATGTCATGGAGATAACTATAGGTCATTAAAATCATACTTCCTATGAGAATCTCCTAGTCCAAAAAAGCATGTTTGAACATAAATATGACATGGATTGTAAACAAGCATGGTTCACACTTATTGAATAGAAAACATATATACATATGTGCAACCAAGCTTACTCAAGCAATCAACAAAGAAGCATAAGATTTTTCAAATATTTGCATGCAACAAGTATGCAATAGCTCTCTTTGCTTGAGTTCCCCATATGGGGTCAATCACCATCCTTCATCAATGAAGGTCATGAGGTCCTATGGACCTACCAAGTCCATTGGACTTAGTTGAACCTATTAAAGACTTGTTAGTCTCGTAGCAAGCGGGTTCATTTTTCCTTATCCACATAGATATGACATTTTTCTTCCTAGTGGTCAATGGTTCAAGAGTTCTAGAAATGATAAGATCATGAACATGAAATTTTTCTTTCCTATTAACATGCATTCTAGCTCTTGTCATTCTCTTTTCAATCATGCTTTTGACTCTACATAATTTAATGAAATGAAAGCAATTTGGTCTAATGTGACCATCAATACCACAAAAGTGACATGTAGGGATGAATTTAGAAATCATACCATGTCCTTGTGCATGCATAAGAGCCTTCACATGACTTTGTGGTTGATTGGGTTCAATCCTTCTTTGTTGGTGAACCGGTCTAGCTTGCTTCCTTGGTTCATTTTACATGATTGGCCTCTTTCCATTTAGAGTCATTTGATGAGGAATGTTGACTTGAGAGACTCTAATGCGTTGAGCTTGAGGTTGTCTCATTGGGGCTTCCTTCAATTGTGCACTTCTTGAACATTGTCCTAGATCAATTTTCTTCCTAGGAGTATGCACCGGCGAGGCTTCTATCTTGCCCAAACTCTTGACAAAGACGGTCTTGGTTGGAGTAGAGATCTCCTTGCTATCTTCATACCCAATACCTCTCTTGTCACAAGGGTTCTTTCCAACATCAAGTATGTGGTTAAGCTTTTTGGTGCTTGATGTCATCCTAGTCAATGACTCTTTAGCTTCATTAAGCTCCTTCTTCAAACCCTCTTCATTCCTCTTAGACAAAGCTAGCTCATCTCTTAGCTTGTCTTCAATCTTCTTGGATGTTTCCACTTGTTTACTTAAGTGGTCATTGTGTGTTGAAAGCTCTAGATTTTCTTCCTCTAAAATCCTTAGTTTTCTATTGTTCTTCTTCAATGAACTTTCACACTTGACTATAAAGTCATGAACATCCATTTTCTCTACATTTCCATTTGTAGAGTTAGATGAGGAGTCATCTTCACTTGAGTTATCTCCTACACTCTCCATCTCACCTATAGAGTCATTTCCCTCATTAAGACCTTCACCTTGGTCTCTTGAGTTAATAAGAACCATGTCCCAATGAGTAGCTACACCTATCTCCTCTAGAGCTACTTCTTCATCTCTTTCTTCTATGGGATCACTAGTCAAGGCATTCTTACCAACAACTTTATCTCCTATGAAAGTATACAAACATAGTTAAATTGCTTAAGGCATACCTAGAGGGGGGTGAATAGGTTTTTACACCTTTTTTCAATCCCTTGAACAAACTTTTGTTTGTCCCTCAAGGTAGCCTTACACACAACAAAATAAACCAAGAAAGACATACATAGACAATATAAGAATATAATCATGTGAACAAGGTCAATGTATATCATCTAGTTGTGTGAGGTATAAGAACAAATAAACACAACAATAAAGAATACTTGTATTTCAATAGATATTCAATAAGTTACAAGAGTGATCAAATATCACTATACAAAAATTATAATATACAAAAGAATCATATATACAAAAATGATCAAAAGAATGAATCTACAAATCACACTTTACAAATACTTGCTTCACTATATATCACAAGTGAATAATATGAAACAAGATAATAACATACACAAATAAAATATAAAAGATAGAGATAGGAAGAATTAACACAAGAGATTTTTTAACATGGTAAAACCTCCAAGGAGGAAACATCCACGGGTTGAAATACAACCATTAGGGTACTATATATATAGGATGATAAAAATAGAGAATCCACAAAGTGACAGATCTTTAGCTCACCCAACCTAGTGGAGTCTAAGTCTACCCAACCCTATTGGAAAGTATGAAATCCCTCAATGATGCGGAACCACCATATATTGGACAACACACAAAACCAACATCGATGGAAGATTAGAAATTCCTCAAGAGTGCATACACCTCCCGTGTACCCCGCTCTTTTGGAGTCTATGTCTAACCATACGCCTAGGCCTACCAATATAATAGCCAACTCCTTATTCAAGGCACTCATGCCTCTAGGGAGCCTCCCATGCATGACTATCCGAGTCCTCCCGACTCTAGCCATGACTCCTTGCTTGCCTATCCGAGTCATCCTGACTCTAGACAAGTCTTCTTGCTTGGCTATCCGAGTCATCCCGACTCTAACCAAGACTTCATGCCTTTTAGAAGGACTTCCTAGTGTGATCATGTGAATGCAAATGATGCAAACAATCAATTCAACATAGAACATGTGATCAATACATTCTATGGTACAAATAGACCTAAACATGTGATATCACAAGTAATAAAAGTCTAGATGCAAAATACAAGAATAAAACCTAAAGCATGTGTAAACACCAAACACATAAGCTCAAAGTCTCATTCACACATACAACACTTGAACAAAATATATTCATGAAGTACAAGTTCAAGATGCTATCAACATACAATAAAATGCTAGATACATGAGATTAAATCAATCAATATTCTAGCCAAAAATATAGAGCAAGGATTTAAGATGTAAATCAATTAAACCCTAGATTGCTCTAAAACACATACAAATACAATAATCCTAGATTTCATCAATCAAAGGATCAAATCAAATCTCAAGGTCATTTATCACAAAATTGATTCAATCAAGTCACAAACAACCTAAGATATCAACCTAATCACAATACAACTCACAATCATGTGAAAAACCTAGAATCATGGAAACTAGTTCACAAATGTCTCTAAATAGACTGTTGATTAGGATTGATTGTGAAGCTATCTTTCTCAATAGCATTCACCAAACATACAAGTATATATAGAAGAAGAAACCCCAAGCAAATTGAAGGTTATAAAATAAGAAATCCCAAAGATTAGACCAATACCTTGGATTCACGAGCTGGTTCGGTTTTCTATGTAGAACCACCAGAAAATCGATCAAACAGCTGCCAAACCACTTGGAAAAGGTAGAGGACTCGATTATGAAGAAGTTATGGTGTTTGGAAGGTGAGAAAATTTGGGAGAAAAATTCTGACGGGATTTTGCAATTTTTCTTCTTGAAAAACAAAATGGAGGGAATTGAGGGAATTAAAAAGGAGGAGAGAGAAGGAAAAAATGGACCAATCAAGAGTGGCCACATCACCCCAGCCCGTGGGTGGTGCGTGGGGCCCACGGCTCCCACACGGCTTGGGCCACGTGGCCTCTTGGCCACTTTCACCTCTCGCGTGCTCCCTCACGTTCTTCAGCCGTATCTTGGGCATCCGAACTCCGATTTAGAATCTGTTTTCGGATTACAAACCATGACTCCCTCATGCACGACAACGACTACACAACTTTGAAAAATAGTTGAGAAATCATCTCGAAAAATGACGATGAAGTCAACTCAACGAATGAGAAAGAAAAAATAGCGTAGCTACATCGTTTGGACTCGAAATTAAATGAATGAGTAACCAAAACGACCGAAACTCAATAAGGAATCATAATAGAGCATATTCAAGTCCAAATACAAAAATACAAAAACATACAAACACAAAGACACACACATATGCTATTTCCTAGACATATTCCTAGAACATGCAATAAGCAAAGTTTGTCAAGATAGTATAAATGCATGAGCATATATTATCAAGTGTGTGAAAGTGATATATAAATGATGTTTAACCATGAAGGAACACACAAGGATGCCATGTGTGTGTGCCTAGCTTTGTAAGAGATATGTGGTCTTATATTACCTTTGATGATCAATGAAGCACATATCTCTTTGAAGCCGGCATTTTGCATGAATTGTGGCCAAGACTTTCTTCGTCTTCATAAATCTTCAACATATGGACCACTAAACATTACAAAAGAAACATGTTTTGATATGGAATACATGCCAACACAAACTAGAAACCTAACATCCTACACAAGTGGCTCAAAATGCCATGTAGTTGATGGTAAGCTCATCATCACTTGATGACTTGTCTCCATCTTCGGAGTCATCACTTTCACTCCAAGTGGCGGCCATCACTTTTGCCATCTTGTTCTTCAAATTCCCACAATCGGGTGAGATGTGTCCTATACTGCCACACTCACAGCATTGGACCCCTTTCTTTTCACTATGCTCTTGCCCAGGCTCAAAACTCTTGAAGGGAGCCTTTTTCTTCAAGTCTTAGCCTTTTGATCCAAAGCCTTTCTTCTCGAACTTGACGAATTTCTTGAATCTTCTAAGCATCAATGCCGTGTCTTTGTCCGAGTCACCTTTTTCCTCCTTCTCAACCTTGGAAGCTTTCAAAGCAATCCCTTTTTGCTTTTTAGGAGATGTAATACTAGGAGCTTTCCTAGACTCATAGGCGAGGAGTGTTCCAATTACCTCAATTGGCTTCATGTCCTTATATCCATAATTCTCTTCTAAAGCCGTCACTTTTGATTCAAACCTAGTGGGGAGAGACCTCATAATTTTCTGCTTAACTCTCCTATCCGAATAAGGATCACCGAGTTGATGGCTTTGATTGACAATATCCATCAACTTGACTTCAAAGTCATTGAAGCATTCGTCCTCCTCCATCTTAAGCAACTCGAATTGCGTTTGAAGGACTTATAGCATGGAATCCTTGACAACATCGGTTCCTTCATGTACAACCTCTAGAGTATCCCATGCCTCATTGGCTATCCTAGTGTTCTGAATCAGTTTGTACTGATTTTCATCCACTGCTCATAGAAGAGCGTGCCATGCCGTCCTATTCCATTTTAAAGTCTCAAACTCTTCAATGGACCACTGAGCCTTAGGCTTGAGTACTTCTTCTCCACCACCCATGGGAGTCATCTTAGAAGGCGCATACCCATCTTCAATAGCCATCCATGCCTTATCATGGATTTGACACACGTATGCTTCCATCTTGCCTTTCCATGAGGCATAATTCACACCAGTGAGGAGAGGAGGTCGTGTGCTTGAAGCACCCTCATGGTTGCCACCGTATCCACTCATTGTATATAATGAATGAAGTTAAATGAATGCAAAATGTATGAATGAGCAAAAATCACACAAATGCAAAACACACCAAAAATGAGCTAGGATCACCTAAGTATATCTAGGAATCCGCTCTGATACCAATTGAAACAAATATGCGGTGTGTACGATATATATCTAGAGGGGGGTGAATAGATTTTAACTAATTTTACCCAATTTTCGCGTACATGTCAATTTTACGAAAATGCCCCTACTAGTAAAAAATACAAACAAGTGTAATATGGTGCGGAAATTAAATAACACTTGATGTATACGAGGAAACCCAACCACTGGGAAAAACCACGGGCTGTATAGTGGGCCACACTCGAAACTCGAAATCCACTAATTGAAATGGAGTTTACAACCTATGTAGACCTCATCTAACACACCGGTCAATAACCCCCCACTTCTACCACGCGGGCCTTTAAAAGTGGCTCTAGTCCAATTTGCTTGTAGCATAAGCAATCTTAGCCCCAAGTCTTAATTCTCAATGAAGAGATAATGCAACCTATGTGAATATGTATGAATATTCAAATAACAAACAAGGCTAGGGAACCTTAGATGCTTATCTAGGATGATGATATAACAATTAAACAATCCTAAATATCAAGAGCTAAATGACATGTCAAAAAGCTTAGCTAATCAAGATTAGGCAAAAACCTAATTAGCTATCACAATACAACACTCAATCATATTCATCACAAATAATCTCTAACTTGTATTTAGCATATGATCTAAAACATACAAGAAATCAAAGAGATAGATAGATAAATAAAAACACTAAAATTAGATGAAATTAGTGTTCAACTTACCATAGCATGTGTGATGATGAATACCTATGCACTAGAACATCCTAGATATCATGGATGATGCTTAGATGAAGATTGATGCTTAGATGAAGATTGATGCATATAAATTTTGATTTGAGTGATCAAGGAAGATCAAAGAAGAGTTCTTGATAAAAAAAAGCTCTCTTGAAAATGCTCTCAATTAAAAATATGGTTTTTTGAGTCATTAAAAAATGACCTAAAGTTGAAGCAATGTTTATATAGGTGTCCCAATTGATGCAATGCTGTTTTGAAAAAAATAGGGCAAACCGCTGCCATTACCACTGCCAAAGCCACAGCGGTATCAGCAGCGGTACATTAAAAATGCATCAGGTATGAAACCGCTGTGGCTACCGCAGCGGTTATGACAGCGGTGAACACTGTTCATGAAACCGCTGTCCAACTGTTGTGAAAAATCCACATCGGTCGAAGTGATGCAAACAGAGCATCACACCGCTGTCATAACCGCTGCCATAACTGCTGCCATAACCGGTGCCAAAGCCACAACGGTAGTGACAGCGGTCTCCAGCCTTCATGCCAAGCAAAAGCAAGGCTTTGCATCCTAATACCTAAATGTCATGGCATTTCAATGTACAAGATGCAATCAAATAAAACATGCAAGAAGAGATGTTCAAGAACATGCACGCACTCTTATAAAACACACAACATACAAGAATAAGATTTATGCATGTGTTGTGTGTGTGTGCAACTAATCTCTTCAAAGCAAATTAAGCATATAGATATTTACCTTTGGTGCTTTTTCTCTTGAGGTCTTGAGAGCCTAATCTACCCTTACAAAAACCCCAAATGTGGTTTGTCTTCGAAATAAGCCAATCAAGATATGGGAATCCTTACAGTACACAATTCAAAAAGAAGAGAGACCATGCTCCTAGGTGATTCACGTTCATGATTGGATTGGAAGATCTTCCGGATTACCATCGATGCAACGTCAATCGGATCACGCGATAAAGGTACGATACTTTCAATCATATATGTTAATTAATTAAAGGGTTAAGGTTCAACTTATGGAAAAAATTTAAAATATACTAAAACCTCTTTTAGTCTCGTTTCCGCTGCGTGCACTTGATTTTTCCCTACATCTGCCTGCCCATAAGTCCTTTTGAAGTTGGCCAAAGTCTCCTTTTCAGTAAATACTCTCATCTGGATCACTTCTTTATGGAACTTTTCTACATAGGATCTTAACGTCTCTCCCCGCTCCAGGATCACATACTGGAGTAGGACGGGGTCCTTGGCACAAAAGTCTGTAGTAAGTTTTGTAAATGAATCCACACTACCTAGTGGTAACTTTCTGAACCAAGTCTTGGCATAGTCAGTCAAGGTGGAAGGAAATATTCTGCACATTGCTGACCGGGTAGCATTCTGGACCTCCATCTAGTGGACAAAACTTTCCATGTGGCTCACGGGGTCTTCTGATCCAGAATATTTCTCGGCGGGCATCTTGAATTTGGGGGGTAGCTCTGCTTCTCTGATCCTCCTGGAGAAATGTGCATTCATCTTCCCCAAGGGGTTCTTCCGGGTGCCCCGGTGTTTTCCCTTCCTTAGTGTAGGGAAAAACGCATGCACGCTGTGGAAGCAAGACTAAAATAGAGTTATAGTATAGTTTAAAAATTTTCCTTAAAGATGAACCTTAACCGCTTGATTAATTAACATATAACAAAAGTATCATACCTTTGTAGCATGATCTGATTGACGTTGCGTCGATGGTATTCTGCAAGAACTTCCAATCCAATCACGAATGTGAATCACCTAGGAGTGTGGTCTCCTTTTCTTTGAATTGCGTACTTGAGGATGGAGAACAAAAACTTTTTATTTTTCGTTAGTCACAAAAACTTCCAAGAGATAACAAAGAACGTTCCGGTCACTTTTGAATTCTTAATCCTTTGATCAAAAGTCGTGTAAACCTAATTCGAAGTTGTGCACAAAGCCTTTTGATGTAAAAGCTACTAGTGCACTATCGAAATAAAACATTCTCTTCTCTCTTTTTCCTCTTGGCCGAAAACACACTAGTCTAAGAGTTGGATTTTGTTTTTCAAGCAAAAGAAAAATAACTCTCTATCAAGCAATTAGGGTTAGCCGAATTCTATACAAAGAATATATATATTGGCCGAAAAACACTTGCCAAAATATATATATATATATATATATATATATATATTTAGTGGACGACTTCTTGCCATATATATATACCTCTTCAGTGGACGACTTCTTGCCATATATATATACATCTATAGTGGACGAATTCTTGCTGCCATATATATATAATATATTAGGCGAATTCTTACTGCCATCTAACATTATATAGTAGGCGAATTCTACTTGCCATATATAGTGATAGCCTAAATCTTCCCTTAGGTAGATTTCTTATCTTTGGCCAAAATCCTCTCACAAGGAGGATTTGTGTTTTCACCAAAGACTCCTATCAATCTTTAGAATTCAACCCTAATCCAACTCATTAGTGTATTAAATTGTGACTATATCAAAGACTTCCTAATTTGACTAGATAAATAAATTCCTTTTATTTATTTACTTACCAAATAAAGTCTTTAATATTTATTATACTACCAACAATAGTATAATACTAGAAAACATATTTCCTAGTTAGAAAAAGATTTTGATCTTTAATTAAATAATTAATCAATCAATTGATTAATTCCCACTTAATCAAACAATAAAAATAAAACAATATAATAGGCCATTTTATTAAGCCTTGCCGCCCAAGTCCATACATGGGCTTATATATTGTTTTTCTATTTTATTAAATCCATTAGACTTTAATAAAAAGCCCACATGTGAACTAGGCTCATTCTTACTAAAAGAAACAAGCCCACATGCCTTAATACAATTCTAGATGGACCCAAAATTAGTCCAGTAGAATATATCAAGTGATCCATGCAAGTCCGTATGGATTGGGGATCTTGGCAGGCTATCTAAATATATGCTTCAATAGACATAACCCAATCACAATCAACAAATGATTCACTTAGGTTCAATCTATTAATTTTAGTTCATTCCACTAAAGAACTAAAATTGCACTCTTAAATAAAGATAGAATAAGTAAATGATTCTCATTCATACCCTAGACAATCTTATAAGAGATAGTGAATCCTCGTGAAGAATATCAGTAATCGCTAAGAGCTCATAGACCGCATATAGCTCTCCAAGTTACCATTTTTATTCATATGACCACATTTTGAACTTGGATATATATTATGACTTGTTCAGAAGTCATCTTTCAATAGTTACTATTGAAAACTCAATGTTAAGATTTAATATCCAATACCTCAAAACATCCATATGATGATATTCTACTCACATTTAAAAAATGAAGCCACGATATCCATATCTATAAATGAAGTCATCTATCGATTAGCAAATGAATACCACCAAACTATTGAGGATAGACTATGCTATATAATTGTACTCATTGATAGCTCAAATGATAACACTTGTAACCATAAGTCCATCATTTATCTCAGGATTAAGATAGACTGTCCGATTGTCCTGATAATGAAAAAACTTTTATCTACTGACGGTTCTAGATAAAGTATTTCATTGTGATCCTGTTCAATGCACCCAGTGCACTAGATTATTTTACTCGAAGACCCTCCGATGATTTTAGACTCATCATAACACATTTGATCCCACTCAAATGTGATCGTGCCAAATATGTTGTATATTTCGGCCCCTAAACCCGTAACCTTTGTATCATTTTCGTGCATTTTAGTGTCACTTATGGGCTCTATGTTCGTATTTGCAGGCATTTCCCCATTTCAGGTGATTAAAGCGCATTGCGGGACTTTCGGGCGAAAAGAGGACCAAGAATTGCAAAATGAGAGAGAAAAGCATCAGAGGCTACAAAAAGTGTGGATTAGTGCGGTTCCCAACCGCACTCCACCCGCACTATGGCCCAGACCAGAGGACCTGATTGCTGAAAGAAGATAAGGTGTTGGTGAGCCCAGGTCCCAACCGCACTCCACGCGTACTACTACCCAAACTAGTGTAGGGAAAAAACACGTTTGCACATAGCAGAAGCGAGACTAAAATAGGTTTAGTATGTTTTAAACTTTTTCCATAAGTTGAACCTTAACCCTTTAATTAATTAACATATAATACTAAAGATATCATACCTTTGTCGCGTGATCCGATTAACATTGCATCGATGTTAATCCGCAAGATCTTCCAATCCAATCACGAACGTGAATCACCTAGGAGTGTGGTCTCCCTTCTCTTTGAATTGTGTACCTGAGGATGGATTAACAAATCTTTTTCTTTTTCGTTAGTCACAACAAGTTCCAAAAGACAACAAAGAATGTTCCGGTCACTTTTGAATTCACAATCTTTAGATCGAAACTCGTGTGAACCTTATTCGAAATTGTGCACAAAAGCTTTTGATGTAAAAGTAACTAGTGCACTATCGAAATAAGAACAAACTTTTCTCTCTATTCCTCTTGGCCGAAAATCACACTAGTCTAAAAGTTGGATTCTATTTTTCTCTAGCAAAAGAAAAAACTCTCTCAAGCAAGAACTCTTGGGTTTTTGAATATATACAAAGAATATATATTTCTATCTTTAGTGGCCGCTCAATATAATATATATTTTTGTGCCGAATTCTTCTATGCCCAATATATATATATATATATATATCTTGTTTATATCTCTGCTGCACCATCTATATTATATATATGCACAATATATTATATATTTCTTGTGCCGTCTAGCCTTTTAGCACTAACAAGAGAACTATCCCTTTGCTCAATTTCATGCTTCAAGATGCTAAGTCTATCATTGCTATCTTTTAGATTAAATTCTAGACTTAGGATCTTGTCTTTAAGATCATTGAAATCTTTTGAGCCAAGTCCATGATTCTCTAGCTTCTTGTTGAGAGACACATTGACTTTAGATAAACGTTCATTTTCAAAAGTAAGATCATTGATCTTTTTCTCATCTAAGTCAATATGTTCAACAAAAGAAGCCACATAGGAACATACTTCCTTAATCATGATTATAACAAATAAAACAAAAACACTACAAAGAAAGGATTTATCTAAGTGCGTCTAGAAACCTGCTCTTATACCAAATGAAATTCCCTTAAGTAATAGTGTATTATATACCTAGAGGGGGGGGGGGGGGGGGGGGTGAATAGGTATATGAGGTATATGCCCAAATTCTTCCAATATTAAAAAATATGCGGAATATAACAAAGAAAATGCACACTTGAAGAGATTCAACAAATGAATTGATTTAACTAATGCAAGAGTAAATCAATATCCAAGATAGGCAATCAATGTAAAATATGGAAGATAAAGAAAAGTAAAGCAAAAATTGACAAAATGATTTTTACATGGTAAAACCTCAAAGAGGAAAAATCCATGGGTTGATACCATAACCACCGGCAAACCAATCCACTATATGGAAAGAACTTACACACTCAAGCTATCAACACATGATATCCGCTCAAGCTATCACCTCCTAGTCTATCCAATGGCCAGTGAACTACCAAGCCTACTTCCTATCCAAGATGTGTCCTACACCTCTAGGAAGCAACTTCCTATCCAAGACGCTCACGTCTCTAGGAAGATTTCTTGCTTGTCTATCCGGATCCTCCCGACCTTAGACAAGTCTCCTTGCTTGACTATCCGAGTCCTCCCGACTCTAATCAAGACTTCTTTGCTCTATCCATAAAGCTTCACTCACTTTGCAAGAGACTTCAACCTTACACAAGGCAATGATCTAAATGATGCAAATGATACAAATCATAATCACATAAAGCTAGATGATCAATCAAGCTAAATGTACATGCTTAGTGATAAACTAGAATTATGCTTTCAACACACAATCACAAATCTATCTAGAAATCAAAGCATGTGAAACAATAAGAACAAGATATGAATGTTCAATATATCACACAAAAATCTTAGTTCTTAGAACATGAAATTAAACCTAGAAAATGTCATTAGGCACAACATATATGCTATTTCTAGAATCAATTTCAAGATAGGTCAAGTTTAGTGAAATATCCTCAAATGAGATTTCAAGACTAAAACTCAATAAACAATCAATCATATAACCCTAGCATATGTACTAGAATTCTTCCCAACACATTTCATCAATCAAATAGAAAGAATAATAAAGATGATCAAATGAAATTGAAAGAAGAACAAGTAACACATACAAAGTTGAACCTCGTACTGAAATCAAGTCACTGGAAAAAATTCCGAAGTCAACTGACTCTGAAAATGCTTTGGGTTTGTAGCTCTAGTCGAGACCAACATTTTTTGCTTTTGGATCACTCGATTTCGAGTTCGTATGAAAACGTTATGATCGAAATAAGAAAACAAAAATCATGAAGAATTTTCAGCACTTCTCTTTTTGAAATGTTCTTCAAGTTATGTTTGGAGGGAAGGAGGAAAGCTTTTTAAAAGAGATAGAGAGGGAAAGAACCAAGCCAATGAAAAGAGGCCACATCAGCCTCTAGAGCCGTGTGGGGTGCGTGTGGCACACGGGACCAGAGGGCTGGTCTGGCCGTGTGGCACACGGCCTCCACACATGGTGGCCAAGGCATGGCCTTTGGCCATGCTCGTCCCTCGCGCACTCCTCTCACGTTCTTCAGCCGTATTCAGGTATCTGAACTCTAAATTCGAATCCATTTTTGTATTATGAACTGTGACTCCATCACGCACAACAAAAACCACCTTATCAGGATACCTGGTACCTTGCCTCGCCATATATCCATATAAAAACTCTGATGAGAAGGGTAATCTTGGATGCTTACCAAGATTGGTTCGGAACCAGGATTCCCTATGTAGGGAGCATCAAGTACTTGTGATTCACAGCATCCTGATTTTGATGTCCAAGCAACCTCGGCCACCCATCAAGATCAAATTTTCTCTTATCAAAGTGAGCCAGTACCGGATTGGAATTTCTTGCAAAAAATGTTTACACAGTCTTACAAGGGGACTATCGTCCAAGTTATCTTTAGAGGTAGTTTAAGTATGGGTTCCTTTATGGCTAGGTGAACAAACATGAAGCTAAGTACTAATAGCATCCTAAACAAGTTTTGGTTGGGTTATTAACGAGCATGCAGGTATCAGATTCTACCAGGGTAAATTTTAAGCAAGTAACACAGTATAGCTACAATAAAGGCTTTCCATTAATCAATCAGGGTGCCCAACCCCCATTTCTGGGCTACAAAATGGTATGAATATAAAGAAAAAAATATATCAAAGATAACAAGTCATGCGTCACCCTTCTCCTCTGCCTCCTTCTCTTGACCAACTGCATACACCTCCTCAGCCACCTTGGCTCCTGCATCAACTTGCTCCACTCCATCTCCTGGTACCTCGGATTCAGTAGGGGTCTTTATCTCATTCACAGACTCCTTTATAGGTTTAGTGAGACCCGCTGCGTTCTTCACTTGGTCATCTTGGGTGACGGGAGGATTAGGGAGTACATCAACAGTTGGCTCTACTTGACCAGAGGGTGGAAGATTGGGCCCCTGAGATAAAGAAGGACTTGGGACAACAGCAGAGGTAGAAGGACCAGCCTGTGAAGCAACTGAGGAGAGTTTGGCAGCCTGATCTTCAATCTGCTTCCGATCCCACCCAAAAGCAGCCTTTAAATCATAAGAAGGAAGGAGGGCTTTAGCAACCTGGTAGGCGGCGTAAAAATATCCCTCAGCAAAGCCACCATCTAATCTGGCCTCCAAACTCCTCACTGTACCCCGCAGGAGTTAATTCTCATCCCAGAGCAAGGCTCTATCCTCTCTCAGGCTTTCCCTTTCACCACGACGACAGAGTGACCTAAGGGTTTCTGTATCTAGAGCCCGTGCCAACTGTTCTGATTCTACCAAGGCAACATCCCTCCTTTTCTCAGCCTCGATCAGAATCTTGTTCAAAAACACGATGCTCGTCTCGAACCAGGCTAGCTCCTGCTTAGCATCATCCAACTCTGCCTTAGCAGAAATGGCAGCTTCCCAAAAAATATTCACCAGCTTTTCCATTGCCATATTGAACTTAAACGCCTACAAAGAAAGAAAGAAAGTGAGTTTCTTTCTAAGAATCCTACCAGGAAGGAAAGAAAATAGAGAGAACTGTACCTCGGCAAGAAGGGAAGCTCCCTTTGAGGCCATGATATCCCATGGCATGGAGGATTCAACCTACGTACTACCACCAGGGTACACCTTCACGAATCTGGCTACCACCTCTTTCTGGTTTTTTATCCCGCGATTGAGAACTTGAAGGGGTAGAAAGAGTAGCCACAATGCCAGCATCCTTCTCCTTATTAACCCTTGGTTAGCGCCGAGAATATCCAGTAGGAGGCAAGGGAGGAGGAGCCGTTTGTTTTTTAGCCTGCTTAGCCGTGGCAAGTCTCGTAGGAGGAGTAACTGTCAGCAATTTTTGAGTCTCCTCTAAAGAACTAAGAATCCTAGCAGCCATCTCACTTAAAGGGGAGCGTGCTATAGGAGGATTAGGAAGAACAGTAGGAGGACTCTATTATTGCCTCACTGGAGAAGGAGGAGGGGTAGCTGTAGCCTGACTAGATCCCAGTAGGATACCAGTATTGGTAACAGAAGGAGAAGGAGAAGGAGAAGGAGAAGGAGAAGGAGAAGGAGAAGAAGAAGAAGCAGGAAGTGCAGCTGGAAGTGCTGTAGGAAGAGTAGCTGCAAAAACTATCAGTTCAAATCAGCAAACCAAACAAGAGAAACCAATTAGAGTAAAGAAAAGCAAGAAGCAGGAAACTACTTACTCGGATAAGCCAGAGAGACTTTGAGGTACCGATCTACCTGGCTACTATCAAAAGGATCGGAGGTGGGATACTTTGTGTTTGTATAAAATTGGGCTTGAATCTTTTCCAAGATACCCCGCGATTCAACAGAGAGCTTTCCCTTACCCCACTTATCCTGATCGTTGAACCGAGTATGAACTGGATACTCAGTCCCACCAATGTGAACCGAGTGTCCCCAATCTCTGATCGCCCGCTTTTTGTGTCGTTACCAAATTGCGGATTATCAAAAGATGTTTATAAAGGAATTCCTACGCAATGTGCTCTAAGTTTTGAAAGCTAGTAAAGCAGCAAGCTAAGGATCGTTCCATAGGGAATTAGAGTAATTAGTTGAATTATTTAACTAATCTAAAATGCAAATAAAGTAAATCATGGTAGTTTGAATGGTTGTATGGTTTAAGAAACCATGAAACATACATGGAAAATAAAAATAACAAAATGTAAAGAAAAAATGAATAGATAGGAATCTAATATCGACAACCTAGATAAGAGAATGATTTAAACAATTAATTGGGAGTCTAGGGTAATGATAGAGTAGCTAATGGACTTTGAGCAATTCATCAATGGCTTCATTAACGCACTATTCACACAATCAATGACCAATCTCATTCAAAAGTGTTGCTTAGACCGTCACTACGAACCTTAAATAACTTCCCACCAAAATGCCTAACCGATTAAGGAAAGGGGGTCAAGGTGGGATCGGTTAGTGACAATCAAATGGCCTAGGCAATCGTGGTATGCCTACCCTCCAAAAGCCTATCATATTCACTATGTGCTACAATTAATCAAGTGTGTCAATAACTCAACCAATTTTATCACAAATAAATCCTACAACATATTGCAATCAACAAGTGTGTCAATACTCAATCAATCACATAAATGCAAGATCTAATTAAAAATTGAATAAAACTTTAATTGAATAAACATAATATTCAAAGCCTTAATAAATACTCATTATCCAAAAAGTCTCTCAAATCATCCCCCTAGAATGGGGGTTTAATTATACATAATCACAAACAAAGAAAGGAAGTAAAATGGAGAGAAATCGCCCTTGGGTTTCTCTTGTAAGCTTGATCCTTCCTTGAGCTTCCTAGTTGTGGCTAGTGCAAAGATTGGGTGTTGAGGATATGTCTAGATAGGTGGAGTCATATGGAAAGTGACAAAGGAAAGGGGTGGAGAAGATGGATAGAGAGGAGTGATTTAGGTGAAGTAATCTAGGTGTTTATTAGAGAGGAGAATGGTGGGATTAGGAATGGTTGAAGAAAAGAGGTTTCTTGATTGTCAAGAGTTGTCTAAAAGGGAAAATGGTGATGAATTTATAGGCTTTTCAAATTAGGTCTCGAGTGGTAAATTACCAAAACACCCCTTTTACATGGCAAATTACCATTTAGTCCCCAAGAGGAGCGCCATTCCGTAAATTGCCCCACCAATCACATTTGCACAGAGAGGAGGTCGCAGTTTACGTTCTTGGCGACGCTTGGGCGACATCATCTGGAGCCAAAATCAACTCCCTGTCACCATAGCGACATCGAAATGCAAACTGCGACACTTGTTTAGACATATTTCACGGTTTTGTCACGGTTTGGAAGTGGAGGCGACAAGGAGGCGTGATTGAGGTTGGAGATTCCGGCCGTTAGAGGATCGAGAAGAAGAACGATTGGGTTTCTATTGATCTTGCCGTCATTTTGGCACCGGAATCGGCCGGCGGTAGGTCAGAAAAAGGCATCATCAGGCGACGGCGCTTAGGGTTTGAAAGCTGCCATGGCTGCTGCACATGTGAGGAGGAAGAAGAAAGGTTGAAGACAGGGGGTGCATTTAACAAGGGGCTGGGGTGCACGCAGCTGTGAGTTGATTTGGGTCATATGGGGTGCATTTAGAAACAGGTTGGGGTGTATTTAGACGCCCAAGCCTGCCTCAAAACGCAACGCATCACTTATCACTTACGTGGGCTGCTTGACTTCTTTGGGGTGCGCTTAGCACTAGCCTGGCGTGCATTTGGCAGCCAACTCACCTTTAAAACGCACCGCATTACTCAGATGACGTGGCGCGTTTGCTTGAATCGCCTGGTGAATTACGGACAGAACCCTTGAACTCTTCTGAATTTGCAATAACTCCAAACCTTCTTCAAAATTTATACTTTTGCCCCTATTTCTCCAATATTTCTTCAATGCCCCTGAACTTTCTAAATACCTAGAAACACTTAATTCACACAATTAAATCACGGGATATTGCCCGAGAATCAAGCAAAAAGAGAAGGAAGTGAGGGCCAAAATCATACCAATTTTGGTCCAATCAATCTCCTCCTATCACGACCCACTACTCACGCCAAGGGCGAGGATACTTCATGGTGGCTCTAGGGACCATGAACTTCAACTTGTTCTTTGCCTTCAAATAAAATTAGCCTTTAGGGACCGATTTGATGGCTGCTACTTGGAAGATATACCGGATTTCATCATACCCCGACTCCCAGACTAGGTTGTCTATCTTGCACTGCTCTTTCCAGAGCACTTGAAACCTAACCAGGTTTTCTAGAACCCTGGTGAAATCTGTAATGGGGCGAGGCCAAGAGCAAGTAGCGCCCTACAAAGAGTGGGATGAAGGGGTAGCCTGACTCCACATTCAAAGGCAGCTATGTGGAGGAGGACTTCGCCATCAGCCGGGGTATACACGCCGTTGCCTAGATATGGGAGAGTGAGAGTAATGGCATCAGGGATCTGGTACTCTCTCCTTAAGCGGGCTAGGGTGTCTTCAGTACAAATAGAGTTGGGGACAACCCGATCTTCAAGTGGAAGGGTAGATACCCCGGCTTGGCCACCCCTAACTAGGGAATTCCCTTGCTCATTGTCATCATCATCGTCTATATATATGTTGTAAGATCCTTGATTTGTATTGGCTTGATTCCACTGCAAAACTCTTTATATTTGTAATGGTTAGTTGCTTAGGTGATTCTTAGTGAAAAGAAGCTTCAAAGAAGAAAGGCAACTTCTCATGCAAATATCGTTTTTAAGAGGAAAAACGCTTATATGGATGCTAAGGTATCAAGATACTTCTTTCTCTTGTAAGGCATAAGCGCACACACACACAATTCATTCATGTGTGTCCCTACATTGTTGTGCTACATTTGGTATAACACATTCACTCACGATTAAAGTATGCTCATGCATTGAACTCATATTGTCATACATTATAGAGTTGCATGTTTTCAGACTATGTCTCGGAAATGGCATACTTGTGTGATCTTATGTTTATATATTTGTGTTTTATTGTATTTGGACTTGAACATTATCTCATTTGATTCCTTATTGAGTCCCAGTCATTTTGGTTACTCATTCATTAGGTTTCGAGTCCAACCAATGTAGCTATGCTACTTTGAGTTCTCATTCGTTGAGTTGTATTCGTCGTCGTTTTCCGAGATGCATTCTCAACCTTATGTCAAAGTTTTATAGTCATCATTGTGCATGAGGGAGTTATGATTCATAATCCAAAGATAGATTCAAAATCATAGTTCGGAGGCCCGAATACGGCCGAAGATCACGAGAGGAGCGCGAGAGGAGCTAGCTTGGCCAACGGCTAAGCAAAGGACACCACATATGGAACACATGTGGCACACGGCTAGAGACCTCCTCTGCCCACGTGTGCCACACGCACCCCACACGGGATGTGTGATGTGGCACCTCCTGATTGGTCCTAAAATCCCTCTCTTGAATTCTTTTAAATAGTCTCATTTCCCTCCCATTTCATTCTAAGAAGAAAATTTGAATTTCATAGAGCTGAAATTTTCTCTCCAACTTTCCCTACTTCCAAACACCATAACTTTCTCATTCGGACTCCGAATTGAGTGATTCAAGTTGGAGAATCTTTGTATTCAAGTCCCCTACCTTCTTCTAAAAGGTTTGCAGCTGTTTGATCACATTTTATGGTGGTTCTTCACTCAAAACCGAAACTACACGGGATTCTTAGGTATTGAACTAAACTTTATGATTTCATTTTTTTTATCTTCAATTACCTAGGGTTTTCTTCTTCTATGTATATTATATGTATGTGTATGTTTTATGAAAGCTATTGAAAAGGATAGCTTCAAATCAAAGCTAATCAAGTCTAATTAGAGACAAGTGTGAACTAGTTTTCCATTATTCTAATTTTTCAAATGATTAAGAGTTGAATTGTGCCTAGCTTGATATCTAAGGTTATTTGTCACTTGATTGATTCATTTTATGAATAATAACCTTAGCATGTGCTTGAATCCTTTAATTGAACATATTTAGGATTAGCACATTTGATTTTGTGTTTAGAGCTTTCTAGGATTTAATTGATCATTTAATTATATTCTTGTTCTAAATACTTGCTAGAATATTCATTGATCATATCTTGTGATTCTAGCATTTTTGTTGTCTATGTTCTAAAGTCTTGAATATATGCTTAATGAGCATGCTTTGTTTTCAAGCTTTAGTAACACGAATAAAATCTAGGATTTTGCATGTTTTAGGTGTTTTGCATGCTTTAGATTTTTGTTCATGTTGAAGATCTAGACAACTTTGTTTTGTGAACTTTGTTGCCTATGTCTAGATCTTCATGGAGTGTACCTTATCCATACATTTCATAAGCTCATGCTTCATTTTGTATGGTGTCATGTTTTGGATCATAAACCAGAAAAATATACAATTGTGTGCTTATTGATTATTTCTAGTTTCCATAGGATGTATTGATCATATATTCTATGTTGCATGTGTTTGCATCATTTGCATCACTTAGATCATTTGCCTTGCAAAAGGTGGAAGTCTCATCTTGGAGTGAGTGAAGCTTCAACTTGAGCATTAAGTCTTAGCTAGAAGTGTGATACTTCGAATGGTTGAGCTAGGGAAGCTTAACTAGGATCTTTGTGATCTGGATGGCTAAGCAAGAAGTCTTGTCTAGGATCAGCAGGATCTGGATAGATAAGCAAGAAATCTTCCTAGAGATGTGAGCATCTTTGATAGGAAGTTGCTTCCTAGAGGTGTAGGACACACCTTGGATAGGGAGTAGGCTGATCGGACTAAAATTGGTATGATTTTGGCCCTCACTTCCTTCTCTTTATGCTTGATTCTCGGGCATTATCCCGTGATTTAATGGTGTAAATTAAGTGTTTTCAGGTATTTATTAAGTTCAGGGGCATTGGAGTAATTTTGGTCATTTAGGGGCAAAAGTGTAATTACTGAAGGAAGATTGAAGTTATCACAAATACACAAATTATCAGGGGGGCTGTCCGTAATTTGCCACGCAAATCAGGCAACCAACACCACGTGGACAGTGACACGGTGCGTTTTGATAAGTGGTTTGGGCTTCTAAATACACCCTAGGCTACTTCTAAACGCACCCCAAAAGAGACAAAACAGACCACACCTCTAACGTTAGTGAAACGGTGCGTTTTGAGGTAGGCTTGGGCCTCTAAATGCACCCCAGCCTGCTTCTAAACGCGCCCCAAATGAGACACATAGTAAGGCTGCTACGCACACCCCGTATGTAAGGTTCCCATTTGTTAATTGACTCATTTCGTGGACAAACCACATGTTGAGGTTCTTTGTAAGGGTAGCTTAATTGTTGGTGTTATTGCTCAAAGCCCTTTGAAGACCTCATCTTGATAAGCACCGAAGGTAAATTTCTATATGCTTACTTGTCTTGAAGAGATAGTTGCACACACTCACAACTCATGCATATGTTTAATCCTTATATGTTGTGTGTCTTATTTTTGTACATTAATGTTCATTAACATCTCTTCTTGCATGTTATTTTGATTGCATCTTGCATATCCAATTGCCTTGTCATGCTTAGACTTAGGAGTGCATTTTTGCAATGGGCGCTCTCAAAAGCGCTTTACAGAAGCGATGTACGAACAGCGCCCATCGAGCGCTGTTCAGACCTGATCGATTTAATTCGGTCGCTGTTGGGTCGCTGTACAGGCGCTGTACAAAGCACTGTACGTACAGCGCCACTCTGTTTTCCCGAGAGAACAGAGTTGGGGCACTGTACAGGCGCTGTACAGAAGCGATCTACGTACAGCGCCCAAGGCAAAATCAGGCCAACTTATTCAAAACGACCACACTTTGAATTGGCCCCCTATATATATGCCACTTTGACTTTAGGTCAATCAAGAGAGTTCATATTCAGATTTCATACTTAGGATATTTTTCAAAGAGAAAAAAAAATTCAAGAACTCATTTTTAATTACTCAAACACCTTTTCATGATCATCAATCATCATCTAGCATCATCTTTGATCATCTAGATGTCTTTTTGCATGGATTCTTCATCACACTTTGCTTGGTAAGCTTTTCACTAATATCTTACATATTTTGTGTTTTTCTTAACAAGCAATCTCAATTTATTACTTGTATGATCTTTATATATTTTGGATACAAGATTGAGATTAGTGTGTTGTATGTTTGAGAAGTTGTATTGTGATAGCTAATTGGGTTTTGTGCTTAATCTTGATTAGCTAAACTATTTGACATGTCATTTAGTTTTAATATCTAGGATTGTTCTAATTGCATATTCATCATCTTAGATAAGCATATAGGGTTTCCCTTGCTCTATGTTGCATTTGGATATTCATATATTCACTTAGAGTGTTATTCTTTTCATTGAGAAAGTAAGTCTTGTGTTGCTATCGAGATTAGGTAGCTTAAATCACAAGTAATTGGACTAGGTCCACTTATACTGGGATTAGGTAGTTGTGATGATTATTGATCGGGATTAAATCATTAAACCGGGATTAGGTTGTAATCATTTCAGTTAATGGATTCGAGGTTCGTGTGTGGCGCATATAACAGCCCGTGGTTTTTCCCGTGAGGGTTTCCACGTAAATATCAAGTGTTATTTACATTCCGCACCTTATTACACTTGTTATATTATTGTGACTAGTTAGGGTCATTTTTGTAAAATTGACAAACATGCGAAAATTGGGTAATAACGATTAAAATCTATTCACCCCCCCTCTAGATTAGTTTTATACACAACGTGCTATAATTTGTTTCAATTGGTATCAGAGCGGGTTCCTAGACATACATAGGTGATCCTTGCTCATTTTGGTGTGTTTTGCATCTTGTGTGATTTTTTTATTTATTCATACATTTTGCATTCATCTCATTTGCATTCATCCAAACACTATGAGTGGTTTCGAGATGAGCAATGAGGGAGCGTCGAGTGTGAGGCCACCGTTGCTCACCGGCGATAATTACTCCTCATGGAAGGGGAAGATGGAAGCTTAGATATGCCAAATCCATGATATGGCGTGGATGGCGGTTGAAGATGGATATGCTCCACCTATGATGACTCCGTTGGATGGAGGAGAAGAAGTGCTTAAGCCTAAGGCATAGTGGGACGCGCAAGAATTTGTTGATTCCATGTGGAACAACAAAGCCATACATGCCATCCGTTGCACAGTTGATGAGAATCAATATAAGTTGATTCAAATTACTAGGATAGCCAAAGAGGCATGGGACATCCTAGAAGTTGCTCATGAAGGAACCGAGGTAGTTAGGGACTCCAAGCTCCAAGTTCTCCAAACTCGGTTTGAGACCATTATGATGGAAGAGCACGAGCACTGCAATGACTTCCAAGTGAGACTAATGGACATTGTGAACCAAAGTCACCAACTTGGTGATCCTTACTCGGATAGAAGAATCAAGCAAAAGATCATGCGATCACTTCCCGAGAGGTTCGAGCCCAAAGTGACGGCTTTAGAAGAAAATGACACCTACAAAGAAATTGTTATAGGTAAAAATCGTCATAAAGGACACGTCATCACCATAAGAAGCCACGTAAGCAGGAGTCATGAGAAGTCAACTCGAAGGAGTAGAAAGTCCCTAAAGTAACTTACTCGGCTAAAACTAAAGCAACCCAACCACAAACGAAGAGAATCGGCTTGGGCAGAAAAGCCTGCTCCGGCATGCTCGGGATTCGATGAAAAAGATAGTCGCCAGCATTCTCGTTCCGAACATGAGTAGAATTAGTAACCAGCATCCCCATAATAAACAACGGTGTGGCTGCCCAGAGTATAACAAGGAAGCAAACAGATTTTCCGCAAATAGAGGAGAAAGAATCCTATCCAAACTCGGATTCTTTCAAACCGGGAAACATGTTGCACTCAAGAAGGAAACAGAATCCGCTTAGGACTGGACAACCGCCCAAAACTTGGGCACCACAACACCAAACCCTAGCGGCACCCACAAACCCTAGTAGCATTATGTATAAATACCCTGTAACACACAAAAGAAGAGGTAGGCAAGAATTAGAAAGAGTGATCGGAACACAATATTTTGTAACAGCTTTTCATAGTGGATTCTACTTCGTTGCTTAGGCAACAACCCGTGGATGTTTCTCCTGTCATAGGAGTTTTACCACGTAATTACGTTTATTATTCTTCCTTGCTTTCAATTATTTTCATTCACAAAGTAGTACAACTGAAATCAGGTCGTTGACTGGGTGACCACGAAAAATCACCGTCAACAATTGGCGCTAGAAGAAGGGGGTTTCAGAAAACTTGTGAAACAATGGCTGGCGAAGGAGATGATAGCGATTCCAGATACAGTCAAGGTATGCCAAATAACAAGCTGGGCTCAACACCTAGTATGGAGGATGACACCACCCTCAACACTGCGGATGCTACCTTAACAATGGCAGACCAATCAGCTGTTTTGGCTGGTATCCAACGTTTCCCTACAACTAATGAAGAGATTGTGCAACGATTTCGTGCTTCTCTGTAACTACTTATATCAGACGCAGCAAGGCAAGGGGTTGACCTTTCCACTACGGAGGGTCTGATGTCGCCTCACAATCTGTCCGCTCCAAATCAGCAGGCAACGAGATTGCGTTCCACGTTGGTGATACCAACACCTGACGCGCCCCTAAAGGCAAGACGAGATCCTACAGACAGGCCAGAGATTTTGTTCGAAAGATTAGCTAGGGGTAGTGGGGAGCATAGAGAGGAGAATGATTCTGACAGAGGGTATGACAGGATCAGATGGCCAGGGATCGAGACCGTCCCAGGAGACGTACTGATCGAAGAGATCGGTCATCGTCCTCGGGAGAAAGTGAGCAGAATCATCATCGCAAGCGCCAAATGGGCACAGTTCGGCTGCATGGCTTAAACCGAGAACACAGAGAATTGAATCCAGAGGAAAAGGGCCAAAAGCTAACCATAAGTCAGAATTTCAACGCGATAGGGGAACCGGAAGGAGATAGAGACATACTCATACAGAGCCTGACTCGGGAGGTACAAAACAATCATCGACAGATGGATGCTTTGGTCAGGCGGTATGGGCGCAATGAATTGTCGGATGATGAATCAGGCAGCCCTTTCACCAATGGAGTTCTAAGGATGCCTTTCCTGGAGAGGTTCAGGATGGCACACGTAGAGCAGTTCAAGAAAGATACCAATCCGAAAGAACACGTCTGGAGGTATAGGAGCGCTATGGCACAATGCGTCCACAATGACGCCCTGCTTTGTTTGAATTTTCCACAGACTCTTGGGGACCTAGGTTCTCGGTGGTTCGGTAGATTGCCAGCAGCAAGCGTAAGCAGCTTCAGCAAACTGAGCAAAGCTTTCTCAAGGCAGTTCCTCGGGAATCTACACAGGAAGAAAGCAGTGGCTCACTTGTCCCAGCTTAAACAGGGAAAAGACGAGTCACTGAAGAAATACTTGGGAAGGTTCGGTCAGGAAGTGTCGGAAATAGGGAGTGCGAACGATGAAGCCATCATTACAGCATTCATCTACAACCTTCAGAACGACCAGCTTTCCGTTGATTTAAGAAAAGCTCGCCTAACTAGTTATGCAGACATGATGGACATGGCTGGGGGTTATGCCTTAGCCGAGGAAGAAGAGATTGCGACAAGAGGCTACTTTGTACACGGTGGTCGTCCAGAAGGAGCCAAAACAAAAGACCAAGCTAAGGCATCAGACACCAAAGGTGACAAGTTAAAAAACAAAGCACGAGATGGACGGGATGGCCGGGATGGTCGCCGGGCTTATGATCCAAAAATCGATCAGCCTCGCCAAAAATCCCAAGGCGGATACACAGATTACACCCCGTTGAAGAAAGACCAGGAGGAGGTATTAGCTATCTTGGAAGAAAAGAATATGTCCAAAGAGCAGCCTAAGCAGTCGACTTCGGAGGGACACCACCAAGTATTGTAGATTCCATAAAGAGAACGGACACGAGACATCCAAGTGCTTCCAGCTAAGGGATCACATCGAAACCCTCATCCGAGAAAGGCACCTGAAGGACATCGTCTTAAAAAAGGCCGAGAAGGCAGATGGACAGAAAGATAACCGACAAGGTGGATGGGAAAAGAAGCTGAGTCCCAATAGAGCTGGAGATGGAGCAATCAACACTATCTTTGGAGGGCCAGCTACTGGTAAAAGTAACAGGGAGAGAACCCAGGAAATTCGGGAAGCCATGGAAGCCCGAAGAGACCACGATGTCAACTCCATTGAACCTGATCCAAAAAGGATCAAGGAAGGCTGGGATCCGATCATCTTCACAGAGGCTAATTCGCATGGAGTAGACGTAAAGCCAAATGATGCGTTGGTCATCAGTGCTCGAATTGGGCACAGGGAGGTTCATCGGATCTTGATTGATAATGGAAGCTCAGGGGATATCTTAAGTGCAGAGGTGTACGATCAGTTAAGATTAGATAGAAAGGACTTGCAGCCATTTCATACCCCACTTAGAGGGTTTGGCGGGGCAGAGGTAAGGTCACTCGGCACAGTAAAACTACCAGTGAAGATCGGGGAAGCCCCTTGCCAGAAGACAGTATTACTAGATTTTATGGTTGTAGATATAGAGAATTGGCCATACAACGCCCTGCTCAGCCGGCCATTCATTCCTGAATAAAGCAAAGGCAGTAACGGCAACGTATGCCCTCATGATGAAATTCCCAACTGAGTATGGGGTAGGTGTGGTCAAAGGATCACAAGAGATGGTGCGAAGGGCGAATCTGCTACTTTACAAGGATAGGGAAGTACACCAATTATACACTATATCAGCCGAGCAAGCCCATGAACCTGAGGAGCAAGCAGAGGCACCGAAGGAATTTGAACTAGACCTTAGAGAAGAGCCTGAAGCAAAAAAAGATGAGCCGACCAAAGAAGTGATATTAGATCCAGATGAGCCGAGCAGGACAATAAAGATAAGAGCAAGCCTAAGTGGGCACATTAAAGCCGAACTCGTCGCATTATTGAGAGATTACCGGGATGTGTTCGCTTGGAGTCATAAAGATATGCCCGGGATAGATACAAAGGTGATATCGCATTATCTCTCCATCGACCTGGAGTTCCGTCCAGTGGTACAAAAGAGAAGATTGTTCAATCCATAAAGAAGCCATGCAATCAAAAAAGAGGTGGAGAAATTGCTTTCTACAGGGTTAATAAGGGAAGTCAAATACCCGGAGTGGGTGGCCAATGTAGTATTAGTCAAGAAAAAGAACAATCAATGGAGGATGTGTGTGGATTTCACGGATTTAAACAAAGCTTGTCCGAAAGACAGCTTCCCACTGCCGAGGATCGACCAGTTGGTAGATGAGACAGCAGGACATGAACCGCTGAGTTTCATGGATGCTTACTCAGGATACAATCAGATCCGGATGAATAAGGCTGATGAAGAAAAAATAGCTTTCACCACGGATCAAGGATTGTATTGTTACAAAGTGATGCCGTTCGGACTAAAGAACGCCGGGGCAACGTACCAGAGGTTGGTAAATAGAATATTCGCTCAGCAGATTGGGAGAAACATGGAGGTCTATGTGGATGACATGTTGACCAAAAGCGTCACGGCGAAAAAACATCCAGAAGATTTAAAGGAAACTTTTGATGTCCTGAGAAGATACAGGATGAAGCTTAACCCAAGTAAATGTGTGTTCGAGGTACCGTCAGGAAGGTTTTTAGGCTTTCAGGTGCACTAAAGAGGAATTGAGGTAAATCCCGAGAAGATTAAAGCATTAGAAAACATGGCTTCACCGAAGACATTGAAGGATGTGCAGAGGCTAACGGGATGTCTTGCATCACTCAACCGGTTCATAGCAAAATCAACAGACAAGTGCGCCACATTCTTCAGAGCAATAAAAAAGGGAAAAGGGCTCGAATGGAGCAAAGAATGTGAAACAGCCTTCCAGAAGCTGAAAGAGTATCTAGGAAGAGCACCCGTTCTTTCAAAACCGGTGGTCGGAGAGACACTGTACCTATACCTCTCGGTTACAGAAGTGGTGACGAGTTCGGTACTAATTCGGTTAGAGGAAGGAGTACAAAGACCGGTGTATTACATAAGCAAGGCGTTATTACCGGCAGAAACCAAGTATTCACCAGCTGAGAAAATAGCGCTGGCCCTGATCACAGCAGCTAGGAAATTGAGGCCGTATTTTCAAGCACGTACAATAGAAGTATATACAGACTGCCCGTTGAAACTCATCCTTCAAAAGCCGGAGCTATCAGGAAGACTGACCAAATGGGTAGTAGAACTCAGCGAATTCGACATCAGGTACACTCCAAAAGCGTCAATCAAAGGGCAAGCGGTGTCAGATTTTATAGCAGAATTCACCGAGCCGGATGCCGAGGTAAGAAGGATGATGGAAAATGAACAGGTGAGGGGGTTCCAATGGAAGTTGCATGTAGACGGATCATCAAACACACATGGCAGCGGGGCAGGTATAGTCATAACAACCCTGGAAAGAGACGCTGTGGAGTGTGCCATGAGGTTCGATTTCAAAGCAACCAACAATCAAACAGAGTATGAAGCTTTGTTAGCCGGCTTGAGGGTCTGTATAGCATTAGGAGCAGATGAGTTGGAAATTTATAGCAATTCACAGGTTGTGGTTACCCAGGTACTGGACGAATACCTGGCGAGGGAGGTGCACATGATAGCTTACTTGGACATTGCAAAAAGATTACTCAGAAAATTCAAGATGTACAAAATCTTTCAGATCCCTCGGGAAGAGAATGAAAAAGCAGATGCCTTGTCCAAATTAGCTTTAGCCACCATGAGTATCAGGTCCAAAGCAACACCGGTGGCACACCTGATTAAGCCAAGTACAGCAGAATCTGAGGAAGTCATGATAGCAAAGATCCGATCAGGCCCAG
The DNA here is from genome assembly GCA_008009225.1 of Acer yangbiense. Taxonomy (NCBI): domain Eukaryota; kingdom Viridiplantae; phylum Streptophyta; class Magnoliopsida; order Sapindales; family Sapindaceae; genus Acer; species Acer yangbiense. Next base: position 15,144,571 of record CM017767.1, read on the forward strand.
GCGACTGGACAACCCAGCTCAGAAAATACTTGGAGGAAAACATATTACCGGAAGATACTGTGGAAGCTAAACGCATCAAATACAGGTCAACCTGGTACACAATTCTGAGGGGAGAATTATACAGGAGAGGGTTCTCAAAAGTACTGCAAAGGTATGTTACCGACGAAGAAACCAGAAAGATCCTAGAGGATGTTCACAGTGGAGTATGCGGGAACCATACTGGGGGTAAGAGCCTAGCACACAAGGTACTCAGACAAGGATTCTACTGGCCAACTCTGTTCGCAGAGGCGCAGTGATTCACAGAGAGTTGCGAAACATGCCAAAGAATAGCAAACGACATTCGGCAACCCCTAGAATTACTCAGAAGCTTAACCTCACCTTGGCTTTTTGCCATGTGGGGCCTCGATCTAATAGGACCCATGCCCATAGGAACAAAGGGAGGTGCGAAGAACGCTATTGTGGCAGTGGATTACTTTACCAAATGGGCAGAAGCAGAGGCACTTGTGCATATTACTGAGGCCAACACCATCAGCTTCGTCAAGAAGAACATAATATACAGGTTCGGGATTCTGAGCATCATCATAACAGACAACGGGACCCAGTTTGATAACAATAAATTCAGGGAGATGTGCGAAGAATACAAAATCGTAAATTATTACGCATCTTCCGCCCATCATCAAACCAATGGTCAGACAGAAGCAGTAAACAAAGTGATCAAGCACACGCTGAAAGCAAAGCTGGAGGCAAGGAAGGGTTGCTGGGCGGACAAGTTGCCTGAGGTACTATGGGCATACCGAACAACTATGAGGTCGTCCACAGGGGAAACTCCGTTCGCATTAGCATTTGGAACGGAGGCTGTTTTCTCGGCAGAAACAACTTTCACCTCCCCCAGGGTTCGATTATACAGTTCAGAACACAATGTCAACATGTTGCAGCAGAACTTAGATGAATTGGAAGAAATCAGAGACGCAGCACAAGTAAGGAATGCAACGTATCAGCAAAGGGCTGCGAGGTACTATAATTCTCACGTTCGCATGCGTAAATTCCAGCTCGGAGATTTGGTACTGAGAAGGGTATCCCCAAACACCAAAGACAAATCAGCGGGATCTCTTGCTGACAAATGGGAGGGACCATACATCATTAAAGGAGTCGCTGGACATGGAGCTTACATGATAGCCCGACCAGAGGGTAGCCTAATGCCCCGACCATGCAATGCACAGTACCTCAAAATCTTTTATCCTTAAAAGGGAACTCGCCCATATTTTTATGTTAATTTATTCTGCTTTAGTTCAGTTTTAGCTTCGTAGTGATCATTTCAGAGTTAGTCGCTGATTTCATCACCATGTTGATTATTTATTTAATAAAGTGCAGTTGCCTATAAAAAGTTATTCAGTGAAATCGATGAGTTAGATGATCAAAGAGCAACACTTCAACAGCAGCCACTCAAAAGCCGACCAAATAAGCTCCAAAAATAAAAAAATAAAAAAATTCGGGCACTATGAAGCCGCGAAAAGAGCGGACGAGTAGTGCTCGAAGGGCGAAAAAGCTGAAGTAGCATGCCCGTCTAGTTAAGACGATGTGAACGCACCTCTTGGCAAAAAGACAAAACTGAGGCACCAGGGTAACTGGAAAACTGCTCGGAGCGCCGCTAAAAAGGCTAGTGAGATGCGCAGCCGTGTTAGCCGGTACATATTACCCCAATGATTTGGCGAAACCTTGCACAGACAAAACCGGGAGACGTCCTAGGTGACTTGTGCAAGGACCTTAACGTATGGTCGTGGTGAGCCTCGGCGTAACGTTAAGGTGAAACGACCTTAATAAAAGGCCGAAAGACAAATGCCAGTTAAATAAGATACTCGGCTAAATTAATTACATGCCAGTTAAATAAGATACTCGGCTGAATTAACTACACTCCAGTTAAATAAGATACTCAGCTGAAATAAGATACTCGGCTGAATTAACTACACTCCAGTTAAATAAGATACTCAGCTGAATTAATTACACGCCAGTTAAATAAGATACTCGGCTGAATTAACTACATGCCAGTTAAATAAGATACTCGGCTGAATTAATCAACTACCGGTTAATAAGATACTCGGCCAAAGAAAAGCTAGGAATTTCCAAGAAATAGCCAAGTACAGGCTATCAAATAAATTATACTCAATACAGATTTAGTTCATCCCATTTATATGTTTTTTATGCAGGGAGTTAGAAATAGCGGAGCAGCATAAGAATAAAGATTCATATATATGAGTAAAGGATAATACAAAGATCATTACAAAAATAATCAAACAGAAAATCGAGAAGACGGCACTGGGGGTTGTGAGCTGCTCCCGCCGACGCTCGGGTCAGGTTCCATTACATATATGCTCAGGAGGCTATCATCAGTGGGCCATACGATCACGTCTTCTTCTTCATCATTCATCCAGGCGCTATAATCAGTCCTAGGGATGGGCCCGACATCAGGATTCTCACCATCAATCCCCGCTTTCTGATAAGCGTAAAAAGTGGAGAAGGAATCGGCAGTAGAAACCTCCAAGTGCATGGGATGTGGCATGTTACCTTTACTCCGAAAATATGCTCGCCACTCTTTCATCTGAATCCGAAGAGACTCCAGAGAGGTATCCACATGCTTCTTGATTGAAAGGCTCCAGTTAGCCCTAGCCCAGTTAGTCGCCCTATTCTTCATCTTGAAAAACTCTCCAGCCGAGACCATCCCCCGTTGGAACTCCCGGAGAAGCAAAGCATCATAGGCTAGAGATCTCTTAAAATGGTCGACCCCCTTTATCTCCAACTCCAGCCTAGCTTCCTTCGACAAGGACTTAACTGTCAAGGCCTGACGCTCCAAGTCTTCGATTCGGCACTCATAAGATGATTTAGCGTCTTCTGCATTCTGCTCGGCCTGGAGCAAAGCATCCTGAGTAGATGACAACTGATCTTGCAAAGTCTTGGCCTCCTCAGCAAGAAAAGACGCTTTCTGCTCAACCTCCATTTGGCGGGCCAAACATTGATCCAAGAGCACCTGATTTGACCTGGCCCCTTCCTGACAAGCCAACTCAACCTGAGCGCGGCGATCTTCACTCTCCTTTAGTTGGGCTTCTAGTCGTTTTATTCTTTCTTCCTGGGATTTACCGGCTCGGTAGGCCTCGAACATCTCGGCCACCATCTACAGCAAATCAACAGCGAATAAAAAAGTGAAGCAACAGTAGCAAAAGAAAATACAAAATTATACATATTGTAAGGATTCCCATATCTTGATTGGCTTATTTCGTGGACAAACCACGTGTTGGGGATTGTATGTAAGGGTAGCTTAAGTGATTGATATTCAAGCTCAAGACCCTCTCATGTCCTTAAGGTTGATAAGCACCAAAGGTAAACTTCTATGTGCTTAATTTGCTTTGAAGAGATTAGTTGCACACACACATTCACATCTCATGCATAATTCATTCTCTTGTATGTTGTGTATGTGTTGTTATTTTGTGCTCATTAATGCTCATTAACATCTCTTCTTGCATGCTTTATATGATTGCATCTTGTATGACCAATGCCATGCCATGCATGTTCTTAAGATTTCATACATAGTGACAGGCGCTGTACAAAGCGCTGTTGGAAGCGCTGTTCGTACAGCGCCCATCTTGACCTGGTCAAAAATGCATTTTTAAATGCATCAGGTCTGATGCAATTTTGAAAGGCGTTGTACGAGTGCTGTACAAAGCGCGGTTCGTACAGCGCCCCTCTGTTTTCCCGTGAGAACAGAGTAGGGGCGCTGTACAGGCGCTGTACAAGAGGCGCTCTACGTACAGCGCCCAAGGCAAAAATAGGTGTAACTTATTCAAAACGACCACACTTTGTTTTGACATCCTATATACATGCCACTTTGACTTTAGGTCAATTAAGTGAGTTGATTATCAGATTTCATACTTAGAATATTTTTCAAGCAAAGAAAAATACAAAAGAACTCACCTTTAACCACTCAAATCAAATCCCTTGTGCATCAAATTTCATATTGCATCTTCTATGTCTAGATAGAAAGCATCCATGATTGGGTTTGCATCATCACAACTTGCTTGGTAAGATTTTGATTAAGTTCATCTTATTTGAGTATTTTTATTATCAAGCTATTCTCTTTAATTTACTTGTATGTTTTGATCATATGATAAATACAAGATTAGAGAATTAATTGTGATGAATTGATTGAGTGTTGTTTGTGATAGCTAATTAGGTTTTTAATTAATCTTGATTAGCTAAGCTATTTGACATGTCATCTAGCTCTTGATATCTAGGATTGATTTAATTGATTATATCATCATCCTAGATAAGCATCTAAGGTTCCCTAGCCTTGTTTGTTAATTGAATATTCATACATATTCACATAGGTTTCATAATCTCTTCTTAGAGAATTAAGACTTGAGGCTAAGATTGCTTAGGCCTCAAGCAATTAGGACTAGAGCCACTTTTAAAGGCCCGCGTGGTAGAAGTGGGGGGTTATTGACCGGAGTGTTAGACGAGGTCTACATAGGTTGTAAACTCCATTTCGATTAGTGGATTTCGAGGTCCGAGCGTGACGCACTAAACAGCCCGTGGTTTTTCCCAGTGGTTGGGTTTCCACGTATACATCAAGTGTTATTTAAATTCCGCACTATATTACACTTGCTTGTATTTTTGACTAGTAGGGGTATTTTCGTAAAATTGACTTGCATGCGAAAATTGGGTAATAATAGTTAAAATCTATTCACCCCCCCCCCCCCCCCCCCCCCCTCTAGATAACATATTTAGAACACACCGTATTTCTTTTCACATATAGTTGAAGCGTTACTCACATAGGAGGCACTGTTGAAGAAGCTGTAGAGTCGGTCAGACGGAGTACCAACCCTAAAACGACTCCAATGATCCTCCCCAATGTAAGCATGGCCCGAGGACATGGCCCGAGGACATGGCTTTCAACATGGACTGGGGGGTAGGATCACCAAGTTGACTCGGTAACCCTGAACCAGCAGCAGCAGCAGCAGCACCAACATCAGGCATAGCGGTAGATGTTTGGGCTTGGGGAAAGGAGCCTGCTAGAGTTCCAGCCCGAGATTCAATACGATCACCAGGGGGGTTGAAAAAAGCCCCTTTCCAACACTGACGCCAGTTTCCTCATCTTCTGAAGATGAGTCAATATACGCGACTACCCGAGGAATCTTCGGGGTAGGACGCCTAGGAGAAAACGAAGCCTTCCTTTTTCCGGATTGCCTCCCACGAGTGTCGAGGTTGGCAGCAAGATCTTCCACCTCAACATCAACCCCAACCCTAACCTCAGGTGATAAGGGGACAGAAGTTAACACGGAAGCTGGTATAGAAACTGGAACCACCGCAGGCTCAGCAGTGAAGGGCTCCCCGACCTCGTCGATGCCTGGGGGCATAGCAGCCGCCTCATCAGTAGCAGGACCCCTCAGATTGTCCTGATCAGTAGACAAGCGTTCCCGCTCACCTACAATATATGTAGCTGGAGTCGGAGTAAACCCAGCAGAAACTGAAGCCGCCGGTGCAGGCTCATCAACCTTAGATGGCTCCCCAATCTTCTCTTTCCCCTTAGATGAAGAGGAACCTGCCTGATTATCTTTTTCAGCAGCAGCCTTGTCTACAGCAAGGTCCCCCGGATCACCCATAGCCCCTGCCGAGTATGTGGCCATTTTCTGACCATGAGTCTCCTCGAGTGTATAATCAGGCACACCCTGTTCATCATCTCCCTCGGGAAGATCCTCGAGAGGACTCTCATCAGAATCATCTAGTGGAGAGGCTATCCCAGCATCGCACTGACGATTAGCCTCTTTTCGGTTCGCCTCCACGATGCCCTTCATCCGGTGCGCCAGAGCGTCGCAAACAATATCTACATCGAACACTAAAAAGAGATTCTTAAGTTAGCAAATTGACTAAGAGCAAAAAATAATCAGCAAAGTTCTATAAAAAACTTACGGCGTCGTCGGCGTGCAGAAATCTGAGGAAAAAAGGCGAGCCCTAATCATTTTTTCCTTGTCAAATAGATAAGGTTTGCCCCTTTTCTCTAAAGGACGAACAGCCGCCCGTGCCAAAGTCTTAAGCTCATCATCAGTATAGTAGGGAGTCGTATGATTCCATGTGTCAGGCGAGCAAAAGTATCGGGGGACCTTGCGTGTCCCCCGAGTACCATCAAGATCGAAGCTGACCGATTGGCCCCAGTGTTTACCAACGAAGAACCAACTGTTCTTCCAGAACTTATTTGAAGAAGGGAAGCCCCAAATAAACCCCTTCTTCTCCTCCACAGCAGGCTCGACTTCACCCTTGACCACCATGTCTTTTGGTATCCAATTCTCAGGCTGAGTTGAAAGGAGGAAATAAACCCCGGATTTCCCCAGAGGCCTCAACGAATAAAAGTGCCTAATTTCGCGAGGGGTGGGAGGTGGCCGTTTCATCCTGTGCCACATGCACATCAAAATCCGATAGCTGTTTGGAGTCAGCTGTGCTGGAGCAAGCTGAGCCGGAGCAAGCTGAGCCTCAGCTAAAAACCAGGTGATGAAAGGCTGAAGTGGAAGAGTAACACCACAAGTAAGCATTGCCCCATAGATTGCCACTTGGCCGGGTGGGGGGTTCCATACGGCTCGACCGTCAGCGGGACTTAGTGAGATGACAATGTCGTCCAGATCAAACAGTCCATTGTATTTGTTGATCTCCTCAGGACCGACCACATTTGGCTCGGTGTCATAAGCGCACACCCGCTCGGGAGAGAAAACAATGCGAGCTCCCCTGTGCTCTTCTTCAATGTCATTCTTGACAACTCTCTAGGTCCCGATTCAGCTTTCCCGAGAGTAAGAATCCTTGTAGATTTTGGTTCTACTTTTCCTCTTCCCCATTCGTTTCCATGGCCGAGCGGCACCACAAACGGAAACAGAAGGATCTGATTGAGCTTCGGGTTGATAAGACTCGGGTCTTGAAGAACCAGAAGAAGCGGAAGGGATTTCAGAAGTAGGTGGAACTTCAGAAGTAGTAGGGCCTTCGCGGAAAAGCCCAGAAACGTCGACGTCTAAGAAATGAGGTTGATCGAAAAGAGGATCTCCCAGTAACCTGTGAACAACCGTGGCAGTTAGAGCATCGTTTTGTTCAATAGCTATCATACCAACAGTAAAAAGACGGTGCCTAACTGCAGGATCCATGAGAACTAACTTTGATATATCAGAAGATCAGAGATACACCAACTGCAGAGGAAGGAGCTTCAAGTAAGGGTCCAGGGGTTTGAGGCAGAATCTCAACAAAGCAAGACCAAGAAATGCCTAAACTCAAAGCGGGTTGAAGAACAAATTGCAGTTTTTTAGGAATTTCGCCAGAAATACAACGAATTCAGGCAGACGTTTCTCTCGAAGAAAGAAGAAAATGACAGAATAAAAATAGGCGACAATCTCCTCTCCAGCGTAATGTTTATATAGGCCAGGTATCAGTTTTGAAAAATCGAAACCCTAGAAAGGGTAGGTAGAGAAGCGGGAAAGTGGAGAGACGGGAGCAATGACGTGGGTAGTACGCGAAAAAATAGAAGGGTCGTGTCCCATAAATACCTTATACCACGACCAAGCAAAAAGAGACATGTGGCAATCGAAAAAAGCCTTGAGCCGTCAGAAAATCAGTTTGTCACCATCAAGAGATTTCTAAATTAAGGGGCAGATCAAACAAATGCGGACATAATTAAGACACGTCATAAATGTTTCGAATCAAACGAGGATATTGAAACCCAACATTAACACAGAAGACGACAAACGAAAACAAGTTATGAGAAAAGAGGCAAACGAAAGTTAAATATTTGTTCCGAGTAAACTGAACCTGGTGCATTCGACTCAAATATTTAAGGGGGTATTGTTATAGGTAAAAATTGTCATAAAGGACACGTCATCACCATAAGAAGCCACGTAAGCAGGAGTCAAGAGAAGTCAACTCGAAGGAGCAGAAAGTCCCTAAAGTAACTTACTCAGCTAAAACTAAAGCAACCCGACCACAAACGAAGAGAATCAGCTTGGGTAGAAAAGCCTGCTCGAGCATGCTCAGGATTCGATGAAAAAGATAGTCGCCAGCATTCTCGTTCCGAACATGAGCAGAATCAGTAACCAGCATCCCCACAATGTGGCTGCCCAGAGTATAACAAGGAAGCAAACAGGTTTTCCGCAAATAGAGGAGTAAGAATCCTATCCAAACTTGGATTCTTTCAAACCGGGAAACATGTTGCACTCAAGAAGGAAACAGAATCCGCTTAGGACTGGACAACCGCCCAAAACTTGGGCACCACTACACCAAACCCTAGCGGCACCCACAAACCCTAGTAGCACCCACAAGCATTATGTATAAATACCCTGTAACACACAAAAGAAAAGGTAGGCAAGAATTAGAAAGAGTGATCGGAACACAATATTTTGTAACAGCTTTTCATAGTGGATTCTACTTCGTTGCTTAGGCAACAACCCGTGGTTGTTTCTCCGGTCATAGGAGTTTTACCACGTAATTACGTTTATTATTCTTCCTTGCTTTCAATTATTTTCATTCACAAAGTAGTATAACTGAAATCAGATCGTTAACTGGATGACCACAAAAAATCACCGTCAACAGAAATGAAGCCGAGCGAAGTCATTGGAAGACTTCTAGCCTATGAATCAAGAAAGGCTACCACATCACCTCCTAAGAAGAAAAAAGATATTGCCTTGAAGACATCCAAGATGGAAGAGGAGGAGGATGACTCATATGAAAACATGGCACTCATTGCCAAAAGATTCAAGAAGTTCTTGAATCTACAAAAGAGTGGTTATGGCTCAAAGGGAAATGACTTCAAGAAGAAGAAGACCACAATCAAGAATATCAAGCCATATCATGAAATGTCTTCAAGAGAGAAGATTCAATGCTACGAATGTGGAGGATTCGGGCATATCTCCAAGGAATGTGCTAACTTGGATGATGAAAGAGAGGAGGCCGCCACTTCAAGTGATTGTGATAAAGAGGTTGTGGCAAAAATTTTGGCATTAGGTTTCTCTCACAAGAGAGACAACAAAGGGAAAGTTATTGAAGGAAGTCCCTCAAGCTTGAATGATTGTGAGAACAACTATTTTGCCTTTCCGATCTCCTACAATAAAGAAGAGAATGAGAGTCAAGAAGAAAGTGACTCTAATGAAGATGACTCTTCATCTAACTCCATATATGGATATGTGGAGAAAAAGGTTCTAGATGAATACCTCACTGAGTTTAAAAGCTTAGCAATGAAGACCAAGGAAAATATGCAAAGATTGAGAGAAGAGAATCTAGACCTTTTGGCTTATGTTGACCACTTAAGTGAACAAATGGATAGATCCAAGAATATTGAAGATAAGCTAAGAAAGGAGTTAGACTTATCTAAGAGGAATGAATAAGATTTAAAAAGAGAGCTTGAATAGGCTAGAGGGTCAAGGACTAGGATAGTTTTTAGCACTGAAAAACTTGACCACATGTTAAGTGTTGGAAATAGTCCTTGTGACAAGAGAGGTCTTGGGTTTGAAGATAGTAAGGAGTCATCCACTCCTAACAAAACTGTGTTTGTCAAAAGCTTGAGCTACAAAGAAGCTTCACCAGTGCAAACTCCTAAGAAGAAGATTGATCTAGGACAATGCTCTCATAGTGCACAAGTGAAGGTAGCTCCAAGAAGACAACCTCAAGCTCAACCTACAAGAGTTCCTCATGCTAACTTCCCTCAACCTCAAATCCATCAAGGGAAGAGACCAATCGTGCAAGCTAAACCGAGGAAGCAATCAAGTCTTGGTTAACAACAAAGAAGGAGAGATCCTATCCAACAACCAAGACAACCACAAAGACATGGGAAGGCTCCTATGCATGCACAAGGACATGGTATGATTCCTAACTTTGTCCCTACATGTCATTTTTGTGGTGTTGATGGTCATATTAGACCAAAGTACTTTCGTTACATTAAAATGTGTAGAGTTAAAAGCATGATTGAGAAGAAGAAAGCTAGAGCTAAAATGCATGCTCATAGGAAGGAAGAAATTCATTTACATGATCCTATGACATCTAGATCTCTAGAACTTTTGACCACTAGGAAGAAAATTGTTTCACCTATGTGGATAAGAAAAGATGAACCCGCTTGCTACGAGACAAACTTGTCTCTAATAGGTTCAACTAAGTCCAATGGACTTAGTAGGTCCATAGGACCTCATGACCTTCAATGATGAAGGATGGTGATGACCCCATATGGGGAACTCAAGCAAAGAGAGCTATTTTGCATTCTTGTCACTTGCAAAAATTTGAAATATCTTATGCTTCTTCTTTTAATTGCTTGAGTAAGCTTGGTTGCACATATGTATATATGTTTTTCAATTCAATAAGTGTGAACCTTGCTTGTTTACAATCCATGTCATATTCATGTTCAAACATGCATTTTTGGACTAGGAGATGTACATAGGAAGTATGATTTGAATGACCTATAGTTATCTCCATGACATGATGATTCTTTTATAACATGCTAATGTCAAATGAAAAAGCATGAAATTCATATAACATGCTCACATGAAAAGCATGAATTGATGATTGCATATTCTTAAAATGCAAAAACTTGTGTGAAAGCTTATGAGACTCAAAATGAATAAAGGATCTTGTGTATCCGTTCAAAGGAATTTATATTCCAAATGTCTCTCTTTCTTTATTGGTTAAACATGGCTACTATCATACGGATATCTTATTCAGAAAAATCAAATAGGGTGCAAAGTCGCTCATGCCATGTTTCGCTTATATAGTTGGATATAGTTGCTCTTAAATTGAAATCAATAAAATCTCTATATCTTTGCTTTTCTCATGACAATGGTGAAATTGGTTTGAATTCTTTTTAGAAACCTTTGTCATTTGCTTTGCCAAATACCATTGTATTTTGGACTTGAATGCTACATGTCTTGTATGCAAAGCATGTTTAATTCACACATTTTCTTCAAATAAATCTCCTTGTTTCTCTCCAATTAATTGAGATGTATAAAGTGACTTATATTGATTATGCAAATATCTTGCATGCTACTATCTCTTGTTACTATGAGTGACCCGGTTAGGGATTACTCCTTTGCCTATATCATGACAAAAAGGGGGAGTAGGATAAGGTAAGGGGAGTTGCAAATTATAGTAGCAATTGTGCTTGTTGGGGAGAATATACAATGAGGGGGAGTAACCCATTGAAGGGGAGCATTGCATACACATGCATTGCATAATGTTGTGCCTAATCTTTTAATATGCAAACGCTTGTTTTTTGTTCTCACTTGATTAATCTCACTCTTACTTGTTTTGGAAAGTTTAGAAACTTTATTTTCTGGGATTGATTATTCTACAAGAGATTGAAGACTTGAAGTTTTATTCTCTTATCCTTTATAACGTAGATAATCATTGTAGTTCCGTAGTTTCTTTTTTTTTTGTGAGGAATCAATGTGAGTGGTGGTTTTGTCACGAAATAGCCAAAGGGGGAGATTGTAAGGTTCCCATTTGTTGATTGGCTCATTTCATGGACAAACCACATGTTGGGGTTCTTTGTACGGTAGCTTAAGTGTTGGTGTTATTGCTCAAAGCCCTTTGAAGACCTCGTCTTGATAAGCACCGAAGGTAAATTTCTATGTGCTTACTTGTCTTGAAGAGATAGTTGCACACACTCACAACTCATGCATATGCTTAATCCTTGCATGTTGTGTGTCTTATTTTTGTGCATTAATGTTCATTAACATTTCTTCTTGCATGTTATTTTGATTGCATCTTGCATATCCAATTGCCTTGTCATGCTTAGACTTAGGAGTGCATTTTTGCATGGGCGCTTTCAAAAGCGCTCTACAGAAGCGCTGTACGGACAGCGCCCATCGAGCGATGTTCAGACCTGATCGATTTAATTCGGTCGCTGTACAGGCGCTGTACAAAGTGCTGTACGTACAGCGCCATTCTATTTTCCCGAGAGAACAGAGTTGAGGCGCTATACAGAAGCGATCTACGTACAGCGCCCAAGGCAAAATCAGGCCAACTTATTCAAAATGACCACACTTTGAATTGGCCCCCTATATATATGCCACTTTGACTTTAGGTCAATCAAGAGAGTTCATATTCAAATTTCATACTTAGGATATTTTTCAAAGAGAAGAAAAATTCCAAGAACTCATTTTTAATTACTCAAACACCTTTTCATGATCATCACTCATCATCTAGCATTATCTTTGATCATCTAGATGTCTTTTTGCATGGATTCTTCATCACACTTTGCTTGGTAAGCTTTTCACTAATATATTACATATTTTGTGTTTTTCTTAACAAGCAATCTCAATTTATTACTTGTATGATCTTTATATATTTTGGATACAAGATTGAGATTAGTGTGTTGTATGTTTGAGAAGTTGTATTGTGATAGCTAATTAGGTTTTGTGCTTAATCTTGATTAGCTAAACTATTTGACATGTCATTTAGTTTTAATATCTAGGATTGTTCTAATTGCATATTCATCATCTTAGATAAGTATATAGGGTTTCCCTTGCTCTATGTTGCATTTGGATATTCATATATTCACTTAGGGTATTATACTCTTCATTGAGAAAGTAAGTCTTGTGTTGCTATCGGGATTAGGTAGCTTAAATCACAAGCAATTGGACTAGGTCCACTTATACTGGGATTAGGTAGTTGTGATGATTATTGATCAGGATTAAATCATTAAACCGAGATTAGGTTGTAATCATTTCAATTAGTGGATTCGAGGTTCGTGTGTGGCGCACATAACAGCCCGTGGTTTTACTCGTGAGGGTTTCCACGTAAATATCAAGTGTTATTTACATTCCGCACTTTATTACACTTGTTATATTATTGTGACTAGTTAGGGGTATTTTCGTAAAATTGACATACATGCAAAAATTGGGTAATAATGATTAAAATCTATTCACCTATTCACCCCCCCCCCCCCCTTCTAGATTAGTTTTATACACAACGTGCTATAATTTGTTTCACCATGCATCTGCTGAATGCACCCCCACCTTCACCTGTTCATCTTCTTCCTTCAGCTCGTGTGCAGATAGCCATGGCTTTCAAACCCTATCTCGCCTGAAGTCGTCCTTCCTCGACCTACCACCGGCCATTTTTAGACCTAAATTAACGGTAACGTCAATGGCTCACCGATCGTAACTTTTTCGACACCCCAACCGGCCAGAATCCGATCTCCTCCAAACGCTGTCAATGTCACCATTTGTCACCTCTTTGTGTCACCATTTGTCCTTCGATGTAGCCACGGCGACAGGAAGATGATTTTGCCTCCAATTGTGTCACCACTTGCGTCGTCCAAGCGTCGCCATTGAAGCAAAATGGTGACATCTTCTCTGCTCAATTCTGATTGGTGGGGAAAATTACAAGATGTCCCCCTTTTGAGGACTAAATGGTAATTTGCCATGGTCAGGGGGTGTTTTGGTAATTGACCACTCGAAACCTAATTTGAAAATCCTATAAATTCATCACTATTTTACAACTCTTGACAACTCTTGTGAATGAAGAAACCTCTTTTCTCCACCATTCCTAATCCCACCATTCTCCTCTCCAATTAACACTTAGATTACCTCACCACAAACACTCCTCTCTTTCCATCTTCTCCACTCATTTCCTTTGTCACTTTCCATTTGACTCCACCTATCTAGACATATCCTCAACACCCACTCTTTGCACAAGATTCAAGCAAGGAAGCTCAAGGAAGGATCAAGCTTATAAGAGAGACCCAAGGGTGATTTCTCTACATTTTACTTCCTTTTCTTGTTTGTAATTATGTGTAATTAAACACCCATTTTAGGGGATGATTTGTGAAGACTTTTTGGACATGATTATTTATTAAAGGTTTGAATATTATGTTTGCATGATTATAGTTTTATTTACATTTTAATTAGATCTTGCACTTATGTGATTAAATGAGTATTGACACATTTGTTGATTACAATCTATTGTAGGATTTATTTGTGATAAAATTGATTGAGTTATTGACACACTTGATTGATTATAGCACATAGTGAATAGGACATGCTTTTGGAGGGGCGATCAACCTCTATTGCCTAGGTCGTTCGATCGTCACTAACTGATCCCACCGTGACCCCCTTTCATTAATCGGTTAGGCATTGCGGTAGGAAGTTGCTTAGGGTTCATAGTGACGGTCTAAGCAACACTTTTGAATGAGATCAGTCCTTGATTGTGTAGATTGCGCATTAAAGAAGCCATATATGAATTTCTCATAGTCCATTAGCTACTCTATCATTTCCCTAGAATTCCTATTAATTGTTTAATCATTTTCTTATCTAGGTTGTTGCATCAGATTCCTATCTCCATTCATATTCTCTTTACATTCTTGTAATTTACTTTTAATGCATTGTTTGGTGGTTTCTCAAACCACACACTATCCATCTAACCATGATTTACTTTATTGCACACTAGTTAGACTAACTTAGATTAGATAGCAAATCGATTAATCTAACATAATCCCTGTGGAACGAATCTTAAGCTTACCACTTTACTAGTTTTTATAACTAAAAGTATATTGCGTAAGAATTCATTTATAAATATCTTTTAATAATTCATAATTTGGTAACGACACGAAAAACGAGTCATCATAGGCTAGGTGGTTCACTAGGAGTTGATAGCTTAAGGTGGATATCATGTGTTGATAGCCTTGAGTGTGTAAGTCATTTTCGTCGTAGTGGATTGCTTGCTGGTGGTTGTGGATTCAACCCGTGGATGTTTCCTCTTCGGAGGCTTACCACGTAAAAATCAATGTGCCAAATGTCTCTATCTCTATCTCTATCTCTATCTCTTTATATTTGTATGTATGATCAATATAACTTGTTTAAGATCTTCATTTCCTCACATCCTTGTAAACATGTTATTGATAAAGAAAGAGATGCACACATTGTTTGTTGAATCAACATTTGTTTCTCGTATCTTGTAAGTGTTTAAACATTGTATCGTCTGATTCTATATCAAGTTGTAAAGTTCTACTTAGTGAATTTATATTGTAATATTCAAAGTACAACTTGTGGAATTTGCTCTTCATGGTATATGTTTTGTAGACTAAGGGTGGTGAATCAAACATACATGTGTTAATTGTTTTCTCATAGCAATCTTGTTAAAGGTTAATTTGTATGCTCACCAAGGTTTTGACATAAGTCATGAAAGAATTTTTAAAATTAGTGTGTCAACCTATTCACCCCCCTCTAGGTTGTTTAGTATAACCTTGTAGGTATTTTCATATGTCTTCATCAACAATTTCGATTGGGTTGTCAGGCTTGTTATTAAAACCCGACCCGATTCTAGGATTCCTCGTAGAACGGCGGCGCTGAATCGGGATAGAGCTTACAACCGTGTCACTCTCTTCTCGGGCCCTCTTCTTCCTCGAATTCAGAGGATGGCTCTCAGTCGAAACATTTTCTTCTGGATGAAAAAGATCGTCAATGCTGTTAGAAGGATCTTATGAAGTGGGAGGAGGTCTGATGGAGAATTGCATAAAAAGAAAGAAAAAGAGGAAGGAAATTTGGGAAGTTACTGGTAAGAAGAAAGAGCGAGAAAGCTAGGGTTTTTGCTTTTTGAATTTTGAAATCGATGTGAAAGAAGGAAGAAAGTTGGATTATTTATAGAGGAAAGTAGACGGTTACCTAAATAAGCAAGGAAACTGGAATTGATGACCGGAAACTTGTAGGAGACCGTTTCGAGAAAATTGTGCCAAAAAACGGTCAATTCAAATAAACAGACCACTCACGACTTGACATGTGGATTACTCATTTATTATAAGTATGCTAGAGGAGGATTTACGTGTTGAAGAAGGATTTCCTCCAAGACAGTGGAAACCAGTTAGATGGGATGAGGAAAATCCTTCATGTCTCCTAGTATCTGTAAGGATTCCCGTTTTGTTGATTGGCTTATTTCGTGGTCAAACCACATGTTGGGGTTTTGAATGTAAGGGTAGTCCAAGTGTTTAGTGTTGAAGATCAAAGGCCCTTCCATGACCTCAAGATTCAAGCACGCCAAAGGTATAATCTCTTGTGCTTGTTTTTCTTTGAAGAGATTTAGTAGCACACACTCACTTAGCATTCTTGCTATGATTGCATACTTGCTTATTTTTATGTGCATCTCTTCACATGTCACTTTACACACTAGCACTTTGGTTGATATATCTTGTTGTGTGTATATGTGCCTTATAATTCGTTTCCCGACATTGTTCGGAAACGTCCGCGCTTGCACTAATGAGTGCTTGGTTTCGCGCGAAGACCGCCTATGGAGAATGCCCTTGGCTTCTCCTTGGTTTTCACCATTGTTGGTGATCGGCGGTTATGATCGGCGGCCTGGCCGTCGAATGAAACCGCCGTTTCAGTCCAGATTGGTCTGAAGCAATTATGCGGTCAAGATCGGCGGTCACGACCGCCGTTCGAAACCGCCGTTCATACCTGATCGATTTTAATCTCTCGGGTTTGATTCGGCGGTCACGTAACCGCCGAATGAAACCGCCGTTAATGCTCTGTTCTTCACGAGCTCAATTCGGCGGTCGTCATCGGCGGCCTGGCCGCCGATTGAAACCGCCGAACGGTGCGTTTCAGGGGCAAAAGTGTCTTTTCACATGCCCAATTCTTGATGTCTATAAATATCTTGTTTTCTCAATCTCTGAATAAGTTTCTTGAGCAATTAGAACCCTAATCTTTCAAGAGAGATTTTTGAGAAAAAATCAAATCAAGAACCTATCTTTAAACACTCAAATCAATTCCCTTTTGCATCAAATTTCATATTTGATCTTCTATGCCTTCATAGAATTGATCCATGCATGGTTTTGAATCATCACATCTTATTTGGTATGTTCTTCACTAATTTCATATTACTTTAGTGTTTTTCATATTAATACATCTCTTTAATTACTTGTATGCTTTTGATTATATGCTAGATACAAGTTAGAGATTATTTGTGATGAAAATTAATTGAGTGTTGTTTGTGATAGCTAATTAGGTTTTTAATTAATCTTGATTAGCTAAGCTATTTGACATGTCATTTAGCAATTGATATCTAGGGTTGATTAAATTGATTATATCATCATCCTAGATAAGCATCTAAGGTTACCTAGCCTTGTTTGTTATTTGAATATTCATATATATATTCACATAGGTTGTTTCTCTTCTTAGAGAAGTAAGTCTTGAGGCTAAGAGTGCTTAGGCCTCAAGCAAATTGGAATAGGGTTGCTAATAAAGGCCCGCTGGGTAGAAGTGAGGGGTTACAGACCGGAATGTTAGACGAGGTCTACATAGGTTGTAAACTTCATTTCAATTAGTGATTTCGAGTTCCGAGTGTGGCGCACTATACAGCCCGTGGTTTTTCCCAGTGGTTGGGTTTCCACGTATACATCAAGTGTTATTTAAATTCCGCACTATATTACACTTGTATGTATTTTTGACTAGTAGGGGCATTTTCGTAAAATTGACTTGCATGCGAAAATTGGGTAATAATAGCTAAAATCTATTCACCCCCCCCCTCTAGCTTTATATTGAACACGCCTCGAGTTTTTTAATAACTTTCAATTGGTATCAGAGCGGGTTCCTAGATATACTTAGGTGATCCTAGCTCATTTTAGGTGTGTTGTGCATTTGTGTGATTTTTGCTCATTCATACATTTTGCATACATTTCATTCATTCATTTGATACAATGAGTGGATTCGGTGGCAACCATGAGGGTGCTTCAAGCACACGGCCACCCCTCCTCACCGGCATAAATTACTCCCAATGGAAAGGGAAGATGGAGGCATATGTGTGTCAAATCCATGATAGGGCATGGATGGCCATTGAAGATGGATATTCGCCTCCTATGATGACTCCCACGGATGGAGGAGAAGAAGTGCTCAAGCCTAAGGCACAGTGGACACAACCTGAGTTTGAGTTGTCCAAGTGGAATCAAAAGGCGTGGCACGCCCTCATATGTGCAGTGGATGAAAATCAGTACAAACTGATTCAGAACACTAAGATAGCCAAGGAGGCATGGGACATCTTAGAGGTTGCACACGAGGGAACCGAAGTAGTGAAGGACTCCAAACTTCAAGTCCTCCAAACTCAATTTGAGACACTTAGGATGGAGGAGAATGAGTGCTTCAACGACTTCGAGATTAGGTTGATGGACATTGTCAACCAAAGTCATCAACTTGGTGACCCTTACTCGGATAGAAGGATCAAGCAAAAGATAATGAGATCGCTTCCCGAGAGGTTTGAGTCTAAGGTGACGGCTTTAGAAGAAAATAGTGATTTTAAGGACATGAAGCCGAGCGAGGTAATAGGTAGACTTCTCGCCTACGAGTCTAGGAAGGGTCCTAGCTCCACTCCTTCAAAGAAGCAAAAAGGGATTACTTTGAGAGCTTCCAAGGTTGAGAAGGAGGACAAGGATGACTCGGATGAAGACATGGCACTTTTAATGAGAAAATTCAAGAAGTTTGTAAAATTCGAGAAGAAGGGTCATGCATCCAAAGGGCAAGAATTGAAGAAAAGGGTTCCTTTCAAGAAGGTTGAGCATAGGCAAGAGAATAGTGAAAGGAAAGGGATCCAATGCTATGAGTGTGGTGGCATAGGTCATATCTCACTAGATTGTGGGAATTTGAAGAACAAGAGAGAAAAAATGATGGCCGCCATTTGGAGTGAAAGTGATGACTCCAAAGAAGGAGATAAGTCATCAAGTGATGATGAGCTTATCAATAACTTCAAGGCATTGGGTGCCAATTGTGAAGAAAATGAAGTTGTTGGTAAGAATTCCGTTGCTAGTGATCCCATAGAAGAGAAAGTCGAAGAAGTAGCTCTAGAGGAGATAGTTGTTGCTTCGCATTGGGATATGGCACTTATTGACTCAAGAGATCAAGGTGAAGGTCTTGATGAGGAAATTGGATCCATAAGAGAGGAGGAGAGCCTAGAAGATGACACTAGTGGAGATGACTCCTTATCTAACTCTACAAATGGAAATGTAGAGAATATGGATATGCATAACTTTATAGTCAATGTTGAAAGCTCCATGAAGAAGAAAGATAGATTTCTAAGGATTTTAGAGGAAGAAAATCTAGAGCTTACAACATACAATGACCTCCTAAAGAAGCAAGTGGAGAAAATGGATCTTAAGGACAACTTTGAAAGTTTTGAAAGCTCTAAGTTAAAGAATGAAAAAGAGATTCAAAGGTTAAAGGAAGAACTACTTAGGCTTTCAACACAAGTTGATCACTTGAATGATGAAGTGATAAGATCCATGGTGGAAGAAGACAAGCTAAAAGATGAGCTAGCTTTGTCTAAGAGGAATGAAGAGGGTTTGAAGAGAGAGCTTGTTGAAGCCAAAGAGTCATTGACTAGAATGACAACAAGCACCAAGAAACTTGACAACATACTTGGTGTAGGAAAAAGCCCTTGTGACAAAAGAGGTCTTGGATTCGAAGTGAGCAAGGATTGCTCTATTCCTAAGAAGACCGTCTTTGTGAAGAGTTTGGGTAAGATAGAAGCGTCACCGGTGCAAACTCCTAGGAAGAAGTTAGAACTAGGACAATGTTCGAAAAATGCACAAGTGAAGGTGGTGAAAACGAGACAACCCCAAGCTCAACGGATTAGAGCCTCTCGAGTCATCTCTCCTCAACAAATGACTCACTATGAAAAGAGGCAAAACATGCTACCTAATCCAAGGAGGCAACCCATTCCGGTTCAACCAAATAGAAGACATGAACCGACTCAACACCAAAGGAGACATCAAATGCATGATGAGTCTCCAATGACTTCACAAGAACATGGTGAAAGTTATTAAAATACTCGAGGCGTGTTCAATATAAAGCTAGAGGGGGGGGGTGAATAGATTTTAGCTATTATTACCCAATTTTCGCATGCAAGTCAATTTTACGAAAATGCCCCTACTAGTCAAAAATACATACAAGTGTAATATAGTGCGGAATTTAAATAACACTTGATGTATACGTGGAAACCCAACCACTGGGAAAAACCACGGGCTGTATAGTGCGCCACACTCGGAACTCGAAATCACTAATTGAAATGAAGTTTACAACCTATGTAGACCTCGTCTAACATTCCGGTCTGTAACCCCTCACTTCTACCCAGCGGGCCTTTATTAGCAACCCTATTCCAATTTGCTTGAGGCCTAAGCACTCTTAGCCTCAAGACTTACTTCTCTAAGAAGAGAAACAACCTATGTGAATATATATATGAATATTCAAATAACAAACAAGGCTAGGTAACCTTAGATGCTTATCTAGGATGATGATATAATCAATTTAATCAACCCTAGATATCAATTGCTAAATGACATGTCAAATAGCTTAGCTAATCAAGATTAATTAAAAACCTAATTAGCTATCACAAACAACACTCAATTAATTTTCATCACAAATAATCTCTAACTTGTATCTAGCATATAATCAAAAGCATACAAGTAATTAAAGAGATGTATTAATATGAAAAACACTAAAGTAATATGAAATTAGTGAAGAACATACCAAATAAGATGTGATGATTCAAAACCATGCATGGATCAATTCTATGAAGGCATAGAAGATCAAATATGAAATTTGATGCAAAAGGGAATTGATTTGAGTGTTTAAAGATAGGTTCTTGATTTGATTTTTTCTCAAAAATCTCTCTTGAAAGATTAGGGTTCTAATTGCTCAAGAAACTTATTCAGAGATTGAGAAAACAAGATATTTATAGACATCAAGAATTGGGCATGTGAAAAGACACTTTTGCCCCTGAAACGCACCGTTCGGCGGTTTCAATCGGCGGCCTGGCCGCCGATGACGACCGCCGAATTGAGCTCGTGAAGAACAGAGCATTAACGGCGGTTTCAATCGGCGGTTACGTGACCGCCGATCCAACCGCCGAATCAAACCCGAGAGATTAAAATCGATCAGGTATGAACGGCGGTTTCGAACGGCGGTCGTGACCGCCGATCTTGACCGCATAATTGCTTCAGACCAATCTGGACTGAAACGGCGGTTTCATTCGGCGGCCAGGCCGCCGATAATAACCGCCGATCACCAACAATGGTGAAAACCAAGGAGAAGCCAAGGGCATTCTCCATAGGCGGTCTTCGCGCGAAACCAAGCACTCATTAGTGCAAGCGCGGACGTTTCCGAACAATGACGGGAAACGAATTATAAGGCACATATACACACAACAAGATATATCAACCAAAGTGCTAGTGTGTAAAGTGACATGTGAAGAGATGCACATAAAAATAAGCAAGTATGCAATCATAGCAAGAATGCTAAGTGAGTGTGTGCTACTAAATCTCTTCAAAGAAAAACAAGCACAAGAGATTATACCTTTGGCGTGCTTGTATCTTGAGGTCATGGAAGGGCCTTTGATCTTCAACACTAAACACTTAGACTACCCTTACATTCAAAACCCCAACATGTGGTTTGACCACGAAATAAGCCAATCAACAAAACGGGAATCCTTACACATGGTATGAATTCTTACTTTGTACCAACTTGTCATTATTGTGGTGTTTATGGGCATATTAGGCCTAAGTGCTTTAAGTACATTAACCATTGTAGGATTGATAGCATGATAAAGAAAAAGAGGCTAAGAAGAGCCCATTTGCATGAGCCTAGGAAATCTTTTGTCAATAATCCTAGGTTAGTGAATGACATGCAACCTTTGTCCACTAGGAAGAAAAATGTTATATCTATGTGGATAAGGAAAAATGAACCCGCTTGCTACGAGACTAACAAGTCTCAAATAGGTTCAACTAAGTCCAATGGACTTGGTAGGTCCATAGGACCTCATGCCCTTCATTAATGAAGGATGATACTAACCCCATATGGGGAACTCAAGCAAAGAGAGCTATTTTTGCATTCTTGTCACTTGCAAAAAATTTGAAAAATCTTATGCTTCTTGGTTGATTGCTTGAGTAAGCTTGGTTTCACATATGTATATATGTTTTCAATTCAATAAGTGTGAACCTTGCTTGTTTACAATCCATGTCATATTTATGTTCAAACATGCATTTTGGACTAGGAGATGTATGTAGGAAGTATGATTTGAATGACCTATGATTATCTCCATGACATGATGATTCTTAAATAACATGCTAATGTCTTATGAAAAGCATGAAATTCATGTACATGCTCAAATGAAAAAGCATGAATTGATAATTGCGTTCTTAAATGCAAAAACTTGTGTGAAAAAGCTAATGAGACTCAAATGAAAAAGGATCTAGTATCCATTCAAGGATTTTACAATCCAAATGTCTCTCTTTCTTTATTGGTTGAACATGTCTACTATCATACGGGTTTCATTCCCGGAAAAATCAAATAGGGTGCATGTTGGCATGTTGCTCATGACATGTTTAGCTTATAAAGTTGGATATAGTTGTTCTTAAATTGAAATCAATGAAATTTCTATATCCTTGCTTCTCTCATGACAATGGTGAAATTGGTTTGAATTCCTATTAGAAACCTTTGTCATTTGCTTTGCCAAATACCATGGTATTTTGGACTTGAATGCAATATGTCTTGTATGCAAAGCATTTTGTTTCACACATTTTATCTAATAAAACTCCTCGTTTCTCTCCGATTAATTGAGATTGCATAAAGTGACTTATATTGATTATGCATATACTAGAATGCTACTATCTCTCTTTGCCTTGAGTGACCCGGTTGGGGACTACTCCTTTGTCTATATCATGACAAAAAGGGGGAGTATAATGTGGTAAGGGGAGGTGCAAATTGTTGTAGCAATTGGTGCACATTGGGGAGAATATACATTGAGGGGGAGTAACCCTTTGAGGGGGAGCATTGCATTCATCATACATTGCATGATGCTGTGTTTAATTTCTTAGAAATGCAAATGCTTGTTTATGTCCTCACTTGATTCATCTCACTTTTACTTGAATTGGAAAGTATAGAAACCTTGTTTCAGGGAATGATTGTTCTACAAGAGATTGAAGACTTCAAGTTTTATTTTTATATATCTCTTTGTATTGTAGAAAATCTTCATTGACCCATAGGTTTATTTTTGTTGTGAGGAATCAATGTGAGTGGTGGTTTTGTCACGAAATAGCCAAAGGGGAGATTGTAAGGATTCCCGTTTTGTTGATTGGCTTATTTCGTGGTCAAACCACATGTTGGGGTTTTGAATGTAAGGGTAGTCCAAGTGTTTAGTGTTGAAGATCAAAGGCCCTTCCATGACCTCAAGATTCAAGCACGCCAAAGGTATAATCTCTTGTGCTTGTTTTTCTTTGAAGAGATTTAGTAGCACACACTCACTTAGCATTCTTGCTATGATTGCATACTTGCTTATTTTTATGTGCATCTCTTCACATGTCACTTTACACACTAGCACTTTGGTTGATATATCTTGTTGTGTGTATATGTGCCTTATAATTCGTTTCCCGACATTGTTCGGAAACGTCCGCGCTTGCACTAATGAGTGCTTGGTTTCGCGCGAAGACCGCCTATGGAGAATGCCCTTGGCTTCTCCTTGGTTTTCACCATTGTTGGTGATCGGCGGTTATGATCGGCGGCCTGGCCGCCGAATGAAACCGCCGTTTCAGTCCAGATTGGTCTGAAGCAATTATGCGGTCAAGATCGGCGGTCACGACCGCCGTTCGAAACCGCCGTTCATACCTGATCGATTTTAATCTCTCGGGTTTGATTCGGCGGTCACGTAACCGCCGAATGAAACCGCCGTTAATGCTCTGTTCTTCACGAGCTCAATTCGGCGGTCGTCATCGGCGGCCTGGCCGCCGATTGAAACCGCCGAACGGTGCGTTTCAGGGGCAAAAGTGTCTTTTCACATGCCCAATTCTTGATGTCTATAAATATCTTGTTTTCTCAATCTCTGAATAAGTTTCTTGAGCAATTAGAACCCTAATCTTTCAAGAGAGATTTTTGAGAAAAAATCAAATCAAGAACCTATCTTTAAACACTCAAATCAATTCCCTTTTGCATCAAATTTCATATTTGATCTTCTATGCCTTCATAGAATTGATCCATGCATGGTTTTGAATCATCACATCTTATTTGGTATGTTCTTCACTAATTTCATATTACTTTAGTGTTTTTCATATTAATACATCTCTTTAATTACTTGTATGCTTTTGATTATATGCTAGATACAAGTTAGAGATTATTTGTGATGAAAATTAATTGAGTGTTGTTTGTGATAGCTAATTAGGTTTTTAATTAATCTTGATTAGCTAAGCTATTTGACATGTCATTTAGCAATTGATATCTAGGGTTGATTAAATTGATTATATCATCATCCTAGATAAGCATCTAAGGTTACCTAGCCTTGTTTGTTATTTGAATATTCATATATATATTCACATAGGTTGTTTCTCTTCTTAGAGAAGTAAGTCTTGAGGCTAAGAGTGCTTAGGCCTCAAGCAAATTGGAATAGGGTTGCTAATAAAGGCCCGCTGGGTAGAAGTGAGGGGTTACAGACCGGAATGTTAGACGAGGTCTACATAGGTTGTAAACTTCATTTCAATTAGTGATTTCGAGTTCCGAGTGTGGCGCACTATACAGCCCGTGGTTTTTCCCAGTGGTTGGGTTTCCACGTATACATCAAGTGTTATTTAAATTCCGCACTATATTACACTTGTATGTATTTTTGACTAGTAGGGGCATTTTCGTAAAATTGACTTGCATGCGAAAATTGGGTAATAATAGCTAAAATCTATTCACCCCCCCCTCTAGCTTTATATTGAACACGCCTCGAGTTTTTTAATAACTTTCAGTATCCTAACTCTAACCCCAGCAAAGTGCCGGTGTTCAAGTCAGGGGAGACTTTTGTTAACCGCCAAAAATGGCAGGGGTTCAAAGAAGAATTTTCCATCAGCATTAAAGAAGTAATTAAGATAGAATGGCATTATAGAAGAGCATCCTGGTACCCCACCACTAAAGTATCCAGGTAGGCCTTATATCAATCCGGATCAAAATCAAGAGCTCCTAGACTCCAAGGTACCAAGAAACATAGAAGCCAAGTTCCTAAGGACTCCATTACTACAGAATCATAGTACCCCGCTACCACACCAACCCGGTATCCCGATACCCCGATACTCTTATACCATGATCCAGTAAGAAGAAGGACGCCCATGTACCCCGATCCAGCCTAGAGCCAGCCAATCAAGCAGTAAGTATCAAATTAACAGACTACTAAGTATCAAGGTAAGATCAGGTACGCCGAAGATCAAGCTACATAGAAGGACAGTAAGACGTCGATGTTTTGATAATAAGGAAATCGACTTATTCCCGCCATTCAAGAGTTCTATTTGAAAGCAAAGTCAACTCTATCAAATCCTGCCAAATAAGGGATCACTTGATTCCTAGAATCAATCCTATGATCTTCTCGTCGATCGCTATGGAACATCCCGAAAATCTCTAGGTCACTGGACCGAATTTAGAGAAGTGCTAAGCAAGCATTGGGACGTATATATACATCATGTTATCATACAGAAAGGGACCGTAACTTGAATCCTTAACTTACTTTACGGTTTTCCAATTATCAACATGCACGAGAGCTCCATCGCCATCGCCATCGCCAACTAAGTTTTAACCTTATCACCATAGCCATATAAAATCTCGATTGTACTCTTATTATGTGTTTACTATCAATAAAAAAGAGTTATATGTGATCCTATCGCCATGTTATTTTTGATTCACCTTCATCAATGTATTTAACTTGCTTTACTGAGAATCTATAGGTATCAAACTACTTTATATCTCTCCGACTGAGATCTACCCCGATTTCAGTCACTATAGTTGTTAATTGGAAAATCACCCCAGTGACAATTTTCGATTAACGGTACTCTTTTGACACTAATGCTAATTTAGTTGGCTTTAGTGATGCGGATTGGGCAGGAAATTGTGATGATAGGAAGAGCACATCGGGTGGTTGCTTCTTCCTAAGGAACAACTTGGTGTCTTGGTTTTGCAAGAAGCAAAATTCGATTTCCTTGTCCACGGCCGAAGCCGAGTACATAGTCGTGGGGAGTGGATGCACACAACTCCCATAGATGAAGCAAATGCTAGTCAACTACGGATTCAACAAGGTATTCTAACCCTCTTTTGTGATAATATGAGAGCCATTAACATCTCTAAGAATCTGATGCAACATTCTAGGACTAAACATAATGACATCCAACATCATTTCATAAGAGAACTAGTTGAAAACAAATGCATTGTACTTGAACTTGTAGGTACAAATGATCAATTAGGGATTTATTTACGAAACCTTTAGATGCAACTAGATAAGCCATTGAGGAAGGCACTCTTGACATCCATTTGTTGTAACTTGAACTTGTACACACAAGAAATGGATAAGAGAAGCCTTATGGACTCAAGACGGGCAACGGGAGCAAAAGTCTCCTCAAAGTCAATACCCTCAATTTGAGAGTATCCTTGTGCAACAAGCCTTGCCTTGTTTCGCACAATGTTGCCATCCTCATCGGATTTGTTCCTAAACACCCATTTAGTTCCTATGACATTGGTGTTTTTGGGTCTAGGAACAAGAGTCCAAACCTCATTTCTCTCAAATTGGTTTAGCTCTTCTTGCATGGCAAGAACCCAAAACTCATCTTCCAAGGCTTCATCAACCTTTTTGGGTTCTATTTGAGAGGTGTAACAAGTGTAGCTAATTTGATTAGCTATTTGACGCCTAGTCCTAACACCCTCTCTAACTTCTCTAATGATATCATCCTTATCATGGAGCTTTTTAACCCAAGGAGCGGGTTCATTAGAGTCCAAAGGGGGAACTCTATTAAGAGGCAAATCATCCTCTTCATCTTGGTTTGACTTCACACCACTAGAAGTCTCACCACTTTCCTTCAAAGGAAGGTCATTCACCTCACAAACATCCTCCTCATGGTCATCATGTTTGGGCCTACAATCATCAAAGACAACATTTGATGATTCCATAACACTTTGAGTCTTTAGATTAAAAACTCTATAGGCCTTGCTATTAAGTGCATACCCAATGAAAATACCCTCATCACTCTTGGCATCAAACTTGCCAAGTTGATCCCGGTCATTTAGTATATAGCACTTACTCCCAAAGATGTGGAAGTAGCTCACATTGGGTTTTCTACCCTTCCATAACTCATAGGATGTTTGTTTAGTCCCGGGCCTAAGGAAAACTCTATTCCCTATGTAGCAAGTCGTATTGATGGCTTCGGCCCAAAGATTTCTAGGGACTTTGTTGCTAAGCAACATCACACGGGCCATCTCTTGGAGGACTCTATTCTTCCTCTCAACAACACCATTTTGTTGAGGAGTCCTAGGGGCCGAAAATTCATGGGAAATGCCTAAGCTATTGCAAAAATTTTCAAACTTAGCATTTTCAAATTCTTTCCCATGATCACTTCTAATTTTCTTAATGCTTTTAATGTGAGAAGTTTTCTCATTTTGAATTTTGACACAAAGCATTTTGAATTTCTCAAAGGCTTCGGACTTTTCTCTAAGGAAGTAAGTCCAAGTAAACCTAGAGAAGTCATCAACAACAACAAGAATGTACCTTCTACCACCTAAACTTTCGGTTTGAATGGGACCCATAAGGTCCATATGGATGAGCTCCAATGGCTCTTTGGTGGAGAGGTATTTGCCTTTCTTGTGCACACTCTTAGTTTGCTTTCCTTGTTGACAAGGTCCACAAACTCCCTCAACCTTTTTCCCAAACTTGGGAAGGCCCCTAACAACATTCAACCTATCAAGGACTTTCAAGTCCCTATAGTTCATATGGCCAAGTCTTTGGTGCCACACCTCAATTTGCTCACTAGTAGACAAGTTACAAGAGATGAGATTAGACTCAAGACAATAACAATTGTCACTTGATCTCTTGCCTTTCAACAAAACTTGCCCATTTTCCTTAAGAATAGAGCAATCAACTTTTCCAAACATAACCGAAAGCCCTTCATCACTTAAGTGTGATATACTAATGAGATTGGCTTGCAAGCCATCAACATAGAGAGCATTGGGCAAGGAGGGTAAACCGGGAATAGATATATTACCTTTCCCTATGACATTTTTCTTAGATCCATCACCAAAGGTGACATACCCACCATCCTCCATCACAAGAGATTCAAAGAAACTCTTGTTTCCGGTCATGTGCCTAGAACACCCACTATCAAGGTACCAA
The DNA here is from genome assembly GCA_008009225.1 of Acer yangbiense. Lineage (NCBI taxonomy): Eukaryota > Viridiplantae > Streptophyta > Magnoliopsida > Sapindales > Sapindaceae > Acer > Acer yangbiense. The sequence goes on from CM017767.1 coordinate 15,172,723, forward strand.
GTGTTAGAGGCATTTGCTTTTAAGGCAACTTGGGCCACATAGCAATAATAGTCATTATGTCTACTCATCCTAGGTGAAACATGGTCATTCCTAGGAGCCATTGGTCCATTAGCTCTAAAATTTCGAGGTGCATGCATTGTGGCTTTTCTAAGCATATTTTTCTCAATCATACTTTCTATTCTACACAATTTAATATACTTAAGACAATTAGGCCTAATATGGCCTTCAATTCCACAAAAATGGCAAGTAGGAGTAAAGTAGGAATTCATACCATAGCCTTGAGCAAACATTTGTGGCCTCCTTCTATTTTGAGTTGCTATTTGATGTTGAGGCAACTCTCTCCTTTGTGGTTGAGCCAAGTTGGCATGTCTTCTAGGTTGAGCATGAAAGACCCCATGTTGAGCTTGTGGGATCCTTTGTTGTGGAGGTCTTGGTAGTGGAGCTCTAGGTTGAGGAGGTCTTGGTTGTGGAGCTCTAGGTTGAGGAGGTCTTGGTTGTGGAGCTCTAGGTTGAGGAGGAGCTCTAGTTGGAATCCTTGCTTGTGCTTGCTTGGAGGATTCACCGACTTCAACCCACTTGGTTGTTTGTTGAGGGGTTTGAACATTCTCAACCTCCTTGCTCTTGACAAAAGTTGTCTTCTTCAAGGATGTGGCTTCCATTTCTTCCACATATCCTAACCCCTTCTTGTCACTAGGACTCTTCCCACAAGATAGCATCTTGTCAAGCTTCTCGGTTCCGGAAGTCATCTTAGCAATCAACTCTTTTGCTTCCATGAGCTCTTTCCCCAAGCTTTGTTCACTTTTCTTGACCAAGACTAACTCCATCTTCAACCCTTCTTCTATCTCCTTTGCCTTACTCATTTCCTTGCTCAAATGAGTCACTTTGGATGTCAACTCAAGCTTCTCCCCTTTCAACTTTTGTATCTCCTTTTTCTTCTTCAATCTTGAGTTCTCAAAGAATCTCATGAAGTCATCATAGTCCATCTCTTCATCAAACTCAAAATTTGACGTTGAGGAGTTACTCCCACCATTTGAGTCATTTTCATCCACTTCTTCTTGCTTGTCATCTTCCTCTTCTTTATCACTCATAACTTCATTGCTATTGTGAGAGGATGAGAAAGCAATGAAGTTGGCAACTTGGTCTTCCTCATCATCCGAAGACTTGTCTTCATCTTCTAGGTCATCACTATCACTCCAAGTAACCGCCATGGCTCTTCCTTTCTTCTTCTTCAAATTTGCACATTCGGGAGCAATGTGTCCAAACCCACTACACTCATAGCATTGGACACCCTTCTTATGGTCTTTCTCTTGAGCTTGCTCCACTTTCTTGAAAGGAGCCTTCTTCTTTACAAACTTTCCCTTGGAGCCAAACCCTCTCTTCTCAAATCTCATGAATTGCTTGAACTTCTTTGCCATCAAAGCAATTTCTTCATCCGAGTCTTCTTCATCTTTCTCAACCTTGACACTCTTCAAGGCAAGACTCTTTTGCTTCTTTGGAGGTGTAGTTGTAGGACCTTTCCTAGATTCATACGCCAAGAGCCTTCCAATGACTTCACTTGGCTTCATTCTTGAGTAGTCACTATTTTCCTCCAATGCCGTCACTTTGGATTCAAACCTCTCGGGAAGTGACCTCATGATCTTTTGTTTAATTCTTCTATCCGAGTAGGGATCACCAAGTTGGTGACTTTGGTTTACTATATCCATGAGCTTCACTTGGAAGTCATTGAAGCACTCATCATCCTCCATCCTTATGGTCTCAAATTGCGTTTGGAGAACTTGAAGCTTGGAATCCTTAACCACATCGGTTCCTTCATGAGCCGTCTCTAATATATCCCAAGCTTCCTTTGCTATCCTTGTAGTTTGAATGAGCTTGTATTGGTTGTCATCCATGGCACATAGGATTGCATGCATGGCTTTGTTGTTCCATTTTGAAGCCTCAAATTCTTGTGGAGTCCATTGTGCCTTCGGCTTGAGGACTTCCTCTCCACCTCCCGTAGGAGTCATCATAGGTGGAGTGTATCCATCTTCAATCGCCATCCATGCCCGGTCATGAATTTGACTCACATAAGCTTCCATTTTGCCCTTCCATGAGGCGTAATTGACCCCGGTGAGCAAGGGGGGTCTTGTGCTAGAGGCACCCTCACCTCCCATTCCATTTCCACTCATTGTGTTTGGGTTTGAATGAGATGAATGCACACAAACAAACTAAGCACACACCACAATGCAAACAAATGCAAGAGACTTTAACAAGAGCAAGGGATCTCCTAATTATGTTAAGGAACCCGCTCTGATACCAATTGAAAATAAATAATAAACGTGTCCTAAAGTAATCTAGAGGGGGGTGAATAGATTTTAAACAATTTTACCCAATTTTTCGAGATTAGTCCAAATTACGAAAAAGCCCCAATCTAGTCAATATACAAAAAACATACAAGTGCGGAAATTTGAGGACACACAATATTTACGTGGAAACCCACACGGGGAAAAACCACGGGCTGTTATGTGCGCCACACGAGAACCTCGAATCCACTATTTGCAAATACGATTACAAATTAGGTTGACCACATCACACCTAAATTTACTAATCCGTCTTTGCTACCCGCGGGCCTTTAATAGTGACTCTAGTCCCTTGCTTGCAAACTACCTAAGAGGTAAATACAAGACTTGTCTCTAAAGTGAAGAGATAGCACAACCTAAGGTGAATATGTGAAATACTCAAGATGCTAAAAATGCAAGGTTAGACATTTTAAGCTTATCTAGGCAAGGATGAACATGTTAGACAATCCTAGATATCATATTACTAGATGACATGCATAAACCAACACTAAATAAGCAACCAAAATCCTATATGCATTATCTATCACAATACAACTCACAAACCACAATAAAACAATCTTGAAACTAAGTCAAGTCATAAAGATGCAATCTTGAATCAATTCAAGTGATAAAGAAGCTATCTTGTAAAGCAAGAACATATAGATATGAGAATGATGTTCTAGACACAAGTCATGTGAGCAAAACTAAAAACCCTAGATGAAATCAACCTCGAATTATGCTAGATGATAAATGAAAGATGCAATATGAAGGGTTTTGTGATTTGGAAGCTTAAAGATGAAGTCTTGATACCTTGGCTTGAAGATACTCAACCATGCTATCAAAAGTGTAATTTTTTGCTCTTAAAACCGAGCCAAGACTATCAAGACATATATAAATGGGATCCAAGTGAAGTGACATCGTTTTTGAAAAAAACGGTTCAGATTCCCGTCAGCTGCGCTGGTGAAGCGCTGGACGACCAGCGCAACTCACCAGCGCACGCCCTTTAACTGGCAAGGGCGCTCGACGAGTGGCGCGTCTCAAGGGCGCAAGACCAGCGGCAACATTCTGGACGAGATGCGCTGGTGGAGCTTGCGCTGGTGACGACCAGCGCACCAACAGCGACAACCTACTGGAGGAGTTGCGCTGGAGGAGAGCACCGGTGCAGACCAGCGCACGACCAGCGGTAGTCCACTGGACTAGTTGCGCTGGTGACACCAGCGCATGACCAGCGCACACACTCCCTTAAGCACACAAACAAAAGTGCAAGGGTCAAAAGAAATGCATCCTAAGCCTAACTAGATATGCCATTATAATCACAAGATGTAAGAAGAGAGATTTAAATACCCAATGATGCACAAAAACTTCAAACACAACATACAAGTAAGAGTTATGCAAGTGTTGTGTGTGTGTGCAACTACATCTCTTCAAAGTAGAGTAAGTCAAGAAATCTACCTTCCTTGAAGCTCTTGATCATGCAATGAGGTTTTCTTCCATCCTAAGCTATCCTTACATATAGAACCCCATTGTGATTTTGCCAACGAAATACGCCAATAAAAAAAGAGGCACTTACAAAGGTAATGGATTAAAATCAATCACAATAATTTCACTAATGTTCTTGTAATTTGTAATAAGACACTGTAACAACACACTGTAACCAAACAATAAATTTAGAGGAAATAAAGCATTCGTGTGGTCCACCAGACAAACAACACAATGTAACCAGACATTACATTTAGAGGAAATAAAGAATTCGTGTGGTCCACCAGACAAACAACACACTATAACCAGAAACTAAAATTTGTCTGAGAAGATAAAGCATTCATGTGGTCAACCACACAAACATCAACTACAGTTTGGACACAAACCCGTGGGTCTAATTTAGGGAATCTTATAAATAATTCCTATGGTCCCCTCCCTTTTGTAGTTTTATAATCGTTAAAGTATTCTCTTACCCACCTCTATAAATACCCCAAAAACAAACACAAAACACATAATGAAACCCAACTGAACACCAACTGAACTTACAATATTGTGGTTGTTCATCTTCGCTTGACCTTGCTACAACCATTTTAACCCTAAATCTAAGCTTCATGCTTGATCGAACCAACCTTTCTCTTAATCGGCCCGCTTTCTAACCCTAACCCTCCAATTATATCCCTAAATCTGTAGGAAATCAAGAAACCCTAGAATTGTCAACGAACACAATCGAGAGAAATTGGGAATTTTTTTTATAAAACTCAAAAATGATTCAGATTTTGCAATATACCCCTCACATCTATCCGCGAAATGACCGAAATGCCCATAGTCATTCACACATGAGAATCACGTGACGAGCACAAACTGACAGAATGGGGATGGAACCCCTTTTCCGTTACTTGTTGCTAATTAAATAGAGTCTAGGGGGTACATTGTCCAGAAAAAAAGATGAGGGGGTAACTTGCAAATTCGCTAATAGTTCAAGGGGGTCTGGTGCTGTTAACCTTAAAATCTATTCACCCCCCCCCCCCCCCTAGACAGTTTTATTCACTGCGTAATATTTGTTTCAGGTTTTCTTCAACACACTTTGCTTGGTAAGTTGTTCACTAATTTCATCCATATTTAGTGTCTTACTTAACAAATAATCTCATTTATCACTTGTATGCTTTTAGAACATATTCTATTTACAAGATTGAGATTATTGTGTTGATTGATTGAGGGTTATATTTTGATAGCTATTGCCTAAGATTACTTAATCTTGATAGCTATACTGTATGCCATGTCATATAGAAAAATTGATATCTAGGATTGTGATAATTGTGATCTTTCATCCTATATAAGCATTTAGTGTAACCTAGCATTAATTGCATAATTGAATATCATGATATTCACTTAGGTTATTGATCTCTTTAGTAAGAATTAAGTCTTGTGGCTAAGATTTCTTAGTCCGTAAGCAAATTGATCTAGGTTCGCTATTAAAGGCCTGTTGGGTAGTAGTGGTGGGTTAGTGACTGTGTAGGGTTTAACATGGTCAACATAGGTTGTAAACACAATTACAAATTGTGGATTCGAGGATCGTGTGTGGAGCACATACTAGCCCATGGTTTTTCCTTGTTGAAGGTTTCCACGTAAAAATCAAGTATTATTTATTTTCCGCACTTTACACTTGATTGTTGTTTTGACTAAAAAGCGGTTTTTATTGAATATTGACTAATCAAGAAAAATTAGTAATTAACTTGATTAAAATCTATTCACCCCCCTCTAGATATAATTAGGCACGCCATAATAGTTTCATATGTTGACCATTAAATTTACATACTTTGACTCAAAGTGTATGCACTTGTCAAAACTTCTCCATAATCCGTGGTCCATATTCTTCGTCTTGATATATTTAATATCAGGACGAACTGATAGTAGAAAGACTATATATATATGTGTATGTGTGTGTGTGTATTTTTCAATTTTAAGAAAAAAATAATAATAATCTCTACCATTGTAGATCTATTTAAAAAAAAATATTATTATTATTATTATTATTAATTTTTAATTTGATCTCAGTCGGTCCAAGATGGATGATGGATATCTTTTTTTTTTTATAAAAAAAATAAATAAATTCCGACTTTATTAAATTAAGGATAAAATACTAGCACATCACCTCCATTCCACATTAGTGGTGAGGGTTCAAATCCCACTATGCACATTTTATAAACATGTGTGGGGAGTTTTTCTTACCGTCTCACATATATTGTTTGATCTCGGTAGGTCCCCCACTAGTCCTAATTTTTTATTTTATTTTTTTAAAGTATTACATTATAAATTCAGGGTTTCTTGGGGATAGAAAGGACTTGAACCCATAACTTCATGGAAAAAATAAATAAATAAATAAAGGGTAAAATACCGATTTTTCCTTTGTGAGTATCCATTTTCGATAAGTTGTAAAATGGAAAACTTCAGGGAGGTATGACGTAATTTTCTCATAAATCCTTCGATTAAATTATTATTATTATTATTATTATTTTGTGATATACATAAATCCTTCAATTATTAATTCTAAATCTGTACTTAAAAAGGAGGTTGCTAGATGTCGCTTTTGTGATCTCTCTCTCCCTCTGGTCTGATCATCAGCTGAAATCTAGGGTTTTACCTATTCAATTGTACCGATCGTTTAGGTGCGTAATTCTCTCGCCCGATCCTCATTTCACTTCTCTACAATTTCTCTCTCCGCCTTAATTTTACTTTTGTCACTTCAATTTCACTCTCAATCTGACGATAGATCAATATAGGTTTTTCTCGCTTTCTCCATATATATGTTGAATTAATTTTATTTTTATATGCATTTGATGATATGTGATACTGGAATTTATTTCTCAAATCAAGACTTCAGCTGGGTATCTGGAATTTCAATGTTTCCATTAACAAAATTTCGAACTTTGATTATTAAGAGCAAACAAAAAAAAAAAAAAAAAAAAAATTGTTTTGTTAATATTTTTATTGGGCATGCAAAATGAATTAATAGTATTTGGGTGTTGTTAGTATTCATTATGGCCGCTTTTGGTTTGAGACACTCTCAAATGATTTGCTTCTTGTTTTGTTATTTCTACCAAAATGTGTAGCTGAAATTACCTGCATGAGTTGTTCATCAAGTGATTATTGGCGAATTGTGTTGTATATACGAGCCTAATCAATTATTGTTACTATTGTTTGGTAGAGTGAACCTTTAGAGTTTTTGGTTTTAATTTTTAGAGGGACTTAATTAGGAGAGCCTCAAGTTTAAGTTAATTAATTTGCCAGCCAACAGTTTGGTTTTGGAGGTGATTGGATTATCCCATTCGGATATCTGTCTTTATTGTTAGTGTTAGTGGTTGCTTATAGTGTTCTTAATGTGTGAAATTTTGAGAGGAGATCAATTTCGTTTTGAATGCAGACTCAGTCATGTAGTCATTGCTCTTTTATGTACATGTTTGATCGGTTGAGCCCCATGCATTCTTATCGTTGTATTGTCCACCAGTGGCTTTTTGTGTTATGTTTACTTAGTTTGATGGAATTGCAATCTTAGACAAACTGTTGACTTGATCATATTGTTTTAGTTGGAAGGGTATGGCTGAAAGGCTTTATTTTGGTAGGCCATTAATTGTTAATGCATCATCTGTTTGTATTGATTAGAAGAGTGGATCTTAACCCCATGTACAGGGAATTGTATAACTTATTTGAGTGAGTATTTAGATTTTGGAGGAGGCTAGAATCAGTCTTGGTATAGTTTCCAGACATTTCTATTTATGTTCTGTTGTTGTATGTACTTTAACTGCTTACAACTCTCAGGTAATCTTTATCTTTGATGTTCTGAGTTTTGAATTCTATTGGTGACAGATATTTTGCCGATGAAATTTCATATAATCTCATTTACAGGGAATTTCTTCCTGACCAACAGCCTTCAGGCTCTTCAATGCTGTGAATGGTTACAGGAAATATTATCTTTCTTGTAGAGTGTTGTTCATGAACCGAAAATGTCAAATGAAGAAATTTTGAAGGCAGTTTTTCCTTTATTGGATGGAGCAGACCTTGCTTCTTGTATGGTAGTGTGTAAACGGTGGAGAGACATAGCTCGAGATGATTACTTCTGGAAATGCCTATGTGCCAGAAGATGGCCTTCAATTTGCAAGCGTCCAAATCCTCCCACTGTAACCTACTACAAACTGTATCAGACCTTTTATAAACGGCAGCATCGGCGAACTCTTCTACCACCAAGGCTTTCCTTCGAGGATTTGGAATTTTTCATTGACATTTGGACTGAAGATAAATTAATCTTCTCAGAAGTTGTCCCAGGCCCTGTCTTCCAGAATGGAATCAAGAATATACCACCTGGAATTGCTGAAATGCTTAGACTTCACCTTGAGGACCCCGACTACAAGATGACCATACCTGTTGAGCCTAGGTTGACCGTTCTTTTGTGCCAGACGGTGACTGTTTCAGTGCTCGTTGGTCGTAAGGATTCCAATAGGGTTGCCTGCATAATTAATAAATCTAAGTTTGATTATATAGATCGGACTGCCTATAGGGCCCATGCATTTGAGTATCTTGACTTCTCCCCTGATTACCCTTTTACTTCCGGAATCCGGGCATGGATTTCTTTGCGTTTCATAGATGATAAAAATGAAGGCATCATTAATGTTTATGGGATTGAAATGGATTTCTGTGATGCGGCAAACTCCAAAGAAGAGGTTTTGTGGCTGTTAGACATGCTAGATTGGAAGTGAAGGGTGGGGCTCTTGGCCATACCAAAAGAAGAAGCTTCAAACTTGATTTAAAGTGGTATGTGTATATATATATATATATATTCATGTCTTCTTTACTTCACTCTCACCCATTTGCAGGACTATCTAGGGAGAGCCGTTTGAACTCCCTCGTCCTTCAGTGTGAAAACTGGGCCAAGTGTTATCAGTTTCCTGCATGTTCAAGGTTGTACATATGTTTTTTATATTCATCGATGCCAATAAATATTGAACATCTTTTGTTTTCCTTTTTTGTTAAATCTTTTTGTAAGTAGTACTTCACATTCGGAGCCATGATTCCATGAATGATTGATTGTTATAAATTTTAATAATATTTTTGAATGTTTTAGGTATAATATATATATATATATATATATATATATATATATATTTGAGGCAGGTATAATGTATTTGGTTACCTAGTTTCTGCATCTGTTATTTGCTGAAGTGCCATTTTAACCATTGATATTTGTGAGATGGGATATGGGGTCACATGACTATGTATCCAATCACCATTAAAATTTGGTATTATTTTGACATGGTCACATGTAATTCACATGCCTTAAGTCATGTGAGTTGCATGTCATGTGAGTTGCATGTGATGCCAAAGTAAGACCAAATCTTTTTTTCTTTTCTTGTTTTGAAATAGCAAGATCGAAATTTAATTGTGTATGAATGCACAGTAGAAAAAAGATAAATTACGCTTTGTGTCGTTGCTTTGACTTGTGTAATTACGAAAGGAACATGAGCAAAGAAGGAAAATTTGTAGGAAGACGTGAGAATTGACGTCTATTGTTGTATGATCATGACACAGTATGTGTTTGTTTCAAATCAAGTTGGTGAAGTTCCGGCTAAGGTATCAAGATATACTACAAAAGAGGGTGTTGGATATTCTATGATTCAACTTGTATTCTTTGCATAAATATAGTTTCTGATTATGTTTAGTATCTTCTCCTAATTAATAAATGATTTGTCTCCTCTAATCAATGAGCAATTTGAGTTGTGTCCTAGCTGAGGAGTGCTTGTATATCACATCACATCTCTGAAATTCAGCCGATATTCAATTCTAGAGGTTATCCTGATTTTATAAGTTCTGCTCCAGGAAAAATGCTTCAATACACCTGCCCATATGGGCTAGATCCAATAATCATTGTCATATGATACGGATTTTAGATCGAATGTGTTTTCATGTCAATGATACGAAATAGTGACTGGGGGTGCATTGCCTTTTCCAGCACTATGAGCTTGCTTGATTTTTTTGGACCGAACACTTAATGATGTGTTTGATACAAAAATCCTAAATGTTGTGGGAGGAACCTCCCCCTACCTCCATTTTCCCATTCCCTCATTTCTTAAATGGGGGTGGGGTGGGGTCACATTTACCCCATTTCTTCCACATATATTTATATATAGGGTTCAAAAATTATTTGTCACTATCTGAGGCACTTTTTGTAAGAGTATCACCACTTTACTAATGTAAGTTTAAAAGGCACCTATTTAGGTGATCACACAAAAATACCCTTATTTGTCTGTTTGTATCTTTTTCAAACGTTGAGAGATAAAGTTTGAGAGAGAAAACCTGATGGTGCAACAACCCTAAAGTCGACGAAAATCGTACGACGAACCACCGGCGACGGCGCTACAGAAATGGCATCGATGAGAACTCACCGGCGAGCTCAAAAGACAGTGGTAAGTATTTGTTTCTGACGCGTTTTTTATCTTGATAAGTTCATGTGTGTTTGATGTTTGATGCCATTTTCATCATGTAGATTAGGTTTGATTTGATTTGTTGTTGATTATGCTTGTTTTATTAGGTTAGGTTAGGGTTTTAGTTTCTGAAAAAAATTGTTTTGAAGACGATGAAGATTTGGGTCTCCGAGCCTGTTGTTTCGAGCCTTTTATAACTGTCTCTGAGACTTTTATAACAGTCCCTGAGCTTTTTAAAATCTCCGAGCCTTTTATAACTTGTTTCAACCTTTTATAACTATCCCCGAGCCTTTTTAAACTAGATCCGAGCCTTTTCGTTCATTTTCGAGCCTTTTTACACTAGATCCGAGCTTTTTCAATAGTAATCTGAGCTTTTTAATTATTTTTATGAATAAGTTAGTGAATTTTGATTCTCCAAGCCTTTTAATACACAGTTTGAGCCTCTTCATACACTACTCGAGCCTTTTAATGAAGTGTTTGAGCCTTTTCATACTCTACCCGAGCCTTTTAATGAAGTATTTGAGCCTTTTCATACAATGCCCAAGCCTTTTGTTCGAGCCTTTTCATTAACTTATATGTTTTTTTTTTCCTGTGAATATGTAGTCGAGGAATCAGCTAAAGGATTCGCTTAAAACCCCAGCGGGAGCATGGTACAAGGGAAAAATTACTCGGCATGACCATTTTGATGACCTTAGAGATATCGACAACGCACTTGACAGTGTACTTGAACATCTAAAGATCGAGGACCGACGTTGGTATAATGAATCGTGTTTTGGTCATTTCCTTCAGATGCATCGTGACATTCACTTTTTGGCTGGGATTGTCCATCGGCTACTTTTGCGCGAGTTGCATCACGATGGCCCGGAAGATGAGATGAGATTTTTGCTAGGTAAGCATTTGGTCTGGTTCCCGAAGGTCGAGTTCTGTTTAATCACCGGTTTGAAGTTCGGAGTCATTCCCGACATAGCGAGCTATGATATGGTAGAGAATGGCATACACGAGCGGTACTTTCAGGGTTGAGACATCGAGCTTGAAAAGCTAAGAGCGGTGCTGCGGATTGGTATTTTTGTGGAGCAGTACGATGTGGTGAAGCTGTGTTTATTGTTTATGCTCAACTGGATACTAATGAGGGTGGACAAGAGAGATAAAGTTCCATTATGGCACTTCCACCTAGTCGAGGACTTGGACGCTTTTGATGCGTTCCTGTGGGGAGCACACCTGTATAGGCGCTCTATCTGTGGTTTTAAGCATACGTTGGATGGTCGACGGGAGCAGTTCGAACAACGACAACAAGAAAAGGGTGCTGACGTACACACCATCAAGACGTTCAACTTATACGGTGTATCGCACGCACTGTTGGTGAGAATTTAGAATTTGAAGGCATACTTTATTTGTAATTTTTTTATATATGACTGATGTATTTACTTTGTTATCTATTACGCAGATATTTGCTTTTGAAGTTATCCCCGAGCTTGACAATAAAAAATGTGGGACCCGCCGGTTAATCGAGCTACCCCCCCCCCCCCCCCCCCCCCCCCCCCCCTAACGTATTCTGAAATGGGAGTTGAACAAGTGGCCGAGGGGGGGGAAGCTTGATAAGAAAATGGTAAGTATCTTTTTTGTTAATGTTCACATAGTTATTAGTATGTATACGATTATAATGATCTAACTCTGATTTCAGATGTTTGCGCGGTGTGAATTGGTGCCAACGGCTACTGAGAAGGCTTAACGGTACTATGAAAGCATAGAGTTGGGAGGCAGTCTATATGATTATGATGCCGTTGATATACAGTGTCACCTCCCGGATCTGGAACTACATAGGATTGCCGGACCTAGTGATACGGAGGGTCCGTATTCTGAACGTAGTGATTTGGAGGGTCGGCATTCTGGACCCAGTGATTTGGAGGGTCAGTATTCGGGACCTAGTGATATGGAGGTTTCAGACAAGGAGGGTCGCAGTGGCAGTCTCTTGAGGAGTCATAGGCCGGTACGATTCACTTTGCCCAAACGGCCTCGACCTGAAGGTGATTCACAAGGAGGCGTTGGAGGGCATCCACAGGTACATAAAAATATTATAACCGCATTATTTAATTTCAATTGAGTTAACGATTTTAGTACTGATAGAGTTCGAAATCCTTTCAGGACCGTTGGGATAGTAAATTGACTGAAGTGATAGATGCTTTTAGAGATTTACGGGAGGATGTGATGGCTGCTATTCGAAACAGTGATGAGAAACGAGATCAGTAGCATGAGGAGTTGCTGGGTTTGATCCGAGGGCTTCAGGATTAGACGTCGCAGTCCCGTATGGATGGTCCACCAGAGGATGTCCCACCATTCGATGACCATCACGGTTATGGAGACTTTAGTCCTACAGACAGGACAGGTACTCAGCAGGATGGGACAGAGACCAGACATGGGTGGGCACTTACTACGGAGGCACATACTACGGACACAGTATCCGATCAGCAGGGTCCTATTGTGACAGAACGATAGGAGGTACCGGGTGGTATAGAGACAACACTGGTGGTACAGGAGGTACCTGGTGTATCAGAGACAGCACTGTCGGACCATTCTGTTCACACAGCGCAGCACACCCCTCCTCCGGTCAATCCTAGCGCAGTGCGACCCTCTAAGCGATCCCAGCACGGCTCCCCCATCCGATCGGTAGAACTAAAGTGCACCCATCACTACAGCGATCCACGGAGGCAGAGTTCCTCCTCACAGTGCAGGTTGGATGAGAGCGATTCACGGGGGCAGAGTTCCTTCTCACTGCGCACCCCTCTAGTCCAGCGCAGTGCTCAGGACCGTGGTCCCCCTAGGATTAGCGTCAACATCGGGTTCGTAGGCCAGGTTGGATGTTGCTGTCCCCATTCACTGACCCTTATCGGCCGAAGAGGCCGAGAACAAAGCCACAGTCATCAAAGCATGTATTCAGGCCCCACGAGTTAGTACATCCTGATTATCTTCTGGCCTACCAAGCCTACAAGAGGAACACTACCAGGGAATTATAAGTATAATCGTATATTTTACACTCGTATAATATTATTTCTTTAACACCTAAGTAATATTACTTGCTTATCTAACTTTTTCAACAATTATGCAGACGTGATGTGGATGTACATCTACCAGTGGGTGTCACTTGGTTCCATCGGTTCCAAACAAACTTCATGGAGTTAGAAGATACGGTATGTTCCTTACTTTAACTGTTTGTATAAATTTGTATCAGTAATGGTTGAACCCTAACAATTTTAAATGTTTACATTGTCAGCACATCGACGCGTACTTGAAGATTCTGCGGAAGCGCCAGCGAGCATACACCACTGTCTACCGTCAGAGGTTCAACCTACTGGATTCACAGTTCTATGTAAGTGTTTGTATTGTTAGGTTTTCGTTTGTGCATTGATGTGTTTCATACATCTTTTACTTAACGATGTGGTCAATTTTCTATGTACAGTCATTATTATATATTCAGTGGGGGCAAATGTTTGGCCATGGGGTTGTGGGCAAACCCCCTCCGGACCGGGCTTTCTTGGATCACATGTGGGCCGATGATGACCTGATGACAGTTCGAGGATTGCTCCTGGCAGGTTAACATGGTGAGTGTTTAAATTACATGGTTTCAATTGTTAAATATTATGTTTAAATCTCACACCGATAACACTATGTTGAAAAACGTATAGGTTCTGATTCCTTACAACCTGGGACGTCATCATTGGGTACTGGCCAGCATCGACCTCTCAGAAGGGAAGATCTACCTGTTAGACCCGTTCAGATATGAGGTGACATGGGACGACAGGAATAAGCAGGTCGCATACTTAAGGTGGTTTATACCCTCGATGTTGAATCAGGTCGGGTTTCACAACAACAGAAGAGAGGAAGATCCGACGTACAAACGTTTGAAGAGGCCCTTTCAGATGAGCATCGTCGTTGGCCCACGTGTGCCCCAACAACAGAAGGGGTATGAATTTTTTAAGAATTTTTTCTATCCCAATTGGTTTGAATCAAATTCCATTCTAACGGTTGTACATGTGGTGATTTGCAAGGGTAACTGTGGTGCCCATACTTTGAGATTAGCAGAGTACTTGGTGGCAAACAGGACGGAGTTCGACTAGACGGAAGAGGATATGACCAACATCCGGGAGAAGATGGCCGTGGAGGTTTTTTGCAACTCGATGCCCAATTTTGTTATGTTGTTGATATATATTAGGGTTGTTCTCTTCCAGTTGATGTACATAACATTTTCATTTTCTATTTGAGTTATTCAATTTAATTTATTCAATTCCAACATACTTAAGTGACAAGTCATTCAATTCCAACACAATTTAAATAACACAATTAAAATGAACAACTAAATGTAAATCAATTTCGGAACAAAAAATAAATAACAACAGTTCAACATAAAAGCATAACACAACTGTATCAAGCATGGTTCCCAAAGTCTGAACGATGTTGGAAGACATTAGCAATAGCAAGCTTTTCTGGTGGCAATTCGTATTCCTTTTGTACTGCCTTGTTATGTTTGATCGTCTTCCTCAACGGCTCGATTCATTCCACGGTAGAGTCCTTTTAGGGACATGTTTGTTTGTTTGTTTGTTGTGTCCAGTTGAATGACAGATGCTGCACTTGCGACGGTATTCCTCGGGGACAATTATGCTGGGACCTTCATTAACCATAGGCGGGTTGGAACACCTTATGCTATTATGTCCTGGTTGTCCACATCTTCTACAAGACTGTGTGGTTGTCCTCTCCGAAGAAGAGGCATGTCGACCCTCTATCGGACGACCTAATTGTCTCTTCGTCTTTGGATTTAAAACCACCCACGCTGCGATGTCGGATGGCACTACCCATAAAGAAGGATGACCAACAGACATAATAGGAACCGAGTATGCATCAATAAGTGTCTCCCTCTTGTAGTAGTCGGAACATAGAGATGTGAAATCCACGTTCCGCTCCCTACAACAATGAAAACAATGAGATTCATGTTTGGGTAATATAAAGCGTTAACTTTAACTTGTCATGTACCTTGCTGTTGTGAGTGTGTGTGAACATGGAAAAAAGTCCATTTGGAATTTGTTGCATGTGCAAGTCTTCCAGACTAAGTTAACCGTCCACTGTTTTCCCTTGTGTTTGATGGAGAATATGTTCCAGTCAACTGGATTTATGGTCATATAACCGTACTTCTCGACATGATATAAGGATCATAAGATATACTGCGTCGGTCAATCGATGACGCATGGACCGTGCAGCTGCATGACGATCGTGAAACCACTTTTGTAGCATATTCTTAATGAACTCTACCAGTGTCATCAGTGGCAGTTGCTGTGCGAATTTTAGGCATGAGTTTATGCACTCTGCAACATTTGTGGTCATCACCCTATACCTTCTTTGGGGACAGTGTACGCAGGACCACTTGTGTGGACCGTCAGCAATGGCATAATCAAATGTAGCCTTGTGCAACTTACGTAACTCATCCATGTGCCGATTATACTTCATTTCATTGTACGACTTAGTTGCGTCATCCATTATGTCGGCAACATCCATTCTGTGGAATCGCTTCTTCATATTTTCACCAAAATGCCAGCAACATATGGTATGAGTTGCATAAGGGAACACTTTAGAAATCCCTGCTTCAATGCTTGCATGACGATAGGAAATGAAAACCAGATCATCTATATGACCAAGGGCACCCCTCAAGCATTCCAACAACCACTCCCATGAAAGGTTGTTTTTTGAGTCACCGTACCCAAAAGCAATTGGATACATCTGTTCGTTTCCATCTTGTGTAGTTGCAACAAACATTGTACCCCCGAATCTTCCCTTTAAATGGGTACCATCAACTGCAATCACATGACACATACACCTTCGGAAACCTCTAATTAATGATCCTAATGACATGAAAAAGTATAGGAATTTACCATCATCTGCGCACTGTAAGTCAGTGATTATGCTAGGATTTTACTATTCCAGAACATATGCAAAAGATGGCAGCAGCTGAAAAGTTTCTTCATGCATTCTATAGCTCAATGACAATGCATATTGCAGGGCATCATATGCCTTACTGTACATGATTTGGATGACATACATTGTTTTCATATCGGTAATTACGTCCTTGGAACGCATGAGACGACAATCATGTTGTTGAAGTCTAGGTGCAATGACATCTCCGATTATAACTGCACTAGCTTGTCGGTGGTGATGGTGAATCTCCTCTAAGGGACAACTGTGTTCGTTGATAAAACTTCTGACTTGAAAGTAAGTCCCTTCGTCTCTCCTCACCGCTATTAATTTCCAAGTACAGTCGTCAATGATATAAACCAGATGTAAAGTTATCTTATTGGACCTTTTCACCTTCCATTCAAAGTTCTGATGCATTGCAAAATGGCCAACTAACCTCTTCAAATCCTTTTTACTCGGAAAAAATTGACCTTTATAAATCATGGTTCTAGGTTCTTGCGCTGCCAAGGTGCTGCTTCTACCAATACCAAACGAGTATGAATCTACTCCGAGAATAACCCACGTTGTCACATTATCAGAATCAGATGCAGTTACATTATGCCGAACCTCGGAAGTCCTAGGCATATCTGGTGCAGAGCAACTAACTCCTTCTACACGTCTTCCACGTCTTTGAATTTGTGCAGGTTCTTCATCCACATTTGCTACATCATCAACCTGTACATTATTTGGCTCATTATCCACCTCATGGTTTTGCTCATTGTACTGCTCAATTGGACAACCAAACACATAGCTAAATTGAGGTTCAACTACATCTGCATGGTTGACCGTTACCGGTGGGACACCACATATGTTTTCCCCACCTTCGGTGAACACTTGGTTGCTACCGCTAAAGGTTCCAAATTGTTGGGTATTTTCAGGAGGAGGAATATCATTTCGTAAGTCAAATTCCTTGACACATACATTCCCCAGTTATCGGATCCAACAAACCTCTGACTTTCGTTGGGTAACTACTCCCATCGACCGTTGTAAGATATTACTATTCTAACTCGATTCATGATGTTGTTAAATTAATCATCACAAACCATTAATCAAAACTCGGATAGTGAAATATTTCAAATTAATTCAAATATTACATTAACAAAGGCTCGAGTGAGGATATTGAAAAGACTCGGGTAAGACGTGAAAAGGCTCGGGGAAGACATGAAAAGGCTCAGGGAAGACATGAAAAGGCTCAGGGAAAAGGCTCGAGGAAGTAATGAAAAGGCTCGGGGAAGACATGAAAAGGCTCTGGGATCTGGGAAGACATCAAAAGACTCAGGGAAGTAATGAAAAGGCTCGAGGAAGTGATGAAAAGGCTCGGGGAAGACATCAAAAGGCTCGGAGATCCAAAAAATCTCACAATGGCTTAAGGTTTACAAAATACTCGGATAACATATGAAAAGGAACAAATGAAAATGTAAACAAATTAAAAGAAGTATTTGCAAGAAATATTACCTTATTGTACTAAAGCACGTCCCTTCTTTATAAGTTGAAGAAGAAAGTCGAGGCAACCCTGAACTTTTATTTTTAGAGAGAGAGAGAGAGAGAGAGAGAGAGTTACTGAGTTAACACTACTGTCGTTTTTGTTGTAAGTGTGGAGAGAGAAAAGTACAAAGAGAATAACATAAACTCATATCTAAGGGCAATTTTGGTAGTTCATCATAATAGGTGCCTTTTAAACTTAACTTATTAAAGCACTGACAATGGCACCAAATCAGTTTGAAAAGGTGACATTTTCCACCATTTCCATTATTTATATATATACAGATTTTCTATTGTCAGTTCGTTCTGACAATAAATATATCAGGACGAAAAATGTGGATCGCTAGATTTACATACTTTGATTCAAAGTGTATGCACATGTTGAAACTTCTCCATAATCTATGGTCCACATTCTTTGTCCTGATATATTTATTGTTAGGACGAACTGACAATAGAAAGACTGTACATATATATATATATAAAAATCAGTTTCTCTCACCTCAGGTCGGACTGATTTTATTTATATAAGTTCCACAACTATCAGCCATTGGATTCACATACTTCAGCTCAGTCAAATGAAATCTACCTATAAATAAAATTTGAGAATTTTCAAGCACTACAACTATTTTTCTTGAATTTTCCTATATTTCGTCTATTTTTCGATGACTTCATATTTAACAAAATCAGGATAAATAGTTGTAGTGCTTGAAAAATCCTTAAATGTTATTGATATGTAGATTTCATTGACCTTATCATCCACAAAAAATTTCAAATCAAAATTCATAGAAATCAACGCAATTTCATCAAGGTCCTTACCGAAATTAAAATAAGGCATCATTTTTGAGATCTCTCTCTCTCTCTCTCTCTCTCTCTCTCTCTCTCTCTCTCTCTCTCTCTCTCTCTCTATATATATATATATATATATTTTATTTTCTTTGAAAAAAAAAAATTAACTCTAACTCACGGTCACCCACTAATTCATGGTCACCTGTTAACCCACCTACCACCATTAAGTCACTTACCCATCTATATTACTATAAGTATTTGTATTAATTTTGGATTAAATTAAATTAAACCATTAAATATTTTAGAATGATATTTTGATTATTTATTGGATTAGATATTAAAATAGGGTGAATCGAACTATTGGGATGGTTGGATTCTGAATTTTGAATTTCGGATTGAAAAATATTGGGATTATAAATGGAGAAATGAGGAAAATGGGTGACGGGGGAACCTCCCCACAAATACCCCTATCCCCATTTCCCCTAAACGGGGTTTGGGGTCATGGGTGAGGGAGGTTTTAGGAATGGGGGTGGGGGTGTGGAGACTCTCCCCCACCCCAATGGGCCCCCACGCCATCCCTAAGGTCCATAGTAATATTTTATGCTTCTCACGATTAAAATACATTTGTAGTCCAATAAAACCCTTGAACTTTAGCTGCTTCTTGACTCACAACTTTCAATCAAAATCAGTTAGTTTTAGGCTATGTTTGGGGTTGTTTTTGTTTGAAATAATCAATTATTTCTCAAGTTTTGAGCAAATAGCTGTTTGGCAAACTTTCCAAAAGCAGTTTATTTTATAATTTGCTTCTCAAATAATCAACTTTTAAGAAATTGGTTGGAGGTTACTTTTCAAAACTGATTATTTTAGAAGTTATTTCCTTACCTTTAAAATGTCCATAATACCCTCACCAATTTAATGAAGAGACAGTAATACCCCAATATTTAAAACTATTTTTTTTAAAATTAAAACAAGAAAAGAAAATTAGTTGTCCAATGGTGGCCATTGGTGGCAACCACCACTGGCAAAGGATGCCGAAAAAGAGCCAGCATCCTCCGGTGACATTGTTGTCAGATGATGGCCGATCTTCCTCCAGTGATGGATAGAGGTTCATTGGAATTGGAGGAGCTGATCTCACCATTTCCTCCATTGCGAACTACTTCCAAAGTCGACTCCTAAATGGTGAGTTCCTCCAATGTCGGAGAAGGTCAGTTACTCCTTTGGTGATATCGCTAGAAGAGGACTTGTCCTCCTGTTGGCGATGAAGGAGGTGATTTGACTCGCCTCCAATCAGTGGAGGATGATCGGAGGCAAGTTGACTCACCTCTGTAGGGAAAATACACGCGGCGGAACCGAAAAATTGATTTGTATAGTTTAAAAATTTTCCTTAAAAGATGAACTTTAACCCTTGACTAAGTAACATATATTAAAAGATAACATACCTTTTCTACGTGACGATTTATGTTGCGTCGATTATAATCCGCAAGATCTTCCAATCCAATCGCGAACGCGAATCACCTAGGAGTGTGGGCTCCCTTTCTTTGAATTGTGTACCTGATGATGGATAACAAAAAACTTTTTCTTTTGTTAGTCACAATAAACTTCCAAGAGAAAATGAAGAATGTTCGGTCACTTTTGAATTCTCAATCTTTTGATCGAAATTCGCGTGAACCTAATTCGAAGTTGTGCACAAAGCCTTTTGATGTAAAAGCTAGTAGTGCACTATCGAAAACAAAACGTTCTCCTTCTTGTTTCTCTACTTGGCCAAATTCTACACTATGTCTAAGAGTTAGATTTATTTTTCTAGCAAAAGAAATAACTCTTATGAATATCACTAGGGCTGGCTGAATAGTTAACCTATAATTGAAGTGCTTAATTGTTATCAACTAGTAATTAGGTATTTTGCATGATTCATTAGTTCCATAACATATCTCATTATCACTCTTGCATAACTTTGCATTAGTGGTAATTAGTTTAGTTAATTAGTTAATTTAGTTAATTGTTATTGGTAAGTTTAGTGATTAGGTTAGTTAATTGCCTAAGGGATTGACAACCCTTAGTTGTAGTTGCATTTAGTTTAATATTAGTTTAGTTTAGTTGTTAGTTTAGCTTGTGACATCTCCCTTAACTTTTATTGCATGTTAATAGTGTAAATATATTGTGTATATATATATATATATATATATTCTAAGACCAAGAACTAGCTTAAGGTAAACACCTCCTTCGTGGGAACGATACCCTTGGTTTTAACTGTTATATGACTCGTTCGATTCGTATACTTGCGAAAAGGGTAGAAACACTCGCATGCCATATCATTTACCGTAGTTTATTAGAATCGGTCCGTGCGCCGATCAAGTTTTTGGCGCCACCGGGGATATATTTTAGAACTACCGCGTGCGTGTCATCTATCTCTAGCAAGGGGCCAACCTAGGGTGTATAGAGAAGGCCTCCTTCTAGGGATCGATCCTTCCCGAGCAACGAACCTAGGGTGTATAGCATTAGTTGCTCGTTTAGGATCCTTACCATGAATGCTCGCTATCTAATCAAGGGCTCAACCTTTACTAAATTAGCCAACCTAAGGTGTATAGAGAGGGCTTCTAATCCTCTCACAAGAGCCGTCTTAGGGTGTATAGTGACGAACACCCGTTCGAGGTTAGGTGAAGAGCGCGGTTATCGAGCCGGGGATTCTGGAAATCCCATCCATTCAAATATGTAATAAACAACTAAATAGAGTGTATACCTAGTTGTCTACACGAATAGAATCCCAAGGAAGACTTGCAAGGAGAGTGTATCCATACAAACACATCAAGAAATACCATTCATACTCATGAATAGAACAATGAAAGATAGAAATATATAATAAATATAGTTTACATACAAAAGCCCATCATTCAACAAACTAATCCATCAACCCCTTAGTGGCACTACAAAAAAAAGTATCATCGGAAATGCTAAAATTTAATTCGAATTACTTTATGGAAACATCTTACTAAATTAACTAAATATGAAATATAGTAAAATTATTAGTAATCACAAGAACATTTAGTTATTTTTAGTTATGTTTAGTGACACTATATCAGATTTTTTTAAACAAACTCTAATAATTTCAATAAAATATTATTTTAAAAAACAATATCTCAATAGTTATATTTAAATAGTATAAAAAAATATTTAATTAGATATTATACAACAATATCAATAGCTTATATATAAATAGTATGCAAAACATATCAGATATAAAGTTATAGCAAAATGGTAAGGGTAACCCTTATTGTCATTCAAGTCAAGGGTTCGAACCCCATGAGTTTCATGGATTTAACGTTGCTGGGTGATGTGGCGCGTGTCGGGTGAGGTGGCGCCTGTCAAGTAGAGTCGCACTATTTTTTATTTTTTTTATTTTTATAATTCGACTATTTCGCCGTCGAAAATAGTGGTAAAGCCGTCGGAAAATGCAAGTAATTTTGATCACCCTTAATGACTATTACGGACGGCATTTTTATCTTTTCCGACGGCCATAGCCGTGGGAAATGGTAGTATTTGTGACAGCTCGTCGGTAAATGGTTTTTTCCGACAAGCGTATTTGTGACGGCCTCTGACGGCCTTCGACGGCCTTTTCCCTTCGGAAAAGCTTATTTCCGATGGGAAATGATCTTTTCCGACGGCATTTAGCCGTCAGAATAGACCATTTTTTTTTTGTAGTGTGGGATTTAGCTACTCATTACAATAATAAAAGTAAGAGAAAGGATGAAGAGAAAACCCTTGAAGACCATCTCCTTCCTTGAAGTTTCCTTCCAAACTCTTGGATCCCTTTGGTTAAGTAGAGATGAGTATGGATGAGAGAGGTAGAGTGTATTCTAATTTCTAAGTGTGGAAGGTGTGTGAATTCCCCTTTGGTCGAAACATATAAGGTTCTATTTATAGGGGATGCAAAAATAGGTCACTTAAGCTTGAAAACAGAAGCTGACGCGCACAGTGTGCCGGTGGAGTGCGGGTCAAGTGCGGTTGGGACCCGCACTCTATGCTGATTCTGGCTAATTTTGGCTAGAGGAGCACTGGTAGTGCGCGGGTGTGCTGACCAGCACAGTACCCACGCACTGAAGCTCCTTTTAGCTTGCTTTCTAGCTTGTTTTGCCCCTAATTGACCAATATTACTCCAATGCCCCTAAACTCCATAATTACCTGAAAACACTTAATTCATACAATTAAATCACGGGATCTTGCCCGAGAATCAGGCAAGAAGAGAAGGAAATGAGGGCAAAAATCGCACCAATTTTGGTTCGATCAATTATTCTTGACAATAGTTTCCTTGACAGTTTTTAAAACTGTCAAAGAAGCCTAAGGCATTATTTTTTGTAGTGTTTATAATGACTAAAAAAGATGTGATTTGTTTTTTCAAATGAGATGTATGGAAATTGAAATGTTTTAATTTCTAATTGGTATCAAACCAATATTTAATACAAATATCGAAGAAAAAATCAATAACAATTTTATAACATTTAATTCTAATGTCAAAGAAACAATATAAAATATTCAAATTATATATATATATATATATATATATATATATATATATATATATATATATATATATATATAATTCAGATTACCAACATGTGTATTAGTATTAGTATAAGCTAGTTAATTTAAGTATCAAAGAAAAATGCAAAATAATTATATAACATTTAATTTAAATGAAAACAAAAAAAATTAAATAAAAAGTATCTAGTAGGTACAAAGTACTAAATCTTTTACTAGTTGTAGTGATTTTTTTAGTTACAGATCTACTTCTATTTTGGGTATTTTTAGAGTAGATTAAAAAAATGATCTTCTAATTCTTATAACAATAAATAAAAATGACCGTTAAAAAATAATTATTAAAAAAACTCGAATTTGTTGTAAATAAATTGAAGAACCAATGAAATAAATAAAGAAGAGAGATGGAGAGAGAGACGAGAGAAAGAGTTTGCCTTTTGTATTGATTTATGGAGAGCTCTGATTCAACAACACTTTTATTTACAATGGAAAGCCATATATATATATATATATAATCTTTCTACTGTCAGTTTGTCCTGATATAAAATATATCAGGACAAATAATGTGGACCATAGATTATGGAGAAGTTTTGATAAGTGCACATACTTTGAGTCAAAGTATGTAAATCTAATGATTTACATTCTTCGTTCTGATATATTTTATATTAGGACGAACTGACAATAGAAAATTTGTATATATATATATATTATATGGGACAATCAATAGAACACCAGTGTTTTTATACATCTTTTTAAAAAAATCTAGCTCATCTAATCTTGACCTTGATTTGTCCAACTCTCATGTCCAATGGTGATGTGTTTAAAGTTGTTGTGATTCCATATGCATCCTAATATTACCTTCTTAGCAGGTCACAAAACCTCATTACTGTTTGTTCTTCACAAAACTCAATAGTTACCGTTTATTAATTGATCCTCCTTCCCAATGCAACTCATTTTACATAAACACTTCTTCTCCTTTCCAATTCCAATTTTTCTCATTCCCAACGCTATCTTCTGAACTTTTCTTGTTTACCAGCTTAAAAACTTTTCTGAACTTTTCTTTGTGAAACAAATACTCGGTGTGTATGATACATATATCTAGGGGGGGGGGGGGGGGGGGGGGGGGGTGTTGAATAGATTTTAACTAATTTTACCCAATTTTCGCATACATGTCAATTTTACGAAAATGCCCCTATTAGTCAAAAATACAAACAAGTGTAATATGGTGCAGAAATTAAATAACACTTGATATATACATGGAAACCCAACCACTGGGAAAAACCATGGGCTGTTTAGTGCGCCACACTCGAACCTCGAAATCCACTAATTGAAATGGAGTTTACAACCTATGTAGACCTCGTCTAACACTCCGGTCAATAACCCCCCACTTCTACCACGCGGGCCTTTAAAAGTGGCTCTAGTCCAATTGCTTGAGACCTAAGCAATCTTAGCCCCAAGTCTTAATTCTCAATGAAGAGATTATGCAACCTATGTGAATATGTATGAGTATTCAAATAACAAACAATGCTAGGGAACCGTAGATGCTTATCTAGGATGATGATACAACAATTAAATCAATCCTAGATATCAAGAACTAAATGACATGTCAAATAGCTTAGCTAATCAAGATTAAGCGAAAACCTAATTAGCTATCACAATACAACACTCAATCAATTCATCACAATCAATTCTCTATTCTTGTATTTAGCATATGATCTAAAACATATAAGTAATTTAAAGAGATGGCTTGATAGTAAATACTAAAATAAGATAAAGCTAATCAAAATCTTACCAAGCAAGTTGTGATGATCCAAAACCATGCATGGATGCATTCTATATAGACATAGAAGATGCAATATGAAATTTGATGCAAAAGGTATTTGATTTGAGTGGTTAAAGGTGAGTTCTTGATTTGATTTTCTCTCAAATATCCCTCTTTGAAGTTTAGGGTTCTAAGGAGTAAAAGAACTTGTTCAGATAATGAGAAAGTGAGATATTTATAGACATCAAGAACAGGGCATGTGAAAAGACAATTTTGCTCCTGAAACGCACCGATCTGCAGTTTCAATTGGCGGCTAAGCCGCCGTTTACAACCACCGAATCAAGCTTGTGAAGAACAGAGCATCAACGGCGGTTTCATTCGGCGGTTTCATAACCGTCGATCCAACCACAGAATCAAACCCGAGAGATTAAATCGATCAGGTATGAACGACGGTTTTGAACGGCGGTCATGACCGCCGATCTTAACTGTAGAATTGCTCCAGACACTTCTGGACACAAATGGCGGTTTCATTTGGTAGCCAGGCCGCCGATAATAACCGCCGATCACCAACAGAGGTGAAAACCAAGGAGAAGCCAAGGGCATTCTCCGTAGGCGGTCTTCACGCAAAATTAAGCACATTCTAGTGCATGCGCGGACGTTTCCGAATAATATCGGGAAACAAATTACTAGGCACATATACACACAACAAGATATATCAATCAAAGTGCTAGTGTGTAAAGTGAAATGTGAAGAGTATGCACACAAATGCAAGTAAGCTAAGTGTGTGTGTGCAGTCTAAGTCTCTTCAAAGGAAACTAAACACTAGAAGTATACCTTTGGAGTGCTTGTCCCTTGAGGTCTTGGAAAGGCCTTCGAGCTTAAAGTTCAATCACCTAAACTACCCTTACACAATAAACCCCAACATGTGGTTTGTCCATGAAATAAGCCAATCAAGATATGGGAATCCTTATAATCTCCCCCTTTGGCTATTTCGTGACAAAACCACCACTCACATTGATTCCTCACAAAAATTAGAAACTACAGGTCAACAATGATTATCTACTTTACAAAGAAATATTTTTATAAAAAATAATCTTAAAGACTTCAATCTTTTGTAAAACAATCAATCCCTGAAAGCAAAGTTTCTATACTTTCCAATGTTAGGATTATGCTCAATAGCAAGAGTGTAATAGTATTTTTGACAATCTATTCATATTCATAATGTGATTTCTGGTTTAACAAATCTTATAGCATTTATAGTTTAATTATTATAATTGTCAAAAGTAAATAATCATAAGGTCAAAAGACTATGAGAAAAGAAGAATTGTTCGTACATCTGGATATGTATAAGGTAGACACAATTCTTTAGTAAGTCTTGAATAACGTTCACAACTTAAGGTAAAGGTTGGGCACCTTTATCTTATTAAAGTTGTAGATTCTTTTGCTGGCATTTGAGTGTGATCAAATGAGTTATGATGAGTCTAAAATCATTGGAGGGTCTTCGAGTAAAAGAATCTAGTGCACTGGGTGCATTGAACAGGATCACAATGAAATACTTTATCTAGAACCGTCAGTAGATAAAAGTCTTTTCATTATCAGGACAATCGGAGAGTCTATCTTAATCCTGAGATAAATGATGGACTTATGGTTACAAGTGATATCATTTGAGCTATCAATGAGTACGATTATATAGCATAGTCTGTCCTCGATAGTTTGGTGGTATTCATTTGTTAATCGATAGAGGACTTCATTTATAGATATGGACATCGTGGCTCCATTTATTAAATGAGAGTATAATATTATCATATGGATGTTTTGAGGTATTGGATATTAAATCTCAACGTTGAGTTTTCAATAGTGTCTATTGAAAACATGGCTTCTGGACAAGTCAAAGTATCCAAGTTCAAAACGTTGTCATATGAGTAAATATGGTAACTAGGAGAGCTATAGGCGGTCTATGAGCTCTTGGCGATTATTGATATTATTCACGAGGATACACTATCTCCAATATGATTGTCTAGGGTATGAATGAGGAACATCTTCTTATTCTATCTTTATTTAAGAGTTCAATTTTAGCTCTTTAGTGGAATGAGTTAAAATTAATATATCGGACCTAAGTGAATCATTTGTTGATTGTGATTAGGTTATGTCTATTGAAGCTTAAATTTAGATAGCCCGCCAAGATCCCCAATCAACACGGACTTGCATGGATCACTTGATATATTATACCGGACCAATTTATGGGTCCATCTAGAATTGTACTTAATATATTAAGAATATAATTTGCACATTATTTATTTAATGGGCTGTTAAATTATATTAATATATTAATGAAAGGCATGTAGGCTTGTTTCTTTTAGTAAGAATGGGTCTAGTTCACATGTGGGCTTTTTATTAAGGTCCAATGGATTTAATAAAATGGAAAAATAATATGTGGCCCATGATAGAGTACTTGGGCGGCAAGGCTAATAAATTAGCTTATTATATTATTTTATTTTATTATTTAATTAAATGGAAGTTAATTAATTTATTAATTAATTATTTAATTAATGATCAAAATCTTTTTCTGACTAGGAAATATGTTTCTTAGTAGTATACTATTGTGGTAGTATAATAAATATAAAAGACTTTATTTGGTAAGTAGATAAATAAGGAATTTATTTATCTAGTCAAATAAGGAAGTCTTTGAGATAGTCACAAATACACTAAAGAGTTGGATTAGGGTTTGAAATTCTAAGGAAATCTACCTAGGGTTAGGATTTAAGTCAAAAGACAAATCATACATGGTAGAGGATTTTGGCCACAATATATAAATATATATTAAATATATTTGGCACTAGGCCGAAAATATATATGTATATAATGCATGCAGTATTAATGCCGCATGAGAAATAAATAATGGTTTGGCGTGCAGTATAAGCACAATTTTTATGAGAGGTGTGCAGGATTGATGAATTTATGTATATTTTAATATATATATATATTCTTGAAATAGAATTAAAAAGAACCTGAATTGCTAAGTCTTTGGACTTGAGAATATTTTCTTTTACTTGAGAAAAATAGAATCCAACTCTTAGACTAGTGTGATAATTTCGGCCAAGAGGTATAGAGAGAAGAGTTTGTTTTTATTTCGATAGTGCACTAGTAACTTTTACATCAAAAGGTTTTGTGCACAATTTCGAATAAGGGTCACGCAAGTTTCGATCATTAGATTGAGAATTCAAAAATGACCGGAACATTCTTCGTTATCTCTTAGAAGTTTTTGTGACTAACAAAAAAGAAAAGATTTTGTTATCCATCCTCAGGTACACAATTCAAAGAAAGGGAGACCATGCTCCTAGGTGATTCACGTTCGTGCTAGGATTGAAGATCTTGCGGACTACCATCGACGCAAGTCAATCGGATCACGCAACAAAAGGTATTATACTTTTATTAGTTCATATATATGTTAATTAATTTAAAGGGTTAAGGTTCATCAAAGGAAAAATTTTAAAACCATACTAAACGATTTTTAGTCTCGCTTCTGCTGCGTGTACTACGATTTTTCCCTACATCCAATACAAGTAAAATGTGAGATTAATCAAGTGAGAGCATAAACAAGCATTTGCATTCTAGAAATTTAAGTACAACATCATGTAATGTATAATGAACGCAATGCTCCCCCTCAAAGGGTTGCTACCCCTCAAAGGGTTACTCCCTCTCAATTTATTGTCTCCCCAACATGCACAATTGCTACTACAATTTGCAACTCCCCTTACCACCATTCTACTCCCTCTTTTTGTCATGATATAGGCAAATGAGTAGTCCCCAACCAGGTCACTTAGCAAAGAGAGTTAGTAGCATACTATATACTTGCATAATCATATAAGCCACTTTATGCAACTCAATTAATTGGAGAGAAACATAGAGATTTATTTTGATAAAATGTGTGAATCAAAAATGCTTTGCATACAAGACACGTAGCATTCAAGTCCAAAATACAATGGTATTTGGCAAAGCAAATGACAAAGGTTTCTAATAAGAATTCAAACCAATTTTACCACTGTCATGAGAGAAGCAAGGATAAAGAGATTTCATTGATTTCAATTTAAGAGCAACTATATCCAACTTTATAAGCTAAACATGGCATGAGCGACTTTACACCCTATTCGATTTTTCCGGATAGTATATCCGTATGATAGTAGCCATGTTCAACCAATAAAGAAAGAGAGACATTTGGATTTTAAAATCCTTTGAACGGATACAAAATCCTTTATTCATTTGAAGTCTCATTTTTGTTTTTTCACACAAGTTTTGCATTTTAAGAATATGCAATCATCAATTCATGCTTTTTCTTTTGAGCATGTTATATGAATTTCATGCTTTTTCATTTGAAATTAACATGTTATAAAAGAATCATCATGTCATAGAGATAACTGTAGGTCATTCATATCATACTTCCTATGAGAATCTCCTAGTCCAAAAATGCATGTTTGAACATAAATATGGCATGGATTGTAAACAAGCATGGTTCACACTTATTGAATAGAAAACATATATACATATGTACAACCAAGCTTACTCAAGCAATCAACAAAGAAGCATAAGATTTTTCAAATATTTGCATGCAACAAGTATGCAATAACTCTCTTTGCTTGAGTTCGCCATATGGGGTCAATCACCATCCTTCATCAATGAAGGTTAAGAGGTCCTATAGACCTCCCAAGTCCATTGGACTTGGTTGAACCTTTGTGAGACAAGTTTGTCTCGTAGCAAGCGGGTTCAACTTTCCTAATCCACATAGATATAACATTTTTCTTTCTAGTGGTTAGTGGTTCAAGAGTTCTAGAAATAATAGGATCATGAACATGAATTTTTTCTTTCCTATTAACATGCATTCTAGCTCTTGTCATTCTCTTTTCATTCTATTTTCAATCATGCTTTTAACTTTACATAATTTAATGAAATGAAAGCAATTTGGTTTAATGTGACCATCAATACCACAAAAGTGACATGTAGGGATGAATTTAGAAATCATACCATGTCCTTATGCATGCATAGGAGCCTTCCCATGACTTTATGGTTGATTGGGTTCAATCCTTCTTCGTTATTGAACCGGTCTAGCTTGCTTCCTTGGTTCATTTTGCATGATTGGCCTCTTTCCATTTAGAGTCATTTGATGAGGAATGTTGATTTGAGAGACTCTAATGCGTTGAGCTTGAGGTTGTCTCATTGGGGCTTCCTTCACTTGTGTACTTCTTGAACATAGTCCTAGATCAATTTTCTTCCTAGGAGTGTGCACCGGCGAGGCTTCTATCTTGCCCAAACTCTTGACAAAGACGGTCTTGGTTGGAGTAGAGATCTCCTTGCTATCTTCATACCCAATACCTCTCTTATCACAAGGGTTCTTTCCAACACCAAGTAAGTGGTCAAGCTTCTTGGTGCTTGAAGTCATCCTAGTCAATGACTCGTTAGCTTCATTAAGCTCCCTCTTTAACCCTTCTTCATTCCTCTTAGACATAGCTAGCTCATCCCTTAGCTTGTCTTTAATCATCTTGGATGTTTCCACTTGCTTACTTAAGTGGTCATTGTGTGTTGAAAGCTCTAGATTTCATCCTCTAAAATCTTCAATTTTCTATTATTCTTCTTCAATGAACTTTCACACTTGACTATAAAGTCATGAACATCCATTTTCTCTACATTTCCATTTGTAGAGTTAGTTGAGGAGTCATCTTCACTTGAGTTATCTCCTCCACTCTCCTTCTCACTTATGGAGTCATTTCCCTCATTAAGACCTTCACCTTGGTCTCTTGAGTTAATGAAAGCCATGTCCCAATGAGTAGCTACACCTATCTCCTCTAGAGCTACTTCTTCATCTCTTTCTTCTATGAGATCACTAGTCAAGACATTCTTACCAACAACTTTATCTTCTACACAAGTGGCCCCAAATGCCGTGTAGTCGATAGTAAGCTCATCATCACTTGATGACTTGTCTCCCTCTCCAGAGTCATCACTTTCACTCCAAGTGGCGGTCATAACTTTTGCCATCTTACTCTTCAAATTCCCACAATCGGGTGAAATGTGCCCTATACCGCCACACTCATAGCATTGGACCTTTTTCTTTTCACTATTCTCTTACCTAGGCTCAAAACTCTTGAAGGGAGCCTTTTTCTTCAAGTCTTGACCTTTGGATCCAAAGCCCTTTTTCTCGAACTTAACGAATTTCTTGAATCTTCTAAGCAACAATGCCGTGTCTTCATCCGAGTCACCTTTTTCCTCCTTCTCAACCTTGGAAGCTTTCAAAGCAATCCCTTTTTGCTTTTTAGGAGGTGTAATACTAGGATCTTTCCTAGACTCATAGGCGAGGAGTCTTCCAATTACCTCGCTCGGCTTCATGTCCTTATATCCATAATTCTCTTCTAAAGCCGTCACTTTTGATTCAAATCTATCGGGGAGAGACCTCATGATTTTCTGCTTGACTCTCCTATCCGAATATGGATCACCGAGTTGATGGCTTTGATTCACAATATCCATCAACTTGACTTCAAAGTTAATGAAGCATTCGTCCTCCTCCATTTTGAGCAACTCAAATCGCGTTTGAAGTGTAAGTGCCTCTTTTTTTATTGGCGTATTTCGTTGGCAAAATCACAATGGGGTTCTATATGTAAGGATAGCTTAGGATGGAAGAAAACCTCATTGCATGATCAAGAGCTTCAAGGAAGGTAGATTTCTTGACTTACTCTACTTTGAAGAGATGTAGTTGCACACACACACAACACTTGCATAACTCTTACTTGTATGTTGTGTTTGAAGTTTTTGTGCATCATTGGGTATTTAAATCTCTCTTCTTACATCTTGTGATTATAATGGCATATCTAGTTAGGCTTAGGATGCATTTCTTTTGACCCTTGCACTTTTGTTTGTGTGCTTAAGGGAGTGTGTGCGCTGGTCATGCGCTGGTGTCACCAGCGCAAGCTGACCAGCGCAACTAGTCCAGTGGACTACCGCTGGTCGTGCGCTGGTCTGCACCGGCGCTCTCCTCCAGCGCAACTCCTCCAGTAGGTTGTCGCTGTTGGTGCGCTGGTCGTCACCAGCGCAAGCTCCACCAGCGCATCTCGTCCAGAATGTTGCCGCTGGTCTTGCGCCCTTGAGGAGCGCCTCTCGTCGAGCACCCTTGCCAGTTAAAGGGCGTGCGCTGGTGAGTTGCACTGGTCGTCCAGCGCAGCTGACGGAATCTGAACCCTTTTTTTCAAAAACGATGTCACTTCACTTGGATCCCATTTATATATGTCTTGATAGTCTTGGCTCGGTTTGAAGAGCAAAAATTACACTTTTGAGAGCATGGTTGAGTATCTTCAAGCCAAGGTATCAAGACTTCATCTTTAAGCTTCCAAATCACAAAACCCTTCATATTGCATCTTTCATTTATCATCTAGCATAATTCTAGGTTGATTTCATCTAGGGTTTTTAGTTTTGCTCACATGACTTGTATCTAGAACATCATTCTCATATCTATATGTTCTTGCTTTACAAGATAGCTTCTTTATCACTTGAATTGATTCAAGATTGCATCTTTATGACTTGACTTAGTTTCAAGATTGTTTTATTGTGGTTTGTGAGTTGTATTGTGATAGATAATGCATATAGGATTTTGGTTGCTTATTTAGTGTTGGTTTATGCATGTCATCTAGTAATATGATATCTAGGATTGTCTAACATGTTCATCCTTGCCTAGATAAGCTTAAAATGTCTAACCTTGCATTTTTAGCATCTTGAGTATTTCACATATTCACCTTAGGTTGTGCTATCTCTTCACTTTAGAGACAAGTCTTGTATTTACCTCTTAGGTAGTTTGCAAGCAAGGGACTAGAGTCACTATTAAAGGCCCGCGGGTAGCAAAGACGGATTAGTAAATTTAGGTGTGATGTGGTCAACCTAATTTGTAATCGTATTTGCAAATAGTGGATTCGAGGTTCTCGTGTGGTGCACATAACAGCCCGTGGTTTTTCCCTGTGTGGGTTTCCACGTAAATATTGTGTGTCCTCAAATTTCCGCACTTGTATGTTTTTGTATATTGACTAGATTGGGGCTTTTTCGTAATTTGGACTAATCTCGAAAAATTGGGTAAAATTGTTTAAAATCTATTCACCCCCCCTCTAGATTACTTTAGGACACGTTTATTATTTATTTTCATGAAGGACTTGAAGCTTGGAATCCTTGACGACATCGGTTCTTTCGTGTGCAACCTTTAGAATATCCCATGCCTCATTGGCTATCCTAGTGTTCTGAATCAGTTTGTACTGATTTTCATCCACTGCACATAGAAGAGCGTGCCATGCCTTCCTATTCCATTTTGAAGTCTCAAACTCTTCAATGGACCACTGAGCCTTAGGCTTGAGTACTTCTTCTCCACCACCCATGGGAGTCATCTTAGGAGGCGCATACCCATCTTCAATAGCCATCCATTCCCTATCATGGATTTGGCACACGTATGCTTTCATCTTGCCTTTCCATGAGGCATAATTCACACTGGTGAGGAGAGGAGGTCGTGTGCTTGAAGCACCCTCATGGTTGCCATCGTATCCACTCATTGTATATAATGAATGAAGTGAAAAAAATGCAAATAACAAACAAGGCTAGGGAACCTTAGATGCTTATCTAGGATGATGATATAACAATTAAATCAATCCTAGATATCAAAAGCTAAATGACATGTCAAATACCTTAGCTAATCAAGATTAAGCAAAAACCTAATTAGCTATCACAATACAACACTCAATCAATTCATCACAATCAATTCTCTATTCTTGTATTTAGCATATGATCTAAAACATACAAGTAATTTAAAGAGATGGCTTGATAGTGAAAATACTAAAATAAGATGAAGTTAATCAAAATCTTACCAAGCAAGTTGTGATAATCCAAAACCATGCATGGAAGCATTCTATATAGACATAGAAGATGCAATATGAAATTTGATGCAAAAGGTATTTGATTTGAGTGGTTAAAGGTGAGTTCTTGATTTGATTTTCTCTCAAATATCTCTCTTTGATGTTTAGGGTTCTAAGGAGTAAAAGAACTTGTTCAGATAATGAGAAAGTGAGATATTTATAGACATCAAGAACAGGGCATGTGAAAAGACAATTTTACCCCTGAAACTCACCGATCGACGGTTTCAATCGGCGGCCAGGCCACCGTTTACAACCACCGAATTGAGCTTGTGAAGAATATAGCATCAACGGCGGTTTCATTCGGTGGTTTCGTAACTGCCGATCCAACCGTAGAATCAAACCCGAGAGATTAAATCGATCACGTATGAACGGCGGTCATGACCGCCGATCTTAACCGCAGAATTGTTTCAGACACTTCTAGACACAAACGGCGGTTTCATTTGGCGGCCAGGTCACCGATAATAACCGCCGATCACCAACAGAGGTGAAAACCAAGGAGAAGCCAAGGGCATTCTCCGTAGGTGGTCTTCGCGCAAAATCAAGCACATTCTAGTGCATGCGCGGACGTATCCGAATAATATCGGGAAATGAATTACTAGGCACATATACACACAACAAGATATATCAATCAAAGTGACATGTGAAGAGTATGCACGCAAATGCAAGTAAGCTAAGTGTGTGTGTGCATTCTAAGTCTCTTTAAAGTAAACTAAACACTAGAAGTATACCTTTGGAGTGCTTGTCCCTTGAGGTCTTGGAAAGGCCTTCGAGCTTGAAGTTCAATCACCTAAACTACCCTTACACAATAAACTCCAACATGTGGTTTGTCCATGAAATAAGCCAATCAAGATATGGGAATCCTTACACTTTGTTACTAGCCCAAACACTTCAATCGATTTTTTTTTTCCAAACAACCACTTCAATCCATCATTCGAGTGGCTCATTGGTGTTTCGATCTTGTGTTCTGAATTGTCTGTTTGCTTTCGAATTGAAATCTCGTCTCTAACTCATTCTTTTTTGCTTCATCAAGTTTGAACTCACAAGTATGTCTCCTCCATGGCTTTTTTTTCATTAGCTTCGAATTCAATATGAAATTACTTATTGTTTTAATCGTTATTTTTATTTCATTTATACAATGCATCCATGGTTGTTTTGATTAGTTTTGAAATCAATATTGAAACTGTATAATACGTGTGTCTAAAATACCTAGAAGGAGAGGGGGGGGGGGGGGGGGGGGGGGGGGGGGGGGGGGGGGGTGTGAATAGGTTTTAATCAAGTTAATTACCAAATTTTTTTTATTAGTCAATATTCGAAAAATCACCGAAGTTAAACAAATACAATCAACTAAATTTAAGTGTGGAAAAACAATAATTGCACGTTGATTGATTTACGTGAGAAACTCACAACCGGGAAAAACTCACGGGCTATTGTGCTAGCCACACACGGTCCTTAAATCCACTACTTAAATGAAAGTTTACAACTTAGGTTGACCTCAAGTCAAACCATACTTGGTCACTAACCCTTCCACTCTACCCAACGGGCCTTTAATAGTGATTCTAGACCTACTTGCTTATGCACTAAATCACTTAGTCACAAGGTTTAACACTCAAGGAAGAGAACACAACCTAAGTGAGTATAAAATGCATAAATGCTAGGTCAACACATTTAAGCTTATCTAATCTTGGATGAATATGTCAAACACTCCTAGATATCATGTTCCTACATGTCATATATAAAACTTAGCTATATAAAATGAATGCAATCCTAGATGCAATAGCTATCACAATACAACAACACACAAACAACACAAAAATCTCAACTTGAAGCTAAGAACTTAATCTAGATGCAACCAAGTCATAAAAGAGATTTCTTGTTAAGCAAGAACACTAAGATGAATGAGAATAGTATTCTACTTACCAAGTGATGTGTGTTGATGATGACCCATACATGAACATAACCTAGATGATGCTAGATGATGTAGAATCCATGAATGAATGATGGGTATTTGGGTTTTGGTCAATCAAGAATGAATCTTGGTGGCTTTTCTTGCAAGGCACTCTTAAGCTATCAAAGATGTGAATTTCTAAGCTCTAATTCGGCCAATCAGAGTACATAACATATATATATATGAAGCCCTATGAATATATATATAAAACGTGTCTAATATAATCTAAAGGAGGGGGGGTGAATAAATTTTAACCAACTGTAAGGATTCCCATATCTTGATTGGCTTATTTTGTGGACAAACCACATATTGGGGATTGAATGTAAGGGTAGCTTAGGTGATTCATGATCAAGCTCAATGACCCTCTCAAGTCCTCAAGGTTGACAAGCACTTCAAAGGTATATCTCTAGTGCATAGTTTTCGTTGAAGAGATTTAGATTGCACACACACAATTAACATACTTGCATTTGTGTGCATACTCTTCACATGTCACATTTTACACTTGCATTTTAATGTTGTATTTTGTTGTGTGTTTTTGTGTCGTGTAATTCATTTCACGAATATGTTCGAAAACTTCCACGCTTGCACAAATGTGTGCTTGGTTTAGCGCGAAGACCGCCTACAGAGAATGCCCTAACAAACTTTCCATATCTTTTTGTGATCTTTTTTGGTTTCACCTTTTTTGGTGAATCGGTGGCCTGGCCACCGAATGAAACTGCCGTTTCATACCTAATTGATTTTTATCTTGGGTTTGTTTCTGCGGTTTAATTGGCGGTTTCGAAACCACCGAATGAAACCGTCGTTGATGCTTTGTTCTTCTCGGGCTCAATTCAGCGGTTGAGAACAGCGGTCTGGCCGCCAATTGAAACAGCCGATCGTGCGTTTTCAGGGGCAAACTTATCTTTTCACATGCCCTATTTTTTATGTCTATAAATATCACTCTTTTTCATTCTCTAAATTAAGTTCTTTAACTCTAAGAACCCTAAACTTCAAAGAGAGAAACTTGAGAGAAAATCAAATCAAGAACTCTTTTTTATCACTCAAAAACCATTCTCATATGCATCAAAATATCATCTGGCATTTTCTAGCATAGTTAGGATGCTTGCTTGCATGAGTTTTGCTCAACACACTTCCCTTCGTATATTCTTCACTATTATCATATGTAATTAGTGTTTTATTTATCAAGGCATCTCTTTATTTACTTGTATGTTCTTAGTTCATATGCTATTATACAAAATAGAGATTGTGTGTTGTTTTGATTGAGTGTTGTATTTTTGATAGCTATATCTAGGTTGTTTAATCTATGATTAGCTAAGCTTTATAACATGTCATTTAGCTATTGATATTTAGGATTGTGTTAATTGACATATTATTATCTTAGATAAGCATATAGGGTTACTTAGCTCTTATTGCATTTTGAATATATCATATATTCACTTAGGTTGTATTATCTCTTCTTAGAGAACTAAGTGTTGCGTTGTGATCGGGATTAGGTTGCTTAAACCGCAAGCAATTGGACTAGGTCCACTCATACCGGGATTAGGTAGTTGAGATGATTATTGATCGGGATTAGATCATTAAACCGAGATTAGGTTGTAATCATTTCAATTAGTGGATTCGAGGTTCGTGTGTGGCGCATATAATAGCCCGTGGTTTTTCCCGTGAGGGTTTCCACGTAAACATCAAGTGTTATTTATATTCCGCACCATATTACACTTGTTTGTCTTTTTGACAAGTTAGGGGCATTTTCGTAAAATTGACATGTATGCGAAAATTTGGTAAAATCGTTTAAAATCTATTCACCCCCCTCTAGACTTATATTGAACACACCGTTAATTTGTTTTAATTGGTATCAGAGCAGGTTCCTAGACATACTTAGGTGATCCTTGCTCATTATTGGTGTGTTTTGCATTTTGCATTCATCCAAACACTATGAGTGATTTTGGGATGAGCAAAGAGGGAGCGTCGAGTGTGAGGCCACCGTTGCTCACCGGCGATAATTTCTCCTCATGGAAGGGGAAGATGGAAGCATACTTATGCCAAATCCATGATAGGGCATGGATGGTGGTTGAAGATGGATATGCTCCACCTATGATGACTCTGATGGATGGAGGAGAAGAGGTTCTCAAGCTTAAGGCACAGTGGAGTGCTCAAGAGTTTGTTGACTCCATGTGGAACAACAAAGCTATACATGCCATCCGATGTGCAGTGAGTGAAAATCAGTACAAACTGATCCAAATTACTAGGATTGCCAAAGAGGCATGGGACATCCTAGAAGTTGCACATGAAGGAACCGAGGTAGTTAAGGACTCCAAGCTCCAAGTCCTCCAAACTCGGTTTGAGACCATTAGGATGGAAAAGCACGAGCAATTCAATGACTTCCAAGTGAGGCTAATGGATATTGTGAACCAAAGTCACCAACTCGGTGATCCTTACTCGGATAGAAGAATAAAGCAAAAGATCATGCGATCACTTCCCGAGAGGTTCGAACCTAAAGTGACGACTTTAGAAGAAAATGACTCCTACAAGGATATGAAGCCGAGTGAAGTCATTGGAAGACTTCTAGCCTATGAATCAAGAAAGGCTACCACCTCACATCCTAAAAAGAAAAAGAATCTAGCCTTGAAAACTTCCAAGGTGGAAGAGGAGGAGGATGACTCAAATGAAGACATGGCACTCATTGCCAAGGG
The DNA here is from genome assembly GCA_008009225.1 of Acer yangbiense. Taxonomy (NCBI): domain Eukaryota; kingdom Viridiplantae; phylum Streptophyta; class Magnoliopsida; order Sapindales; family Sapindaceae; genus Acer; species Acer yangbiense. The sequence goes on from CM017767.1 coordinate 15,211,109, forward strand.
ATTCAAGAAGTTCTTGAATCTACAAAAGAGTGGTTATGGCTCAAAGGGGGATGACTTCAAGAAGAAGAAGACCACAATCAAGAATGTCAAGCCAAATCATGAGATGTCATCAAGAGAGAAGATTCAATGCTACGAATGTGGAGGATTCGGGCATATCACCAAGGAATGTGCAAACTTGGAGAATGGTAGAATAGGAAAGGAAATGGCTGCCACTTCTAGTGAAAGTGATGAAGAGGATATGGCCAAGTTTATGGCGCTTGCTAGCTCTCACAAGCGAGACAACAAAGTGAAAATTGTTGAAGAAAGTCCCTCGATTGTGAGAATAATTATTTTGCGTTTCCGATCTCCTACAATGAAGAAGAGAATGAGAGTTAAGAAGAAATTGACTCTAGTGAAGATGACTCTTTATCTAACTCCACACATGGATATGTGGAGAAAAAGGTTCTATATGAATTCCTCACTAAGTTTAAAAACTTAGAAATGAAGACCAAGGAAAAGATGCGAAGATTGAGAGAAGAGAATTTAGACCTTTCAGCTCATGTTGACCACTTAAGTGAACAAGTGGAAAGATCCAAGAAGATTGAAGATAAGCTAAGAAAGGAGTTAGACTTATCTAAGAGGAATGAAGAAGGATTGAAGAGCGAGCTTGAAAGGCTAAAGGGTCAAAGACTAGGATAGTTTCTAGCACCGAAAAACTTAACCACATGTTAAGTGTTGGAAAGAGTCCTTATGACAAGAGATGTCTTGGGTTTGAAAATGGTAAGGAGTCCTCCACTCCTAACAAGACCGTGTTTGTCAAGAGCTTGAGCTACAAAGAAGCTTCACCGGTGCAAACTCCTAGGAAGAAGATTGATCTAGGATAATGTTCTTATAGTGCACAAGTGAATGTAGCTCAAAGAAGACAACCTCAAGCTCAACCTACAAGAGTTCCTTATGCTAACTTCCCTCAACCTCAAATCCATCAAGGGAAGAAATCGATCATGCAAACTCAACCGAGGAAGCAACCAAGTCTTCGTCAACAACAAAGAAGGAGAGATCCTATTCAACAACCAAGACAACCACAAAGACATGGGAAGGCTCATATGCATGCACACGGACATGGTATGACTCCTAATTTCATCCCTACATGTCATTTTTGTGGTATTGATGGTCATATTAGACCAAAGTGCTTTCGTTACATTAAATTATGTAGAGCTAAAAGTATGATTGAGAAGAAAGAGGCTAGAGCTAGAATGCATGCTCATAGGAAGGAAGAACTTCATTTACATGATCCTATGACATCTAGATCTCTTGATCCATTGACTGCTATGAAGAAAAGTATATCACCTAAGTGGATTAGGAAAGGTGAAACCTCCTGCTACGAGACAAACGTGTCTCACATAGGTTCAACTAAGTCCAATGGACTTGGTAGGTCCATAACACCTCATGACCTTCATTATTGAAGGGTGGTGATTGACCCCAAATGGGGAACTCAAGCAAAAAGAGCAATTGCATACTTTATACATGCAAAAATTTGAAAAATTTTATGCTTCTTTTTTTATTGCTTGAGTAAGCTTGGTTGCACATATGTATATATGTTTTCAATTCAATAAGTGTGAACCATGCTTGTTTACAATCCATGTCATATTTATGTTCAAACATGCATTTTTGGACTAGGAGATTTTCTTAGGAAGTATGATTTGAATGACCTATAGTTATCTCCTTGACATGATGATTCTTAATTGACATGCTAATGACATATGAAAAGCATGAAATTCATATAACATGCCCAAATGAAAAGCATGAATTGATGATTGCAATATTTAAATGCAATATTTCATTGAAGAAGACAGAAACTCAAGTTGGGCAATTAGCAGAGGCTCAACAAAAGATGGAAGATGGAAAATGGAAAATTTCCAAGTTTCACTGAGCAAGCAAAGGCTATGACAATTCTTTGAAATGGTAAGATTCTAACTGATAATAGACCTGCTGAACTTTCTGATAAATCTGCTACTGTTTCAGGTCCTTCTAAAGATAACATCATGCCCCATGAGGAAGAGATAGTGGTGGAAAAATCTAAAGTTTCACCACTCCTACACAAATCAGAATGGAATAGGAAGAGATAGTTTTTTTTTTTTAATTAAAACTACTGCAGTATTTTTAATACAATATAGTGCAGTATTTTAATACAATATATTTTCTGCAGTATTTTTATTACAATAGCAAAATAAATAAAAAAACTTAGCAACTACCAGGAAGGAATTATGGCAATAATAGATCACCCTTCTTATTACAATACTGAAACAAAAATACATTGAAATTCTAGGACCAAAATCGAGCAATAACAAATCACTTTATAACAACATATATAAATCCATACATTCCAATGTAATTATATATGAGAATACCTAGAGTGCCATCTCTGTCTAAAACATGCATAATCACAATTAATGAAATAGACTCACGTATATATACATCAATTAATCAAGGGTACAACTAGGCTCTGATACCAATTGTAGGGAAAAACACGTGCGAGCAGCAGAAGCGAGACTAAAATAGGTTTAGTATATTTCAAAAAAAAATTCTTTTTAAAAGATGAACCTTAACCCTTGACTAATTAATGTATAACTAAAGATATCGTACCTATGTAGCGTGACAGTTGAACTTGCACCGATTCCAATCCCCAAGATCTTCCAATCCAATCACGAACGTGAATCACCTAGGAGTGTGGGCTCCCTTTCTTTGAATTGTGTACCTGAGGATGGATAACAAAAAACTTTTTCTTTTGTTAGTCACAATAATCTTCCAAGAGAAAACGAAGAACCTTTGGTCACTTTTCAATTCTCAATCTCTTGATCGAAATTCGCGTGAACCTAATTCGAAGTTGTGCACAAAGCCTTTTGATGTAAAAGCTTACTAGTGCACTATCGAAAAAAAAATGATTCTTCACACTATTTCCTCTTGGCCAAAAATCACACTATATCTAAGAGTTGGATTTTATTTTTCTAAACGAAATAAAAATCTGTCATGAAAACCTTATTAGGGTGGCCAAATTCTTTCAATATATAATATCTATATATCTCACGAATTCCTTGCTCAATCTCATATTTATATATATATATATATCGAATTCCTTGCTCAATATAAATTATATATATCGCGAATTCTCTTTTTTTGCCATATAAAATAATATATATTTATATATATGAATTCAACTTGCCATATAAATACTATATATAGCCGAATTCTACTTTTCATATATATTATCTTAGTAGCCGAATTCTCTTGCCTAAAATATAGGGTGATAGCCTAAATCTTCTCCCAAGTAGGATTTATGCCTTGTTGCCTAAATCCTAACCCTAGGTAGATTTCTTATCGTTGGCCGAAATCCTAACACAAGGAGGATTTGTGTTTTCACAAAGACTCCTATCAATCTTTAGAATTCAACCCTAATCCAACTCATTAGTGTATTATTAAATTGTGACTTAATCAAAAGACTTCCTAATTTGATTAGATAAATAAATTCCTTTTATTTATCTACTTCCAAATAAAGTCATTGATTCTTATTATACTACCAACATTCACCATACATACACAACATATAGAAGAAGAAACCCTAAGCAAATTGAAGGTTATAAAAGAAGAAATCACAAAGATATGACCAATACCTCAAGATCACGAGCTGGTTCATATTTCTGGGTAGAACCACTAGAAAAGTCGATCCAATAGCTGCAAGACCACTTGGAAAAGGTAGAGGACTCGATTATGAACAATCTCCAACTTGAATCACTCAACTCCGACTTACTATGAGAAAGTTATGATGTTTGGAAGGTGAGAAAAAGTTGAGAGAAAATTCTGCACATTAGGATTTATAATTTTTCTTCTTAGAATGAAATGGGTGGGAATGGAGGAGATTTAAATGAAATGAAGATAGGGAAAGAGAGAGCAAATCAACATGTGACACCTCAGCAGCTCGTAAGTGGTGCGTGAGGCTCACGGGGGCAAAGGAGGCTGCTGGCGGTGAGCGTCACGGCCTCCTCACGCGCCCCTCCTTGCTTGGCCGTTGGCCAAGCAAGCTTCCCTCGCGTTCCGCTCACGTTCTTCGGCCTTATCCGGGTCTCCAAACTCTGATTTCAAATCCATCTTCGGATTACAAATCGTGACTCCTTCATGCACAACAACGACTATAAAACTTTGACAAAAGGTTGAGAATTCATCTTGAAAAATGACAACGAAGACAACTCAACGAATGAGAACGCAAAGTAGCGTAGCTACATCGTTTGGACTCGAAACCTAATGAATGAGTAACCGAAATGACTAGGACTCATTAAGGAATCAAATGAGATCATGTTCAAGTCCAAATACAATAAAACACAAACATATAAACACAAGATCACACAAGTATTCCATTTCCTAGACATAGTCTTAAAACATGCAATTCTACAATGTATGACAATATGAGTTCAATGCAAGAGCATGCTAAAACATGTGAATGTGTTATATAAATGGTGTACAACAATGCAGGGGCACTCATGAATGAATTGTGTGTGTGTGTGTGTGCCTATGCCTTGTAAGAGAAATGAGGTCTAATATACCTTTATTGTGTAATGTAGCACATTTCTCTTTGAAGACACCTTCTTGCATGAATTGTGGCCAAGACTTTCTTTGAAGCTTTGAATCATCATTTCTAAGACCACTAAGCAATATAAGAAAAACATCGTTTTGGGATGGAATTAATGCCAAGACAAACCAAAAACCTAACAATTTTTCCACGTAACACTTAATGATAATTTGTAAGGACCTATTTTTTATGGTTGACTTATTTTCATGACAAACCACATTGGGATTATTACGTAACAGTTAGCTTAGGTCTCTAATCGTGATTCTTTATCAACAAGCTTCCGAGATCCCAAAGAGCTTCAAGAAAGATAGTTCACTTGTTATTGACTTCTTGAAGAGATTAGTAGCACATACTCACTTACATGCATTTACTTACTCTTGCATTGCATTTATATGTTACAAATTGTAGTTGCATTCACACTTCACACTTGCACTTACATGTTAATCTTTTGTCTTTGTGTGTGTGTTAAGTAATAAGTTTCTCGAAATTTGTTTGAAAACATTCGTGCTTGCACGTTGGTGTGCTTGTTTTAGCACAATGATCGCCGTCAGAGAAGGCCCCTTTCTTCTCATTGTTTTCACCAAAAAGTGGGGATTGGTGATTGCCATTCGGCGGCCTTGACCACCAAATTCAACCGTAGAATGGATTATGTGTTTGCCATTGCCGTTTGTCTCTCGAAAGTTACTGGAACAATTCGGGGGTCAGCATTTGGCAGCCCCGATCCCTGATTTTGACTGTCAATTAGTGCATTTTTTGGGCAAATTTGTAATTCCACCCAGTCTCAGCCTATAAATACATCCTTAAGTTGTCTTGGCCAACTAGAACTCCCAAATACTAAACCTGTTGGGGTTTTTGCCCTAAAGCTTGTAATTTGTAAATGTGAATTGAACATAAATAAAAGAAGTAATTTATCCATTCAAATTGTCTCATACATTTATTTATATCATGTGTACTTAACATCCAAGATTGCTGGATGTAATCTCTAATTGAGTATATGAGTGTCATATACAGAGGTATTCAGTTTGAGATAAGCAATCTAAAGAGTTCGTAGATAGCAAATAGAGTTGGGTACTTTATTTGTGGTTAATCTACAGATGCGGTCCGTTCCGTAATGTACGATGGTCTTAACTTAGACTATTCATATGGTGATATGAGAATGGAGGAACCTTATATGATGTGATCATAGAGGACTGGACCATAATCTATATGAATCTCTCACTAAGATCCGTTACAAGATGAGATTCATATATATCAACAAATAAGGGCTATATATGGGTGATCTTAATCCTGAGTGTCGTATCGACTCCTTCAGGTTAGATCGTGGTTTTTGATATACCATCGGTGAGATCGGAGTTGCATTCCCGGTCAATAACTTCGTATGTTGGAATCACGGTTTGGCTTGTGGCTGGGAAGGTCTGCATACAATAGTGGAATCCACTCCTTCTTGTGAGAAGTAGATAATAGCTCCCTTAAGGGTTGATTCGAGGCTTGAACAATATGAGCGCTCTTCTAATTCCGTGAGAAATGTAGGATTTATTGTTCATTAGAGAATCAATGGTACTTAATGGAAAGATGTAATTAGAGGGGTATAACGGACATTATGACCTAGCTCTAACTATGAACTACTTGTGGAGGATCATGCCATATGTAATAGCTATATCGATGGACACCAAGAGTTATTGGTTTGTGTAAAAACGTCTACAGTTGAGAGAGTGCAGCTTCGGGTTTTTAGTGGAATAACACCGAAGTTAATAATCATGAAATATTAATTAAATAGTTTAATTAATTATTTCTAAGGATTATTGGAGCTCAAAATACTGTGGGTCCATTAGGTCCCCTTGCTAGCCCGATCGATTTAGGTAAAAAGGGTCACGGTTAATTTATTGGATTGTCCAATTAATTGTGTTACGAAAGTGACACATGTCTATACGGGAATTAATTGAATAATGAGATTATTTAATTAATGAATATTAATGATTATGTTAATTAAATAATTAGATTATTTAATTGTGTAATTAATCATTAGATGGAGGGTGTTGATTGATATTTAATTTTGAATGAAGATAAGATAATTTGATTATTTTATTTTCATTAAATTAAATATTTAAATTTGAATTTAAAAGAGTTTTGAATTCAAAATCAAATCAAATTAATTAATTAATATCTTTGAAGATATCAGATATCTTAAAATGATTTAATTGGTTAGTTTATTTTAAAAGATATATATGTGATATATATGTTTTTTAATGAACACAATTTTTCACGCAAAAAAGAAAGAAGAGAAACAGATATAGGGTGCGGCCATCAAAAGAAAAAAAAAAGGGTTTTTATTTTTATTTTAATTCAAGTTTTGGCCGAATCCTCCATACAAAAAGCAAAGAGTTGCTTCGTGTGTCTCTTCATCCTCCTTGTTTCTGATTACCGTGATGCGTCCACACGCCGTTACCAATCCCGGGTCATAGTGAGAAAGATCTTGTGGTTCAAATCAGGAAGCAGATCGAAAAGAAGAAGGAGCCTACAAACGTTGGTATTAATTAATTTCATCTCCTTCTTATTGCATTTGATTATTACTGTACAAATGGGTTAGTTTATGATTGCATTTAAAAAAAATTTAAAACTCTTCCGCTGTGCAATCTATAACCCTAGGTTCCTACAATTGGTATTAGAGCCAGGTTTGTACAGTATAATCGAATTCGATTGCTCCTGATTGCATGTATGAATATGTAGGCACTTTCTAATGATTGTATGATGCTTATATATATATTTTTAAATTTATTATAAACATGGTTGATCGTTAATTGTATGATACATTGTGTTTTAGGGCTTTGGAAATTAATGGTTGTAATATTAATTCCGGGTTGTATAATATATATATATATTTTATTTCGTTGATTTGCTGTAATTTTTTATTGATGTAAATACGACGAAGAACAACGATCCGGAACGTGTATCACAGCAGCTGCACGAACCTGTTGTGCGATGGCGTGCGTGATTGTCGCATGCGCAACTTTCAAATTCAATGTGTGGCGTTTGGCAATTGCATTGCTACATGTCATGCTGCAGCTGTGCACAATTATTGTGCATGTGTGTGTGCTGCGCACAATTGTTGTGTGCATGCGGAACATGCTGCAGCTGTGTACAATTGTTGTGCATGTGTGTAGCAAGCGCGCACGGAGTGCAGCAGTCAAGCACCGTTTGGGCTGATTTTTGGGAAATCCCAGGCCTCCAAAAAATGTTAAGAGTAACATTTGGGCTTTAAGGGATTTAATTCATGAGATGGATCCAATAAATTAAATCAAGTTGGACTTGAATTTTTGGGCCCGAAAGACATAGAAGATATTACCCAAAGACTTGAAGAATATTGGAATTACTTAAGGACCAAGGAATGCCTTGGATAACTTTTGTAATTAGATATTTAAAAAAAAAAAAGTTAAATAACCCATTATAGTCGGTCAACTCATGTATGCTTTTATTATGAGATAATTAAAGTATTGCCATGCATATACATATCATTTAGATTAGGTGTGCATACACATATATATGTTGATATGTCATACATGCATTATAGATTTATAGCCATCTATATTATGTGTTTTTTTTTTTTTTTTTAATTTGATTAAAATGGGTAATTCACATAATTGGCTATAAATTAATGTGATTAGTTTTTAGAAGTAAAAACTTGGTAATTCTCGTTAATCACTAATCTTTTTATTAAAGAGTTTAATTACTTAAATTAGTAGGGTCCTTTATATATATTAGGATTAATTCAATTAAGCCCCTAATAATAATTGGACCTAATAATGTGTTTAGTTTTAATAGTTAAAACTTGGTAAATACACATTTAATAATTATAGTCTTAGTAAATAGTTTACATAGATTAGAATTATCACCAATGAACTAGATTTTTAAGAGTTAAAAATCGAATTAGTTTATTAGTTATTGGAATAGGATTCTAATAATTTGCGATTAATGCACTTGATGCTTAGATTGAAATTAGCCGTTTAATCTAGTTTAATTTAGGTGCATTAATATTAATAGAAAACCCTAATTATAAAATAGTGAGTGGGAGAGGGACATATGACATTATATCCCACGGTCTCCATCATTAGTTCAACACCGGTGAGATTCGAGTAGGGCCTTGTGATGGCTTTGCTTTTGTCCCCCCTACGGAGGGTTTCCATAAGAATCAATACCAAGGTTGACTTCCTAACGGATAGGATTTCTAAGGGGATTTCGGGATTGACCGACCCTAAGGCGGCAATTCTCGAGTTAAGCTCATGAGATTTGAAATGATGGGTTACACTCACAAGGTTTTAATTAAATTGGTTAATTAAAAACCTGACTAAATAAACGATGGTTGAATGATATTGGAATAGAGGTTATTCTGGTATATCATTTGATTGAGAAGGTCTCGATCCAACATGCAAGAATTTGATCGACCCTAAGGCAGCACTTACTTGTGGTATGTTAGATTGTCGTGGCATAGAAACATTGTTTTCTTAGGGTTGTTCTTGTTCATTAAACATTTTCATGCATCATGTTTAATTTTATGCCGAACATTTACACATGTTTTGAATGTATGGCTGAATGAATTCTTAATTTATGTTTTTTCAGCCATGTCATCTGCACTACTACAAATCATAGTCAATGATAAATTAATTGGTGATAACTGCAATAAATGGAAACATAACATAAATGCAATCTTGGTCACCAAGGACCTAAAGTTTATGCTTACGGAGGAATGTCCTCCAACGCCTACTGCCAATGCCGTAAGAACTGTTTGTGAGGCATATGAGAAATGGGTCTTATCATATGAGAAAGCCTGAACATATCTGTTAGCAAGTATGACAGACGTGCTTGTCACTTAGCACGAAGTAATGGGTACTACATTTGAAAGAATGGAGTCATTACAAGCCATGTTCGAGCAGCCATTTGAGCAAAAGTGGCACGAAGTTATTCGTTCCGCAATGCTTGCTCGGATGAAAGAGGGCGTATCTATTCGGGAACATGTCCTGAACATGATGTCCTATTTCAACACGGCAAAGATCAATGGCGCGACCATTAATGAACCTAGTCAAGTAAGCATCATACTGACGACTCTTCCAAAGAGTTTCGATCAGTTTAAGAGTAACTATGGGATGAATGAGCTTAGGTTTAGTCTCACTCAATTGCTCAATGAGCTCACTACTTTTAAGTTATTAACTAAGGACAACAAAAGTAAGACCGGTGAGGCAAATGTTGCTGAACCATCTTCCTCTGGTAATAAGAAGACGAAGAGGTCTGCTGGGAAGGCTAAGAGTAAGCCCAAGCCCAAGAAAGCCCAAGGCAAGAAAAATGGCACCTCCACCGATCAAGGCAAAGGAAAGTGTTTCCATTGCAACAAGGTTGGACACTGGAAGAGGAACTGTCCTCAATATCTAGAGGAGGTAGCCAAGAAGAAGAAAAATGAAAGGTAAATATGATTTACTTGTTCTTGAGTCGTGTTTAGTGGAAAATGATTCTTCACCTTGGATAGTTGATTCGGGGGGCCACTAACCATGTTTGTTCTTCTTTGTAGTGGACTGATTCTTGGACACAGCTTGAGGAGGGAGCCTTCTCTATGCGTGTTGGGTCAAGGGATGTCATGTTAGCCCGAGCAGTGGGTGTAGTTAGACTACATTTTGGAAGTTGTTTCATTGTTTTGAATAATGTATTTTTAATTCCTGGATTTACTCGAAATTTAATTTCAGTTTCAAAGTTGTTCGAACAATTATATTATGTTTCTTTTAATAATAAGTATGTTATTATTGCAAAGAATGGTTTGAATATATGTTTAGGATTAAACGAAAACAACTTGTATGTTTTAAGGCCATTAATACATACTACACTGCTCAACGCTGAATTGTTTAAAGTTGAAAAACTTAAAACAAAACAACAAAAGATTTCTCCAGAAAACGAAACGTATCTATGGCATCTAAGACTTGGCCATATCAACATTGACCAGATAGATAGACTAGTGAAAAGCGGACTTTTAAGTGAGTTAAAGGTTGGCACCTTACTTGTCTACGAATCATATTTAGAAGGTAAAATGACCAAGAGACCTTTTACTGGAAAAGGACTTAGAGCTAAAGAACCACTTGAGCTTATACATTCAGACGTCTGTGGACCGATGAATGTTAAAGCAAGGGGTGGTTATAAGTATTATGTCACCTTTATAGATGACTACTCGAGATACGTATATGTCTACCTAATGCAACGGAAATCGAAAACTTTTGAAAAGTTTAAAGAATTCCGAGCTGAAGTTGAGAACCTGTTAGGAAAGACTATCAAGTCTCTATGATCGGATCGTGGAGGTGAATACCTTGACCAAGAGTTTGAAGACTTTATGGTCGAGTATTGACGCGCCCCGAAGCGGTCTAAAATAAAGTATCCCCGGCGGCGCCAATAACTCGATCGGCGCACGCGGGACACGCGATAGTTCTATAAACTATCGTAAAATAAATGGGGCGTGTGTGTTTATCCGCAAGCGCACGGATCGTTACGATCGCATAGCGGCAAGTACGGTTCGTTCCACAGGGAATCTTGTGAGGTACCTTTTATCGGTTCTAGTCTTATATATTATTATATACTAATTACATTAATTACAACATATTTACATGCAAGAAAAGTAAATTGGTGGAGGTGGCAAGAAAGCAATTAAACTAAGAGGATGGCAAGAAAGCAATTAAAACTAACTAATAACTAAATTAACTAAGGTGGCAATCTAACTAAATTACACTACAACTAAGGATTGTCATCTCCTTAGCAACTAATTAATCTATCAACTAAACTACCACTACAATTATCTAAATTAAGTTAACTAAACTAACTAATTAAACTAATTACCATCTAATGCAATGATCTTGCAAAAGTGGTAATGAGAGATGGGATGTTGGGTTGTTGGTGTACAAGTGCAATTATCCAATTAATTAGTTGATTCCTATTAACCTAGGATAGTCTAACACAATTAATAAAGACACATGCATCAAGAGTTATTCATGCATGGTCTAAATTGTATTATATGCTAATTAACTTGTCAATTAATTCAACATATATATAAATTGAAACTCAATATAGAAAACCAACATATATCATAGATAATATACAAAGTACACCAAAACCCAACATCAATATTAGTTACATAAAATAACTAAGGTGGTGTGGTGGTGAGAAATTACATTATACTAAACTAAACTAAACTATATTAAGCTAAACTAAGCTAATTGGGAGCTTTCTAAGGTATTTGGATATTTGGGAGGTAGTGTTTTAGGTTAGAGGAGGGAATATATATATAGGGAACTGTTTTAGGGAGGTTTTGGATGGAAATATCTTCAAGTCGGTCATCCCGGCGGGCTTGGAATCCCTGGCCGGCGGGCTTGTGCCCGCCGTCGAAAGTCGCCGTGAAGAAATTGAAGTCGGCGGCGAGTTCTGGCCTTCTGGACCGCGGGAACCTTCCCGCTGCATGAAACCGCCAAGATTTTGCGAGCTTGGACGTGCTGGAACGCGGGAGAATGGCCGCCGAACCAAGCTTGAAGGCTTGAACATCCATGGAGGTTTGGAGGATTTGTTGGAGTTGAAAACCTTTGCATGGGAGGGTAAAAGTGGGTGAAATAGGACCGGGAGGATGGTTGCCGTCGATCTGGGTGGAGAGACGCCGGAAAACTGGTAGGAAAACCGTCGGAAATGGTCACCGAAGTTTCCGGGTCGAACCGGGTCAAGTCTGGAAAACGGGTCGGGCGCGCGGGTCAGCTGAAGGTTGATGACGAGCTGACGTCAGCGTGACGCCAGCTGGTCAAAACGGCGTCGTCTGATGCATGACGTGGCAGCTGATGCTGTGCTTTGCGCGGCGAATTACAATCTGTACCCCTGACTTCTACCTTATTCACAGAATCTTCAATAATTGCTCCAATCTTTCACTTTTGCCCCTAAATTGTCCAAAATGACAATTTTGCCCCTGAACTTCCCTAATCACCTGAAACACTTATTTTATCCATTAAATACCCGATTTTACCGGAGAAACAAGCACAAAAAGATAGGAAAAGGGAGCGCTAAATGTGAACATTTGGAGCGCTATCAAGTATGGGATAGTGTTCCAACTCACAGCTCCTGGTACACCACAACAGAATGGTGTCGCGGAGAGAAGAAATAGAACCTGTTAACCCAAAATTATCACCGGGGTGCAATTTAGAATTAACGGTATATGATGGACCCAGATCTAATTAGACCTGGGCTAGCGGGATACTCTATACCCCGATCTTCCGCTAGTTCGCTGGAATCTGCTAGGTGAGATATTGTATGTATGTAACGGATCCGGATCAGGATTGACTAGGGCCAGCGAGATACTTAGTAGCCTAGTATCTCGCTGTGTATCATGAATCTGATATTATGATGAAGACAAGTAATGGGATGGATGAGTTTATGATACGATGGATGTATGAAAACTGAAAGAGGGTTTATATATATGTATATATGGATTTGAAATACGATCTTTACAACTCGGTATTCGAACTATCAATATTACAGCATAGAGGAAAATAAAGCCCCAAGGAGAACGATCGAGATGGAGCTTTTCGTGCCTGTCGATAAGTAGAAAAAGTGAATTAGGGTTTGATCCCCTTTCCTATGAACATATGATTCGTATATATAGGCCCGCTTTCTTACTGAGCACTCCTAGAACCTCGGTCTAGGGTTTCAGTGATACACGGGTCTTCCTGTGGAGTCTCTACGAGTTCGTTGGGAAAGTCATCCCAAAAGATCCCAAAAGATCAAGTGATTCCTTCTTTCTCGGCTCCAAATCAGTTTATCCCTATTTAAAATAGGATACTAAAAGGAGGGAATGAATGTCGCGTTGTAGCTTGTGTTTTCATCTTAAACGGTGACGTTTAGTATCCACTTTAAAATGTAGTTTGTTCTTCGGGGTGCCCGCCTCCTGCTTCAGCGGGGTCAGTCTACCGGGATCCTGGTATATGTCTTGCCATGTGTTTGTCACGTGTTTCGCTGGTCGGGGTACCCCGGGTACCCTGCGTCTCTCACGCTCCTTTAAAAGTGATGTTCACGGATATTGGTGTACTCGAGGTAGCTAGGTACCAGGATCTCGTGATGGTTGTGTCTTCCAGGCACCCTCCCTTTATCCTTTGGCTTCCTAGTCCTTTTCCTAGTCCCGGGGATTCTAGACCCGGCCAGGGTGGGTAGAGGCTCCTTCTTTAGGCCATCAGCTAGCAGGCGAGATGTCCGGACATCTTTCCGTTTCTACTTTGGATTCCGACTTTCTTCTCAAGGCTTGTGGAAAATTCTTTTTTGATCCCCGTCATTTTTGGCCGTTAACAAAAGTCCCCCCTGACTTGAACACCGGTATCTTGCTGGGGTTGGAGTTAGGATTCCCGGGTCCGTTTGAAGGATTTTTCGCCTTGTCTGTTTGTCTAGGTCTCGTCTGGCTATCTTCGTAATCGAAGGGGGGAAATCTTCCTTTAAAATGGTGGTATTTAATAATAACCCACATGTCTGATAACGATTGCTTCATAAATTTAAATTGGCCGTTTTCGGCGCGGATTTTTTGGAGTTGTCCTCGAGCACGTCTCCAGCCATTAATCTCTGTTTCCTTTTTGGTTTCGATAACCGCCCTTCCTCTGCCTATAAACAGTCCTCTCTCCCCATTTTCTGTTGTTATGTTTCGCTTGCCCTTCAGAAATCAAGAACCGAAATCTTCTCTTTCTTTCGAATCTTTCCTTTTTAACAATGGCATCTCCCTCAAAGCTTCCTATCTCTACTCAGGATGTTCCTTCACCTTCTATGCCTGCCCCCTCAGGTTCTCCTTCTGTCTCTTCGTATTTTTTCTAGTAGCCAGAAGGAGGATTCAGCAGCGAGTTCACAGTCGATCAAGGGAAAGAAGCGTAATCGTGGTGATGGAGATGTTACTGGAGGTGGTATCACGTCCCAGCGTCACCGATCTACGAGGAATCTCCGAATAGGGTTGGGTTTTTGTAATGAACCTGAGAATCCGGTCCAGATAACGGACGAAGGTGAGGTTACTAGCGTTGATGACAAAAAAAGGGAAGAGGCAGGCGACATTCTTCCTGTGGATCCTTTGGGAATTCTTGTTGGGCCCCTCCCTTCTTTCGGTGAAGGCCGCATAATCCCGGATTCGGTCTGTACTGCCGATACTTTAGCCCAGCTGAAGAGGGTTCACAAGATCCCGGATGCTATCCGTCTTTCCCTTCCTCACCGAGGGTACGATGTGTACTCTCCCCCCGTAGGTTGCCTGCTACTCCACATGGCCGCCTTTGAGTGTGGCGTTCAGCTTCCTCTTCACCCCTCCATTAGCAAGTTGCTTGTTGCTTGTTGCTTGTTGCTTTAGGACTGGCCCCGCTACAGATTTCACCAGGATTCTGAAAGAACTTGACAGGGTTCCTGGTACTCTGGAGGGAGCAGTGTGAAAAAGACGATGTCGAGAAGGAACCTAACTTTGACAATTTTCGCTAAATTTTTCAAATAACGAGCATGGCTCCTCGGGGTCAATTCTACCTGAGACCCAAGAATAAGCTGCAATTCGTTGTTCCTGGGGCGAATGTGAAATTCCTCCCACCCTGGAAGGACGAGTGGGTCGTAGTCGAAGGTGATTGGGGCCAGTCGGTGTATCTGGATGGGGTCAAACACTCGGTTCCTATTCGTTTTTCTCCACAAGATAAGTGGAACACGGCTGAGCTTTCTGTAGAATCCAGCCAGATCCTTACGAAGATTCAAACTAGGAACTATGCCAACCCGCAGTATCCCACATATGATCCCTTTGAAGGTGCCCGACTGGAGCGGTATCTGCGGATATCTCTTGCACAACCAGGTATGCCTTGCCCCTCACTCTTCCTCCCTTCTTTCTCTCTTTCTTCTTACTAATGGTTCCTCTGACAGTTTCGGCTATTCCCCTTCCCTTTTCGTTTCTATCAGGAATGATACGTCCGGATTCCCCTTCTACCAATTCTCCTAATCCTTCTTCATTCGGTGCTGGAGTTGCCTCGATATCCCCGCCACTTGCGTCTACTCCTCCTCCTGCCCTTGCGGGGTTGGCTCCATTTTCACCTTCTTCCCTTCCGGCAAAAACCGCAGCGTGCCCATCTTTAAGCGAGATGTTGGCGTGGGCTGCCAAGACTAAAGTTTCACTGCTCCCTGCTTCGAAGAAAATGTCCAAGCTGGCCGTTGTCCCTCCTGCAATAATGGTCGCTCCTCTTCCCCCTTCCTTTAATGCTTCAGCCCAGCTTCCTGCTAGAACGGAGAAAAGAAAGGGGAACGCTGCTCCAGTTATCTCTTCCGTCGATCTCCTTTCCGGGTCGGGGTCACGAAACCATGATCAGGAGGAAATCATTTCTAAGTTCACTGTTGCTTGCTCCAATGGGGGCTTGCAGTCCATATCCTCTCTCCCGATTGATATCTTTGCGTCAAAGGGGGCGTCATTTCTTGCCGAGGTATGCATTGGGTCTCTTCAGCTTGCTATATGCAGATTCCCCTTTTCTGTTTCATATCTTCTTTATTTCTTTTTGCAGGGTTTCAAATTCTCCCTGGCCATGGGGCAGCAAGCAATCGCCTTGAAAGAAGCCAATCTGGCTCTCCAGGCAAAACTAGAGGAGGCTAGGAACGATCTAGCCCGGGCTGAGGAGAGTGTTTCTTCCTTAGTTCAGGAAGCCTTTGATTCTGATGCTGGCAGGGAGGCGGCCTTGATGGACCTGAAACGGGTGACTCATGCTTATGACGTGGAAGTTGCCAGATCAAATCACCGCCGTAATGACAGAGAGACCGTTAAAGCGGAGATGACCGTCCTTTTAGACGACCATAGGGCCCTGCAGGTTTCTATGAACGCCTTGGAGTCTAAGGTGGATTCCTCCTTCGGGGATGGGTACTTTACTGCTTCATACGAGGTTGCCAAGGCATTTCCTCCTCCCTTTGACTTGCAAAACACTCTTAACTGGGATCATGATTTGATTATGGCTCGAGCTGCCCAATTCGAAGACCCAGACTAGGGAGGTCCTTCCTATGCAGCCATTGCTTCCGAATTTATGGAGAAAGGTACCCGGAGTCCCCTGGTTTCTCCAACTGACTTGTTACGAGATTTTGTGCCCTCAAATGACGAGATGGGTCCTCCCCCTGGAATAGTTGTAGCCGGTGTCGAAGAAGTTCATGACGCCACTGGTGACGAAGGGGCTGACGAAAAAGGTGGGTCTGGGTGAAGACCAATGGCGGAG
Source organism: Acer yangbiense (assembly GCA_008009225.1). Lineage (NCBI taxonomy): Eukaryota > Viridiplantae > Streptophyta > Magnoliopsida > Sapindales > Sapindaceae > Acer > Acer yangbiense. The sequence continues at coordinate 15,227,954 of CM017767.1, forward strand.
GAAAAACTTAGTTCTCTTATTGTTTTCCCAGCTGCATTGATAGTTTTTTTTTTTATTTTTTTTATTTTTTGTAGCCCGAACATGGGAACTGGGCGTCCCCATTGATTAATTGAAATTCCTTTCCAATATTCGGTGATGTCATTTTTGGATGATGGTTCCTTGGTTTGTTGAGCTTTCCTGACGAGTATTTTTGTGTAAGTAAATGGCCTGTCTTAACCTGAAGTCCTTAATCTGGGTGACTTCAATCAGTCTAACGGGATGGGAGGCTTTTGCTTGATGCTTTATTAATAAATCCTGGTTGGCAACCGAGGTTGCCCCAGTATCAGGTCTCTCTTACTGAGATACGGCGATGTAATGAAACGTAGTGTCATGCATCCTGATGGATCATCTTGATTCCTCTGGCTACCCGTTTGGGTAAACTACTAAGGTTTACCTTGGTGCTTGATTAATCCTGGAGGTGCTTGATTAATCCTGGAGGGGGGAATTCCCCGTCCGAGGCTTCAGGAGGTCCATATAAACTCTCATGGTCTTGGTTAAACAAAATCTGGCAGACGACTACGCCTCTTATGCTCTCAAGCACCAGATTCTTCCTGGAGGGGGTATTCCCCGACCAAGGCAGCAGGAATGCCATGGGGCTTTTCCTGGTCTTGAGGCGAAGCGAAAAGAATGGCGAAAAACTTCATTAGGCATACTTCGGAGAAAACTATGGAAAGAAAAACTGACTTTATTGATTCTCAAAATGAGTACAAAGCAAAAAGGAAATCGGGGTACACGTATCAGAAGTGTACCCTCAGTGCCATATTCTTCCTTTAAGAACTCCTAAGGGTAAAACCTTTTGAGATGATCGGCATTCCAAGTATGATCCACCGGGTAACTATCCATATCTTCTAACTTGTATGCTCCCCTGCGTACCACTACTTTTATCAAGTATGGACCTTTCTAATTAGGGGCTAATACCCCGTCTGACCTCTTCCGGGTATTCTGGGTCACTTTCTTGAGGACTAAGTCCCCTTCTTTGAAGTTTCGAGTCTTTACCCTCCTATTAAAACATCGGGCTATCTTGTGCTGGTAGGCAGCTACCCTCTCAGCCACTCTATCTTGCTTCTCTTCAAGGAGGTCTAAACTGGCTCTTAACTTCATCTCGTTTTCTTCCAACTCAAAATGCTGGACCCTGAAAGATGTTAACCTATGTTCGATGGGCGAGACGGTCTCCGTTCCAAAAGCCAGAGAGTAAGGAGTTTCCCCAGTCGTGGTCCTTTTCGTAGTCCGATATGCCCAAAGGACGTTCAGAAGCTCATCGACCCATCCTCCCCTCTTCTGTTGGAGCTTCTTTTTGAGGAGTTTCTTGATAGTCTTGTTAGTGGCCTCGACCAATCCATTAGACTGAGGATGAGCTACTGAGGCTAGGCGTAAATCTATACCCCTTTCTTCGCAGAAAAACCTGAAGTTGGCATTGTCAAACTGTTTACCAAGATCGGTGATTATGGCCATCGGGGTACCGAATCTACAAACGATATATTCCTTAACAAAGCTCGTGGTATTGGCTTCAGTTATCTGGACCAAGGACTTTGCTTCCACCCATCGAGTGAAGTAGTCTATGGCTATTATCGCGTGCTTGGCCTAACCGGGTGCTGTAGGAAGTGGCCCGATTAGATCTAGCCCCCAGATAGCGAATGGATAAGGTGTGCTGATCGAAGTGAGTATTTCTGGGGGTAGATGGTGTAGATCCGTAGTTTTCTGGCAAGGCTCGCAGGATTGTGCAAATGTTTTGGCGTCCTGATGGATAGTGGGCCAGTAGTATCCCATTTTGAGAACTTGATACGCCAACCTCTCTCCTACAACATGATTGCCGTAATCTCCTGAGTGTACTTCGTCCAATGCCCATTTGGCATCATCCGGGTGCAAACATCGTAACAAAGGGAGTGATTTTCCTTTATGATAGAGGTGTCCCTCTATCAGATAGTATCGGGTTGCAATCTTTTTGAGTTTGCGCGCCTGGTCCAGGCTCTCAGGGAGCGCACCGCTTTGTAGGTAATTGACAATAGGATCCATCCAACAAGGCAGACGAGTGACCGGGTTAATTTCTAGTCCCGGGGTCATGCTAGGTCGTGGTATCAACTGGAGTGGTATCCCTTTAGGTAATGCCCTTCCTCCTGTTGTCGCTATCTTGGCTAGGACATCTGCTCGGTGATTTTTCTCTCGAGGGATTTGTTCCATCCTTAAGCCCCTAAACTTCGTAGCTGCTTCTTGGACTTTCCGGAGGTACGTTATCATGTTGTCACCTCTTGCTTGATACGTGCCGGATACCTGGTTGATTACCAACTAGGAGTCGCTTCTCACTACGAGGTACTCAAGTCCTTGCTCTGTTGCAACCTTCATTCCTGCCAACAGGGCTTCATACTCTGCCTCGTTATTGGTGACTTTGAATTTGAACCTAAAACAGTGGCTGCATTTGATCCCTTTGGGATCGATCAAGACGATCCCGGCCCCGCAGCCGGCTTGATTTGAAGAGCCATCCGTATACAGGGTCCAAATCTTGCTGTCCACCGGCCATTCTGGAGGTTCCGGATCCGTGTCTGGAACTGTAGAAGGGTCCGAGTGAGGAACTATGCTGAATTTTGCGATAAAGTTGGCCAGGGCTTGAGCCTTGATTGTTGTCCTAACCTTGTATCTTATGTCATACTGGGTGAGCTCCAGAGCCCAAAGAACCAACCGGCCTGATACATCCGGCCTTTGAAGGAACTGTCTCAAGGGTTGATCTGTTACCACTGCAACGGTGTGAGCTTGAAAATAAGGCCGAAGTTTTCTGGCTGCGGTGACCAATGCAAAGGCCAACTTCTTCAGGACAGTGTAGTTTTTCTCAAATTTTGACAAAGCCCGACTCACATAGTAGATTGGTCTTTGGATTCCATCATTGCACTCTACCAAAGCTCCACTAGTTGCGGTCTCTGACACCGCCAGATAAAGTTGTAGTTCTTCCCCTTGGGTGGGCTTAACCAATAGAGGTGGACTGGTTAGATACTCTTTCAGGGCCCGGAACGCTTGTTCACTCTCGTGATCCCACTTCATGTTTTTGTTGGGAAAAATACATGCACGCAGCGGAAGCGAGACTAAAAACGAGTTTAGTATAGTTTAAAATTTTTCCATAATTTGAACCTTAACCCTCTAATTAATTAACATATAATACTAAAGATATCATACATTTGTCACGTGATCCAATTGACATTGCGTCGATGGTAATCCGTAAGTTCTTCCAATCCAATCACGAATGTGAATCACCTAGGAGCGTGGTCTCCCTTCTCTTTGAATTGTGTACTTGAGGATGGATTAACAAAATTTTTTCTTTTTCGTTAGTCACAACAAGTTCCAAGAGACAACAAAGAATGTTCCGGTCACTTTTGAATTCACAATCTTTAGATCGAAACTCGCGTGAACCTTATTCGAAATTGTGCACAAAACCTTTTGATGTAAAAGTAACTAGTGCACTATCGAAATAAGAACAAACTTTTCTCTCTATTCCTCTTGGCCGAAAATCACACTATTGTCTAGAGTTGGATTTTATTTTCTCAAGCAAAAGAAAATAACTCTCAAGCATAAGACCTAGGGTTTTCCTTTCATCAATATAATATATATATAAATATATGTGTGTCGCACGAATTGCTTGCTGAATATAATATATATGTTCAACCCATTATGCTCTCCTTATAAATAATATATATATATCCTAATATATAGCGAATTATGCATCCCACCAATTCTGCATGCTATTTCAATATATATATATATCTATATAAATAATATATATATCAATATATACCGCATGCTTTATATATATATATATATATATATATATATATATCCGGCTAATTACCATATATATTTCATATATATCTACATATTGATGCCGAAATCCTTTACCATGTAGGATTTATGTCTTTTGACTTAAATCCTAAAAAAAAGGTAGATTTCCTTAGAATTCCAAACCCTAATCCAACTCTTTAGTGTATTTGTGACTATATCAAAGACTTCTTAATTTGACTAGATAAATAAAATCCTTTTATTTATCTTCTTATCAAATAAAGTCTTTTATTCTCATTATACTACCACAATAGTATAATACTAAGAAACATATTTCCTAGTCAGAAAAAGATTTTGATTTTTAATTAAATAATTAATTAATCAATTAATTAATTCCCATTTAATCAAATAATAAAATAATATAATATATTAGACTAATATATTAGCCTTGCCGCCCCACATACATATACATGGGCCATATATTATTTTCTTATTTTTTTTAATCCATTGAACTTTAATTAAAAAGCTCACATGTGAACCAGACCCATTCTTACTAAAAGAAACAAGCCCACATGCCTTTCATTAATATATTAATATAATTGATCAGCCCATTAAATAAATAATGTGCAAATTATATTCTTAATATATTAAATACAATTCTAGATGGACCCATAAATTGGTCCGGTAGAATATATCAAGTGATCCATGGAAGTCCGTGTGGATTGGGGATCTTGGTGGGCTATCTAAATTTAAGCTTCAATAGACATAACCTAATCACAATCAACAAATGATTCACTTAGGTCCGATCTATTAATTTTAACTTATTCCACTAAAGAGCTAAAATTAAACTCTTAAATAAAGATAGAATAAGTAAATATTTCTCATTCGTACCCTAGACAATCTTATTGGAGATGGTGTATCCTCGTGAAGAATATCAGTAATCGCCAAGAGCTCATAGACCGTCTATAGCTCTCCAAGTTACCATATTTACTCATATGACCACATTTTGAACTTGGATATTTTGACTTGTCCAGAAGCCATGTTTCAATAGACTCTATCGAAAACTTAACGTTAAGATTCAATATGCAATACCTCAAAACATCCATATGATGATATTCTACTCACATTTAATTAATGGAGCCACGATGTCCATATCTATAAATGAAGTCCTCTATCGATTAACAAATGAATATCACCAAACTATCGAGGATAGACTATGCTATATAATCGTACTCATTGATAACTCAAATGATACCACTTGCAACCATAAGTCTATCATTTATCTCAGGATTAAGATAGACTCTCCGATTATCTTGATAATGAAAGGACTATTATCTATTAACGGTTCTAGATAAAGTATTTCATTGTGATCTAGTTCAATGCACCCAGTGCACTAGATTCTTTTACTCAAAGACCCTCCGATGATTTTAGACTCATCATAACTCATTTGATCCCACTCATGCTAGCAAAAGAATTCTACAACTTTAACAAGATAAATGTGCCCAACCTTTAACTTAAGTTGTGAACATTATTCAAGACTAACTAAAGAATTGTGTCTACCTCATACATATCCAGATGTACGAACAATTCTTCTTTTCTCATAGTCTTTTGACTTTATGATCATTTACTTTTGACAATTATAATATTCAATCTATAAATGCTATAAGATTTGTTTAAATCAGAAATCACTTTATTAATATGAAAAGATTGTCAAAAATAATATTACACTCTTGCTATTGAGCATAATCCTAACAATCTCCCACTTGCGCTATAGCAAATGTGTCATATCTCTCATTCCCATGTTCTCCAGGTGCCCATCAAAACTCTTCTGTGGTAGAGCCTTTGTGAAGGGATATGTTAGATTTTCTGCTGACGCGATTTTGGTAATCGTCACGTCACCCCTATGCACAATCTCCCTAAGAAGATGATACTTCCTTTCAATGTGTTTTCCTCTCTTATGACTTCTTGGTTCTCTCGAATTAGCCACTGCTCCACTGTTATCACAGTATATAGTGATCTGCTTATTCGCACTGGGAACCACTTCCAAGTCAATCAGGAATTGGCGGAGCCAAACAGCCTCTTTGGTAGCTTTGCATGCAACAACATACTTAGCTTCCATGGTGGAATCAGCAATATAAGATTGCTTGATACTTCTCCATATGACTGTTCCTCTTTCAATAGTAAACACAGATCCTGATGTGGATTTTCTGGTAGTCAGAATCTGACTGGAAATCAGAATCTATATACCCAACGGGAATCAAATCCCATCCTGAGTATACAAGCATATTATCTCTCATTCTCCTGAGATACTTGAAAATATGCTTAACTGCCGTCCAATGATCAAGACCAGGTTTCGATTGAAAACTGCTAACTATGCCCACAGCGAAACAAATATTTGATCTAGTGTAGAGCATTGCATACATGAGACTTCCAACTGCCGAGGCATTTGGAATCCTACTCATGAATTGCTCTTCATGCTCATTCTTAGGAACTTGTTCCTTAGAAAGTTTGATTCCATTTCTGAAAAGTAACATACCTTTTTTGGAATCTTGCATGGAAAATCTAGACAAGATTTTATCTATGTATGAAGCTTGGGATAGTGCAATCGTTCTATTCTTTCTATCCCTTATTACTTGGATACCAAGAATATAACTTGCTCCTCCTAAGTCCTTCATATCAAATTGTTTTGCTAACCATTCTTTTACTGATGTCAATACACCTATATCGTTTCCGATGAGTAGTATATCATCAACATAAAGAATTTAGGAAAACCAACTTGTCGCCATTAATCCTTTTGCATACACAAGGTTCGTCACAACTTGATCGAACCTTATGTTACAGGATCCGGATGCTTGTTTTAATCCATATTTGGATTTTTGCAACTTGCATTGCCTTTTGCCAATGGCGACCATCAACATGCTCCCTTGCTTCCTTATATGTGTAGGGATTATCGTCGTCCGAGAGATTCTCCATTGATTCTCCCAGACCGATGTATCTCTCGGGTTTTCTACTAACCCTCCCATTACAACGAGGAATGGTAGGTTGTTTATTTTGTGATGGTGCGAAACTTACAATTGGGCTAGGTTGTGTAACCTCTTATGGAATTGTATCTCCTGACATCTCATTCAGGACAATTCTACTTTTGGGTACAAAATCATTCATATAGTCATTTACCAGAAATTTAGCATTTGTTGAAACAAATACTTTAAGATCTGAAGGACTATAGAAATAATATCCCTTAGTTTCTTTTGGATACCCCACAAATATGCATGTTTCCGAACGGCACTCCATCTTTTCTGTCTTTCCTTTTAACACATGCGCATGATAACCAAATATCCTTAAGTGTTGTAAACTAGGCTTTCGCCCAGTCCACAACTCATGTGGTGTTTGAGGAACCGACTTAGATGGTGCATCGTTTAGAATGTATATAGTAGTTTGTAAAGCTGATCGAACTATTTTATACCTATTTGAGGTCCCCCATTTTCGATCGTTTGTCTCGTTTTCGAGCGTATTTTTGTATATAATTTTTTGTTTGAGCTTTGTGTAGGTACATATTCCTTATAATAAGGTTTTGAGCTTAAAGATTAGTTTGGGAGCCAAAATGGAGCAAAAAGAGCTGAAATTGTATATACGCGTGCAGAACATACAACTTGCGGAGATCATATCTTCCTTCTCAGATTGAACCACATGGATATCTTTATATATTTAGAAAGCCCCGGAAGTCTAGTTTCCAGAACATTTTACGGATTGTGATTCTGAGCTTTCTGCAGGAAGTTAAGCCCATTTCTGTAACAGTGCGCGATGCTGAAAACGTTGAAAGGCTGTCAGGTCTAAACGGCTACTTCAAATGGTGGCCAGGCCGCCGAATGAAACCGCCGAATCACTCCAGAAAGTCATTTTTTGGGTGAATTTCAGGGATAGTTTCGTCCTTTCATCCCCAATTCGTGCCCTAACCTCCCAACACTATATAAACACCTTATTCTCTTCTCAACCATCAGAACACACTCCCCACAAACTTCCTATTCTTCTTCTTCTTCATTTTCTTCACCAAATAAGAGAGAGAGAAGCTTCCAAGAGCATCCATGGAGGTTTTTCCTCCATGGATGCTCCCCATCTCACCTTCTACACATCTTCCACCACATTTAGGAGTAGATTGCATAGAGATAGGAGTGGGCTTTGGTCAATTTCGAGCTAGCAAAGGAAGGAGCTCTTGGAGGAGGTTTTCTTCAAGGGTTGTATCTATTTCTCACTCTCTATGTATTTCTTGTTTTCTTGAATGTGTAGTCCCCACTTGGGAATATTTGTAAACCTATTTTGTGCTCAATATATAAATGGTTGTTTTTATATCCAATTTGTGTTTTGATTCATTCTTGATTGTTATTGAATATATCTCTTATCTTGAAATGCATGTTTATGGATGATTGGAAATTGATATGTGTTCATGGATGGGATTAGGAGTAGATTAACTTAATTGTAGGAGTAGTTGTAATCAAATATCCCATTTGTGTATGTATGTCTTTGGAAGGTCAAAATTGCATGTCATGAATGAGTTTGAGTGACTGAGAGTTAGGATTCTGCCTTTTGGAAGGGCTCTCCGGGCATAGTTTTGGCTAATTAGCTAGGAAGAGTGGGTAAACCTATAAATTGCCATATTAGAAGGGTTTGGTTCAATGTTCTTGTTAACAATTGGACTTTAGCTATTTCTCACTCTAGGGGCTCTAGGTGAGTCATGGTTAGAGTTACAATTATTGGTCTTTGGCTATTTCTCACGCTAGGGGCTCTAGGTGAGTTATGGTCGGAGATACAATCACTCTTTCCACATTTATTAGACTTTAACGTTGCCATTTTACATTACGAATCTATTATTGGGGCTCAATGTAGTTTTGTTTGTAGAATCGGTTCACATATGTTGGTTGCGGTTTCGTGTTTGAGAGGTTCTCGGCACACTCTTCAACCGTTAACTCTATGAATGGGTATAAATCGGATTGAGGCAAGAACGAACCCTTAACTAAAATTGGATGTCCTTAATGTCTAACAACCAACTATTTGTGCACTTAGGTATGGTGAACTTGTTGAACCTTGTGTGACCATTTTCATGCATCTCTCCTATCCATCATTTTATTTATCACTTTAATCACCATTCTCACCTTTCCATATTCTCTTTGTTTTTATTTATTTTCATTTTTATTCTCTACACACACACACATCGCATTGTACATACATTTCACACACATCATTCTTACCTTTCCACATTCTATTTACATGCTTACAATAAACTCTAAAACTTGATACGGTTGACGAATCACACCTCCCTACGGAACGATACCCTCGCTTGCCGCTTTACTAGTCTTTTACTAGTTTAGAGCACATTGCGTAGGAAACCCATTTTTAAATGAAATAATCTTTTGATCCTTGCAATTTCTTAACGACGGAAAAAGTGAGTACAAAATGGCGCCGCTGCCGGGGAGGCATATTCGTTGATTGATTCTTGTTTTAGCTGAGGTTCTGTAATTTTTAGATTTAATTGCTTTGCGGATTGTGTTTAGATATGTTGAAAATAAACACATGTTTTTTCTCTTTTCTTTATAGCATATTCGTTTAATGTTGTTTGAGTTGGTTTGTGCAAGGAAATGAATTTTCAGGTCGTATGGACAACACAACTCTTGAGAACCATATGTGTGCATTTATCACACCCAACAACCCCCAAGTGAAATGGTAGCGCCACAACGGACGCGTTGGATGCAACCACAAGAGGTAATTCCTCTACTTTAAATAGAGTGCTTGTGGATAGTTGTTGAATTGGGCGGAAATTGCCCATGAGCTTAATGTCTAAAATGCTATGCTTGTAGTGTTTGTAATTTTTATTTTTGTTTAGATCTAAGAGTGGATTTGTATTGTGCTTAGATCTTAGGATTTGTTGTGTATTGTTGTTAGCTTTTTATTTTTGTTCTCATCTCGGAATCTTGCTAAATGTTGTCCATATTTTATGATTTAAGCAACATTGAGGACAATGTTGAGTTTAGGTTTGGGGGTGTGGACACCTTCGTTGTCTATTTTTGTTTTTGTTTTTGTTACGTTTGGAAAATTTTCAAATCTCTGCACAAAACGATCAATTTTGAATTTTTTTTTAGAAATGAGTCCATTTTTGTTGAGTTGTTTTTCTTTGCGTGCCGGTAGAGACATGCATTGCATGCTTTTAGCTCCGTGCGTTGCTTAAATTTGCTTGTACAGTGCCAATCTTTTGATGTTGAGGTGGATGAGACTTCTGTGCTTGTTTAGCCTAGGAAAATTGTGGAGACTACCCGTGAGCTACACTGTGCCTAAATAACGAAAGTTTGTGGGTTTTGTTTATACTCTTATACACTCTTCGAATTTTTTTTTTCTTCATTGTGATCTCATTGTACATCAACTTTGCATTGATTGCCATAGAACATTCATGTGGACTGCTTGTTGAAACTTGTATTCCCTTTGTAGATGGACTTTTAGAAATGATTTTGAGCTTGAGTGTGTGCATAACTACTAAAATAGCCTAAACACTCCCATACCCCTATATTCATTGCAAATTGAAGCCAAACACATATCCATTCCCTAGTTATTGATCATGTTGAGGTATATAGCTTAGGAGAAGCTAGCTCTAAATTTTGTAAAAGCGTGTACGTAGGCAAATATATGTAAATTGTGCTAGGCAAAGGCTTACAAAAAGAAAAGGAAAAAAAACAAAAAAAAACAAAGAAAAGAAAAAGAAAAAGAAAAAAAAAAAGAATAAGTGTTCAAATATAAACACTTAAGCCTCCTAGTTCTTCAATGGTAAAGTTACTCACTAATAAGGGTACAATTGTAGCATAATAGTTCAATGTAATTTTATAGCCTAGACGCTTGTATTGTAAATATGTAATAGAGCTAATTTTGTTATAAAGTGTAATGTGTAAACACACCTTAGCATGGTTAATAACTTTATCCTTCCCGCTCCCACCATCTCTTCCATCCCAAACACTACCACAAATCACCTTGGCCCCAATAAAAGTGAGGGAAAGCCCATTTGATCTCTTAGGAAGTCTATCTTGGGAATGCGAGTCAATGCATGTCTTTCCACGTTCGTGGCATTTCAATTCCTTCCATGAGATCCATTTTCAGAAAATGTGCGTCGTTGGAAAATACTCATATGTGATTATATTTGATTCCATATACCTAAACTCCAAATCACATATGTTTGCTAGAGAGTGTGCCTAAGTTCTGAGTGAAAATATGACTGAAATCCGGTGAGGATTAGAGTCGAGGCGAATTTTATCTTGGGCATACGAGCGTAATTGTTTTGTAAACCGAAAACATCCTAAGTATTGGCATACTTGCATTGTGTGATGCATTGTTATTAATTGGTATATTTGAGATTCTAGCATGCATGTGTAGTCTTTGCTGGTATGTGCGGATTTGCATCTCAACTTTTATTGTAGAGTATACGTTTGTGGGTGTCGTAGCTGTAAACCCTCAGGAGACTATAACTCCTCATTTAGGGATCGCCTAGTGGTTTAAAGGCTTGTGGCACATGCTAAGTGCCACCGTGTTTCATACGGAAGTGGACTAGCTTAATTTTTAGTTTATTTTATTTTATTTTATTTGTTTTATAAGTTTTTATTTGTTGTATATATTTTTGTTCTCTTTGTTTTGCCCGAGGACGAGCAAAAGATAGGTTTGGGGGTATTTGATCGAACTATTTTATACCTATTTGAGGTCCCCCATTTTCGATCGTTTGTCTCGTTTTCGAGCGTATTTTTGTATATAATTTTTTGTTTGAGCTTTGTGTAGGTACATATTCCTTATAATAAGGTTTTGAGCTTAAAGATTAGTTTGGGAACCAAAATGGAGCAAAAAGAGCTGAAATTGTATATACGCGTGCAGAACATACAACTTGTGGAGATCATATCTTCCTTCTCAGATTGAACCACATGGATATCTTTATATATTTAGAAAGCCCCGGAAGTCTAGTTTCCAGAACATTTTACGGATTGTGATTCTGAGCTTTCTGCAGGAAGTTAAGCCCATTTCTGTAACAGTGCGCGATGCTGAAAACGTTGAAAGGCTGTCAGGTCTAAACGGCTACTTCAAATGGTGGCCAGGCCGCCGAATGAAACCGCCGAATCACTCCAGAAAGTCATTTTTTGGGTGAATTTCAGGGATAGTTTCGTCCTTTCATCCCCAATTCGTGCCCTAACCTCCCAACACTATATAAACACCTTATTCTCTTCTCAACCATCAGAACACACTCCCCACAAACTTCCTATTCTTCTTCTTCTTCATTTTCTTCACCAAATAAGAGAGAGAGAAGCTTCCAAGAGCATCCATGGAGGTTTTTCCTCCATGGATGCTCCCCATCTCACCTTCTACACATCTTCCACCACATTTAGGAGTAGATTGCATAGAGATAGGAGTGGGCTTTGATCAATTTCGAGCTAGCAAAGGAAGGAGCTCTTGGAGGAGGTTTTCTTCAAGGGTTGTATCTATTTCTCACTCTCTATGTATTTCTTGTTTTCTTGAATGTGTAATCCCCACTTGGGAATATTTGTAAACCTATTTTGTGCTCAATATATAAATGGTTGTTTTTATATCCAATTTGTGTTTTGATTCATTCTTGATTGTTATTGAATATATCTCTTATCTTGAAATGCATGTTTATGGATGATTGGAAATTGATATGTGTTCATGGATGGGATTAGGAGTAGATTAACTTAATTGTAGGAGTAGTTGTAATCAAATATCCCATTTGTGTATGTATGTCTTTGGAAGGTCAAAATTGCATGTCATGAATGAGTTTGAGTGACTTAGAGTTAGGATTGTGCCTTTTAGAGGGGCTCTCCGGGCATAGTTTTGGCTAATTAGCTAGGAAGAGTGGGTAAACCTATAAATTGCCATATTAGAAGGGTTTGGTTCAATGTTCTTGTTAACAATTGGACTTTAGCTATTTCTCACTCTAGGGGCTCTAGGTGAGTCATGGTTAGAGTTACAATTATTGGTCTTTGGCTATTTCTCACGCTAGGGGCTCTAGGTGAGTTATGGTCGGAGATACAATCACTCTTTCCACATTTATTGGACTTTAACGTTGCCATTTTACATTACGAATCTATTATTGGGGCTCAATGTAGTTTTGTTTGTAGAATCGGTTCACATATGTTGGTTGCGGTTTCGTGTTTGAGAGGTTCTCGGCACACTCTTCAACTGTTAGCTCTATGAATGGGTATAAATCGGATTGAGGCAAGAACGAACCCTTAACTAAAATCGGATGTCCTTAATGTCTAACAACCAACTATTTGTACACTTAGGTATGGTGAACTTGTTGAACCTTGTGTGACCATTTTCATGCATCTCTCCTATCCATCATTTTATTTATCACTTTAATCACCATTCTCACCCTTCCATATTCTCTTTGTTTTTATTTATTTTCATTTTTATTCTCTACACACACACACATCGCATTGTACATACATTTCACACACATCATTCTTACCTTTCCATATTCTATTTACATGCTTACAATAAACTCTAGAACTTGATACGGTTGACGAATCACACCTCCCTACGGAACGATACCCTCGCTTGCCGCTTTACTAGTCTTTTGCTAGTTTAGAGCACATTGCATAGGAAACCCATTTTTAAATGAAATAATCTTTTGATCCTTGCAATTTCTTAACGACGGAAAAAGTGAGTATCAAAAGCATATCCCCAAAAGAAATAGGAAGCGTTGAATAACTCAACATAGACCTAACCATGTCTAAAAAAGTTCTATTTCTCCTTTCTGCCACCCCATTTTGTTGAGGTGTACCCGGTGCAGAAAACTGAGATATAATTCCATTATCAATAAGATATTGCTGAAACTCACCAGATAGATATTCTCCACCACGATCAGATCTTAAGATTTTTACCTATTTCTCTAGCTGATTTTCCACTTCAGCTTTAAATGCTTTGAACATGTCAAAAGCATCTGACTTATGTCTCATGAGATACGCATATCCAAATCTTGAATAATCATCTGTGAAAGTGATGAAGTACTCATATCCACCTCTAGCTTGAATGCTCATAGGACCACATACATCAGTATGCATTAATCCTAACATTCAGTGGCTCTTGTGCCTTTGGTACTGAACGACCTTTTGGTCATTTTACCTTCCAAACAGGATTCACAAGTTGGTAGATCATCAACCTTTAAGTCACTTAAAGTCCATCACTAACCAATCTTTTAATCCTATTAAGGTTAATATGACCTAGGCGCAAATGGCATAGGTAGGTTTCATCTTATGATAATTTTACTCTTTTATGGTTAGGTTGCGTTAATTCTGTGTCTAACAAGTGAGAGATATTTCTATGTAAATAGAATAGACCATTTTCCAATGTACCTTTGCAAACAAATTTGTCATCCTTACTAATAATAAAAAATTTATTAAAAGTAACCGAATATTCAAATTTATTTAAACAAGAAACTGAAATTAAATTTCTCTTGAATTGAGGTACATAATAAATGTCTATCAAATCTAAATGCCTATTAGAATCTAGATTAACTCTAATATCTCCCACTGCACTAGCAGACACCAACGCTCCTTTGCCTAAACACAAGTTGATTTCATTCTTATTCAGCCTTCTCCTTTCTTGAAAACCCCCATAAGGAATAACAAACATGATTATTGGCTACTGAGTCTACGATCCAAGAATTTGTAGAATCAGCCAGTAAACATGTTTCAAGATAATTCACATTACCTTGTTCCTTCTTATTCTGAGACTTTGGGCAATTACTTTTCCAATGTCTCTTTTCACCACAAAAGAAGCACTTCCTTTTGATCTTGGTTACTTTCTTAGTCTCCTTCTTGGTAGGCCCAAGTTGCTTTTTCTTCTGTTATTCCTTGACCTTCTAACGGGTCTTAACAGTAGCAACTTTACCAACCATATGAATCTCTTCTAGAGACATCATCATATCAGCAGCAGACCCCATTCCTTCATGCTGCTATTGCAACACGTCGGAGATGGTAGCCATTTGGCCATCTCATTAGAGGTCTTCCACTGCTCATACTCGTCTCTTTGCATCACATTAGATTCATTAGTGGGAGCAGGTGGTTTTTAGGAGTAGTCAGAATAAACTGATGTTTTTCAGCTTGCAGCAACAACCCAATTTTCCTTTTCCATGTGACATAATTATCACTAGTTAAAATATTTATCTTTTAGGATGATCATTAGGGATGGGGTCATGATTTCTTAATAAAACAAAATTATATATGAGTAAATAATCATCATAAAGCACTTTCGAATATTTATCTTGATTTAAATAAATAACTCAATCATAAAAATTCAACGGTGATCCAACAGCCATAAATGTTACGCCTCCTTTGGGAGTACGTACCATTTACTAGTTGGACTAGGTCCCACCTAATTGTTAACATAACAACCAGCGTTTTCAATTTTAGCCTTGTGATTTTATTAACAAGAACTCTTGGGAGGATATCAATAAAATCATATTGAGTGTGTTACCAAGATATCGACCCTCAATATTTTCTCTCACAAAAATCCCTCCTTGGGGAGTAGATCTCGTTTGAGTCAATTGTCTAGTCTATCCTTGTAAGGAAGTATGTTGCTAAATTCCATTCATGGACGCCCCTTGGGGGGATTACCAATAAATAATAAAGCTCAACTAACCTTGGAGGCCATAGGTGTTGCCAAACACCTTCTCCCACTCAATTATTTAAGGCGTGTGATTAAATCCCATAGAATGATTTACCAAGTTATCTAGATGCCAATTTAGATACCTAAATCATTCAATGCATGTTCATACCAAAAGAGATATATGAGTGGCACTCCTATTCTATATGACATGTCATCAAACAATAACAAATATTGTAATATTTACGCAAAATAAATAGCCACAATTTTGATCCATCCTAGAAAAACAAGTAAATTACATTTGTTTGGAATACAAAAAACTTCTTTCTTGGCGAACAAGTCTTCAAGCGGCCACCGATCACTTGTGCGTCCCACGGCTGCCCCTATGGGCGTGCGCACTCCACAACCCCAACAAGGGCTGCCGTGCACAGCCCACAGTCCAACATGCACAGCTGTGTGCAATCTTGCGCGCATGCATGTTGCTATGGTGCGCAAGGTCCCAAAATTGTTCCAGTTGCTTCCAATTCTTCAAGTCTTCGAATCTTCGATGCTTGAACGTATTACAACATTATTTAAACAATAAAATACTGCAGTTTTTTTTTTTTTTTTTAATCACTGCAGTATTTAATACAAAAAAAACTGCACTATATTTTAATACAATAAAAAAAAAACTGCACTTAATTTTAATACAATAAAAAAAAACTTAGCAACTCCCAAGAAGGAAATTGTGATAATAATAGGCCACCCTTCTTGTTACAATTCCGAAACAAAAATACATTGAAATTCTAGGATCAAAATTGAGCAATAACAATTCACTTTATAACAGCATATAACATATATAAATCCATACATTCCAATGTAATTATATATGAGAATACCTAGAGTGCCATCTCTTTCTAAACATGCATAATCACAATAAAAAGAAATAGATTCACGTATATATACGTTAATTAATTAAAGGGTACAACCAAGGCTCTGATACCAATTGTTGGGAAAAATACATGCACGCAGCCGAAGCGAGACTAAAAACGAGTTTAGTATAGTTTAAATTTTTTCCATAATTTGAACCTTAACCCTCTAATTAATTAACATATAATACTAAAGATATCATACCTTTGTCGCGTGATCCAATTGACATTGCGTCGATGGTAATCCGCAAGATCTTCCAATCCAATCACGAACGTGAATCACCTAGGAGCGTGGTCTCCCTTCTCTTTGAATTGTGTACCTGAGGATGGATTAACAAAACTTTTTCTTTTTCGTTAGTCACAACAAGTTCCAAGAGACAACAAAGAATGTTCCGGTCACTTTTGAATTCACAATCTTTAGATCGAAACTCGTGTGAACCTTATTCGAAATTGTGCACAAAACCTTTTGATGTAAAAGTAACTAGTGCACTATCGAAATAAGAACAAACTTTTCTCTCTATTCCTCTTGGCCGAAAATCACACTATTGTCTAGAGTTGGATTTTATTTTCTCAAGCAAAAGAAAATAACTCTCAAGCATAAGACCTAGGGTTTTCCTTTCATCAATATAATATATATATATATATATAAATATATGTGTGTCGCACGAATTGCTTGCTGAATATAATATATATGTTCAACCCATTATGCTCTCCTTATAAATAATATATATATATCCTAATATATAGCAAATTCTGCATCCCACCAATTCTGCATGCTATTTCAATATATATATAACTATATAAATAATATATATATCAATATATACCGCATGCTTTATAAATATATATATATCCGGATAATTACCATATATATTTCATATATATCTATATATTGATGCCGAAATCCTTTACCATGTAGGATTTATGTCTTTTGACTTAAATCCTAACCCTAGGTAGATTTCCTTAGAATTCCAAACCCTAATCCAACTCTTTAGTGTATTTATGACTATATCAAAGACTTCTTAATTTGACTAGATAAATAAAATCATTTTATTTATCTTCTTATCTAATAAAGTCTTTTATTCTCATTATACTACCACAATAGTATAATACTAAGAAACATATTTCCTAGTCAGAAAAAGATTTTGATTTTTAATTAAATAATTAATTAATCAATTAATTAATTCCCATTTAATCAAATAATAAAATAAAATAATATATTAGCCTTGCCGCCCCACATACATATACAGGGGCCATATATTATTTTCTTATTTTATTTAATCCATTGGACTTTAATTATAAAGCCCACATGTGAACCAGACCCATTCTTACTAAAAGAAACAAGTCCACATGCCTTTCATTAATATATTAATATAATTGATCAGCCCATTAAATAAATAATGTGCAAATTATATTCTTAATATATTAAATACAATTCTAGATGGACCCATAAATTGGTCCGATAGAATATATCAAGTGATCCATGCAAGTCCGTGTGGATTGGGGATCTTGGTGGGCTATCTAAATTTAAGCTTCAATAGACATAACCTAATCACAATCAACAAATGATTCACTTAGGTCCGATCTATTAATTTTAACTCATTCCACTAAAGAGTTAAAATTGAACTCTTAAATAAAGATAGAATAAGTAAATATTTCTCATTCGTACCCTAGACAATCTTATTGGAGATGGTGTATCCTCGTGAAGAATATCAGTAATCGCCAAGAGCTCATAGACCGCCTATAGCTCTCCAAGTTACCATATTTACTCATATGACCACATTTTGAACTTGGATATTTTGACTTGTCCAGAAGCCATGTTTCAATAGACTCTATCGAAAACTTAACGTTAAGATTCAATATCCAATACCTCAAAACATCCATATGATGATATTCTACTCACATTTAATAAATGGAGCCACGATGTCCATATCTATAAATGAAGTCCTCTATCGATTAACAAATGAATATCACCAAACTATCGAGGATAGACTATGCTATATAATCGTACTCATTGATAACTCAAATGATACCACTTGCGACCATAAGTCTATCATTTATCTCAGGATTAAGATAGACTATCCGATTGCCCTGATAATGAAAAGACTATTATCTATTAACGGTTCTAGATAAAGTATTTCATTGTGATCCAGTTCAATGCACCCAGTGCACTAGATTCTTTTACTCGAAGACCCTCCGATGATTTTAGACTCATCATAACTCATTTGATCCCACTCAAATGCTAGCAAAAGAATTCTACAACTTTAACAAGATAAAGGTGCCCAACCTTTAACTTAAGTTGTGAACATTATTCAAGACTAACTAAAGAATTGTGTCTACCTCATACATATCCAGATGTACGAACAATTCTTCTTTTCTCATAGTCTTTTGACCTTATGATCATTTACTTTTGACAATTATAATATTCAATCTATAAATGCTATAAGATTTGTTTAAATCAGAAATCACTTTATTAATATGAAAAGATTGTCAAAAACAATATTACACTCTTGCTATTGAGCATAATCCTAACAGTTTTTTCCTTGCTTGATGATTTTGAAGAAAGGTAGGCATTTATCTGTGGACCTCGATATGAAGCGGTTCAACACCGCTACCCGTCCAGTCAGCCCCTGAGCTTGTTGGAGAGTATTTGGAGATCCCAGCTCGATGATGGCCTTGATCTTTTTGGGATTGGCTTCGATCCCTCTCTCATGGACCATGAAGCCAAGGAACTTTCCCGCTGCTACCCCAAAGGCGTATTTAGTTGGATTTAACCTCATCTGATTTTCTCTGATTATTTGGAAAGTCTGTTGTAAGTCCTCGGGGTGTTGATGGGCTACTTGAGATTTGGTGATCATGTGGTCTATATACACCTCCATAGACTTCCCTATCAATGGTTTGAATAATTTGTTTACCAAGCGTTGATATGTGGCTCCTGCATTCTTGAGGCCAAAAGGCATGACTTTGTAACAGTAAAGACCTTGCCCTGTGATGAAGCTGGTATTATCCTGATCGACGGGGTGCATCATGATCAGGTTGTATCCCGAGAAGGCATCCATGAAACTTAAGAGTTTGTTCCCCGTGGTAGAATCGATCAACTGGTCAATTTTAGGAAGGGGAAAGCTATCCTTTGGGCATGCCCTATTGAGGTCAGTATAATCCACGCACATGCGCCACTTTCCATTGGCCTTGGTTACCATGACCACATTGGCGATCCATTCGGGGTAGCGGGATTCTCTGATGAATTTAGCTTTCAAAAGCTTGTCCACCTCTTCCTGTACCGCGGTGTTCCATTCCGTGTTGAAATGTCTTCAATTCTGTTTGACTGGCTTGACTGTGGCGTCCACTGCCAGTCGGTGAATCGCTAGGTTGAGAGGGATACCCGGCATTTCATCGTGGTTCCAAGCAAAGATGTCGTTGTATTCCTCAAGAAGTTCCACCAATCTTCTCCTGACCTCGCTATCCAGTGCACCTCCTATTTTCACTAACTTAGTTGAGTCACCTTTTCTAATCTGGATTTCTTCTAATTTTTCCATGGGGTGTCCTCCAGTCCATCCTTTTCCCTCTTCTTCAGTTTCCTCTGGGACCAAATTTGGTATCTCTCTTTCTTCAGAGGGGATCCCTTGGGCGATCATCCGAAGGCGGATGCTCTCCACATAGGCTGGAGCATGTTGCTCTATGGACTCCCGAGTGGCTTCTGGGACCGCGGGGTCCTGTAGTGCTGATCCGGGATTAGGCAGTAGGACTGATGCCAGGATCTGGCTTCTTGTTCCCTTTCTTTTCCCTTGATTTCTCTAGGTGGAAGCGAGGGAATGGGGCCTCGAGTTAGCGGGTTGCCCTTGGGAGGATTGGTGCCTCATCTTCTGTCTTCTTCTGAGTTGAACTTGAAAGTTTGTTAATGGGGGTTCTTTCCTACAGACGGCGCCAAAGTGTTATCCCAAAATTGTCACCGAGGTGCAATTTAGAATTAACGTTATGTGATGGACCCGGATCTAATTAGACCTGGGCTAGCGGGATACTCTATACCCTGATCTTCCGCTGGTTCGCTAGAATCTGCTAGGTGAGATATTATATGTATGTAACGGATCTGGATCGGGATTGACTAGGGCCAGCGAGATACTTAGTAGCCTAGTATCCCGCTGGGTATCATGAATCTGATATTATGATAAAGACAAGTAATGGGATGGATGAGTTTCTGATACGATGGATGTATGAAAACTGAAAGAGGGTTTATATATATGTATATATGTATATATGGATTTGAAATACGATCTTTACAACTCGGTCTTCGAACTATCAATATTACAGCATGGAGGAAAATAAAGCCCCAAGGAGAACGATCGAGATGGAGCTTTTTGTGCCTGTCGATAAGTAGAAAAAGTGAATTAAGGTTTGATCCCCTTTCCTATGAACATATGATTCGTATATATAGGCCCGATTTCTTGCTGAGCACTCCTAGAACCTTGGTCTAGGGTTTCAGTGATACACGGGTCTTCCTGTGGAGTCTTTACGAGTTCGTTGGGAAAGTCATCCCAAAAGATCAGGTGATTCCTTCTTTCTCAGCTCCAAATCAGTTGATCCCTATTTAAAATAGGATACTAAAAGAAGGGAATGAATGCCGCGTTATAGCTTGTGTTTTCATCTTAAACGGTGACGTTTAGTATCCGCTTTAATATGTAGTCTGTTCTTCGGGGTGCCCGCCTCCTGCTTCAGCGGGGTCAGTCTACCGGGATCAGTCTACCGGGATCCTGGTATATGTCTTGCCATGTGTTTGTCACGTGTTTCGCTGGTCGGGGTACCCCGGGTACCCTGCGTCTCTCACGCTCCTTTAAAAGCGATGTTCACGGATATCGGGGTTTCAAGCAGCGGGGTACCAGGATATTCGGGTATCTGGGTACTTGAGGTAGCTGGGTACCAGGATCTCGTGATGGTTGTGTCTTCCAGGCCCCCTCCCTTTATCCTTTGGCTTTCTAGTCCTTTTCCTGGTCCCGGGGATTCTAGACCCGGCTGGGGTAGGTAGAGGCTCCTTCTTTAGCCCATCAGCTAGCAGGCGGGATGTCCGGACATCTTTCCATTTCTACTTTGGATTCTGACTTTCTTCTCAAGGCTTGTGGAAAATTCTTTTTTGATCCCCGCCATTTTTGGCGGTTAACAGAACCCTAATGGAAATGGTGAGATCTATGATTAGTTTCTCATCATTACTAAATTCCTTTTGGGGATATGCGTTACAAACTGCGGCTTACATTTTGAATGTAGTCCCATCCAAATCTGTTCCTAAAACTGCTTTAGAGTTGTGGAATGGTCGTAAAGCTAGTTTGCGACATTTTAGCATATGGGGGTGTCCAGCACATGTGCTGAACAATAGAAGTGGAAAGCTAGACCCCAAGTCTGTGGTTGCTTGTTTGTAGGATATTCCATGGAGATCAGAGGAGGATACTTCTATAATCCTGAAGAGAACAAAGTATTTGTATCGACAAATGCAACGTTTCTTGAGGATAACTATATTAGTGATCATAAACCTCGTAGAAAGATTGTATTAAATGCAATGGAGCCTGGTATGACTAGTGCTCAGTCAATAAAAGTTGTTGATCCATTGACATCTAATAGTCAGATGATTCCTAGTCAGGATAAATTACCACCTAGACGTAGTAGGAGGGTTGTGAGACAACCTGAACGCTATTTGGGTATAGGTGAGGGGCGAGATGTCGTCTCTACTAATAGTGTGGATGATCCATTGACATTTAAGAATGCAATGGAAGATCCTAACAAAAAGGAATGGCTTAAAGCCATGAATCTCGAGATAGAGTCCATGTACTCTAACTCAGTTTGGGAACTTGTAGACTTACTAGATGGGGTAAAACCCATAAGGTGTAAGTGGATCTATAAGAGAAAGAGATGAGTAGACGGGAAGGTAGAGACCTTGAAGGCAAGGCTAGTGGCCAAATGTTATACCTAGAAAGAGGGGGTCGATTATGAAGAGACCTTCTTGCTAGTAGCCATGTTTAAGTCTATTCAAATTCTCTTATCCATTGCTGACTATTTCGATTACGAAATTTGGCAAATGGACGTCAAGACTGCATTCTTGAATGGCAATCTTGATGAGAGCATCTACATGATGCAACTAGAGGGATTCGTGTCTCCAGATCAAGAACAAAAAGTTTACAAGTTGCAAAGATCCATTTATGGACTTAAGCAAGTGTTAACTGCCAAAAATGGCAGAGGTGTAAAGAAGAATTTCCCATCAACATCGGGGGATAACCGAGATAGAAAGATATCGTAACTGGCCTACCCCGCCTTTACAAATTGGCCGGGTACAACCTCCTACCAGCCCTGAAACAAATACTCGGTGTGTTTAATATTAATCTAGAGGGCAGTGAATAGATTTTAATCGATTTTACCAAATTTTCGTGTATGGTCAAGATTACGAAAATGCCCATAATAGTCAATACAGTATAGCAAGTGTAATATGGTGTGGAATGTAAATAACACTTGATATTTACGTGGAAACCCTCATGGGAAAAACCACGGGCTAGTAAGTGAGCCACACTCGAACCTCGAATTTACTAAATGTGTTAAGATTACAACATGATCCCGGTATATAATCACACACCTACCTAATCCCGGTATAAGCAGACCTAGTCCAATTTGCTTGTGATTTACGCAACCTAATCCCGGAAGCTACACAAGTCTCACTTCTCATTGAAGAGAAAATACAACCTAAGTGAATATATGAAATATCCAAAAATGCAATTAGAGCTAGGTAACCCTATATGCTTATCTAGGATGACAATATTGCAATTAAGATAATCCTATATATCAATGGCTAGATGACATGTCAAATAGCATAGCTAAACATAGATTATGAAAAATCTAGATAGCTATCAAAATACAACTCTTAAACATTCAATACACTAATCTCAATCTTGTATTAAAATATATATGAAATACATACAAGTGATGAATGAGATTGCTTGTTAAGAAAGACACAAAATATGTAAGATATGAGTGAAAAACTTACCAAGCAAAGTGTGATGAAGAATCCATGCAAGATGACATCTAAATGATCAAGGATGATGCAAGATGATGATTGATGATCATGGAAAAGGTGTTTGAGTAATCAAAGGTGAGTTCTTGGTATTTTTCTTGCTTTTGAAAAATATCTTAAGTATGAAATCTGAATATGAACTCTCTTAAGTGACCTAAAGTCATAGAGGCATCTATATAGGGGGTCAAAGTCAAAGTGATGCATTTGATAAGTTCCCCTGTTTTTGCTTTGGGCGCTGTATGTAGAGCGACTTATACAGCACCTACCTGGGAAATTGAAGAACATTCTTCATTGGCACTGTTCAAACAGCGCTTTCGTATAGCGCTTGAACAGCGCCAAAATAGCGCCACAACTTTGTTCTCTCGGGAAAACAGAGAGTCGTTGTACGTACAACGCTATGTACAGCGACCCAACAGCGACCGATTAAAATCGATCAGGTCTGTACAACGACAAACCCAATTCCATCAAGTCTGAGATAGGCGATGTACGAATAGTGCTTCTGTAGAGTGCTTTCGATAGCACCCTTTGCAAATATGCAATCCTAAGCCTATGCATGACATGGCATTTGGACAAACAGGATGCAATCAAAAGAACATGCAAGAAGAGAGATTAATGAACATTAATGCACACAAAGTAGACACACAACAAACAAGAATTAAATGTATGCATGATTTGTGAGTGTGTGCAACTATCTCTTCAATTCTAATTAAACACTTAGAAATTACCTTTGGTGCTTATCAACAATGAGGTCTTCAAAGGGCATTGAACATGAACACCAATACATAAGCTACCCTTACAGTGAACCCCAACATGTGGTTTGTCCACGAAATAAGCCAATCAATAAACGGGAACCTTACAATCTCCCCCTTTGGCTATTTCGTGACAAAACCACCACTCATATAAATCCTCACAACATAATTGAAGCTACGGGATAGCAATGAAATTCTACATTACAAAGAGATCAGAAAATAAAACTTCAAGTCTTCAATCTCTTATAGAATTATCAAACCTTCAAAACAAACAAAATTACACTTCCAAAGCAAGTGTGTGTGAGGTGATCATGTGAAGTTAAAACAAGCATTTGCATTTAAAAAAAAAAGAAAGTACAGCATCATGCAATGTATGTGAATGCAATGCTCCCCCTCAATGAATATTCTCCCCAACATGCACAATTGCTACTACAATTTGCAACTCCCCTTACCACATTCTACTCCCCCTTTTTGTCATGATATAGGCAAAGGAGTAGTCCCCAATCGGGTCACTCTTAGCAAAGAGAGACAGTAGCATGCAAGATATTTGCATAATCATATAAGTCACTTTATGCATCCCAATTAATTGAAGAGAAACAAGGAGATTTATTTGAAGAAAATGTGTGAACCAAACATTCTTTGCATACAAGATATGTAGCATTCAAGTCCAAAATACAATGGTATTTGGCAAAGCAAATGACAAAGGTTTCTAATAAGAATTCAAACTAATTTCACCATTGTCATGAGAGAAGCAAGGATATAGAGATTTCATTAATTTTAATTTAAGAGCAACTATATCCAACTTTATAAGCGAAACATGGCATGAGCGACTTTGCACCCTATTTGATTTTTCCGGGAATGATACTCGTATGATAGTAGCCATGTTCAACTAATAAAGAAAGAGAGACATTTGGAATTTAAATTCCTTTGAACAGATACAAGATCATTTATTCATTTTGAGCCTCATAAGCTTTTTCACACAAGTTTTGCATTTAAGAACGCAATCATCAATTCATGCTTTTCATAAGTCAATAGCATGTTAATTAAGAATCATCATGTCATGGAGATAACTATAGGTCATTCAAATCATACTTCCTATGTAAATCTCATAGTCTAAAAATGCATGTTTGAACATAAATATGACATGGATTGTAATATGACATGGATTGTAAACAAGCAAGGTTCACACTTATTGAATTGAAAACATATATACATATGTGCAACTAAGCTTACTCAAGCAATTAAATGAAGAGGCATAAGATATTTCAAATTTTTGCAAGTGACAAGAATGCAAAATATCTCTCTTTGCTTAAGTTCCCTATATGGGGTCAATCACAAAATATATCACTCCACAAGACATATCCCAATAGATCTACTAAGTGTTTTAAATCGAGTAGCTTCTAAGGGTTTAGTAAATAGGTCCGCAAGTTGATCATTAGTACCTACATGTTCAAGTACTATGCATTTATTTTCAACAAGCTCTCTAATGAAATGATAGTGGATGTCAATATGCTTAGTTCTAGAATGTTGCACTGGATTCTTTGAAATATTAATGGCACTCATATTATCACAAAAGAGAGTGAGTGTACCTTGGTTGAATCCATAGTCTACTAGCATTTGCTTCATCCATAGGAGTTGTGTGCATCCACTCCCTACGGCTATGTACTCAGCCTCGGCCGTGGACAAGGAAATCAAGTTTTGCTTCTTGCAAAACCAAGACACTAAGTTGTTGCCTAGAAAGAAGCAACCACCCGATATGCTCTTCCTATCATCGTAATTTCTTGCCCAATCCGCATCACTAAAGCCTACAAGACTAGCATTAGTGTCAAAAGAGTACCAAATCCCATAGTTGGATGTCTCATTCACATAGCGAATGATTCTCTTTACGAAAGAGAGATGAGACTCCTTAGGATCCGCTTGGTACTTAGCACACACACCCATTACTTGCGGTCAAATAAAGCAAGCTACCTATCATGCCCCGATATAGAGTTTGTTCCACACTTTTTCCACTTGCATCCTTGCTAAGCTTCAAAGTGGTACTCATGGGTGTATCACAATGTTTGGCATTATCAAGACCAAACTTCTTCACTAGGTTTTTTGCATATTTGGCTTGGGTAATGAAACTCCCATCATCTAATTGCCTAATTTACAAACCTAGGTGATCGAGCCATTACATATATAGAAATACACCCCTTATTTCCGATACTTATGATTGACTTTTGAGTAAATTAATAAAATTTATGGCTCGATGTTGATTGTACAGGTACTTTTTGGATTCTGGGTTGAAGAATGAAGGAATTCAGTGATTTTAGGCTAAAAGCGGCGAAATGAGGGCATTTGGGGGCAAAACGGTCATTCGACAAGAAAAGAAGCAATCGGCGGTTTAATTCGGCAGCCTGGCCGCAGATTGAAACCGCTGTTTTCCACCAGAAGCATCAGGTCCAAACAGCGGCCAGAACTCGCCCGTCGATCCATTCCAGTAGCTCCGATTTCCATTCGGTGGCCTGGCCGCCGTTTGAAACCGCCGATCACGTGCCATATCAGCAGCACCGGGATTTCAACCCTATCTCATGGGACCACATATATATATTCCCCTTTTCTCCTTCTCTTATCCATCCCCCACCATTCATAAAACCCTAACCTCTCTCTAACCTCTCCAACCTCTCTCTAACCTTCTATTACTCCACATCTCCACCATTAATCAATTCCACCAACATCCTTCCATCTCATCTTGGAAATTAATTGAAGAGAGAAGAAATGTAAGGATTCCCGTTGTTTTTAATTGGCTTATTTCGTGATCAAACCATATGTGGGGGTTCTTTGTAAGGGTAGCCTAAGTATCGGTCTTAATGTTCGAAGCCCTTTGAAGACCTCGTGTTGATAAGCACCGAAGGTAAATTTCTATGTGCTTACCTTTCTTTGAAGAGATTTAGAAGCACACACACACTTTGCATTCTTACATTTGTGTGCATTCTCTTCATATGTCACATTACACACTAGCACTTTGATTGTTATATCTTGTTGTGTATTTATGTGTCTTGTAATTCGTTTCCCGATAGTGTTCGGAAACGTCCGCGCATGCACTAGAATGTGCTTGGTTTTGTGCGAAGACCGCCCACGGAGAATGCCCTTGGCTTCTCCTTGGTTTTCACCTCTGTTGGTGATTGGCGGTTATGATCGGCGGCCTGGCCGCCGAATGGAACCGCCGTTTGCTTCTAGGAGCAATTCTACGGTCACGATCGGCGGTCACGACCGCCGTTCGAAACCGCCGTTCATACCTGATCGATTTCGATCTCTCGGGTCTGATTCGGCGGTTAGGATCGGCGGTCATGAAACCGCCGAATGAACCGCCGTTTATGCTCTGTTCTTCACGAGCTCAATTCGGCGGTCATTATCGGCGGCCTGGCCGCCGAACGGTGCGTTTCAAGGGCAAACTTGTCTTTTCACTTGCCCTTTTCTTGATGTCTATAAATATCACACTTTCTCATTTTCAGATTTAATGTTCTTTAACTCTAAGAACCCTAAACTTAAAAGAGAGACATTTGAGAGAAAATCAAATCAAGAACACCTTTTTAACACTCAAAAACCATTCTCATATGCATCAAAATATCATCTAGCATTTTCTAGCTTAGTTAGGATGCTTGCTTGCATGGGTTTTGGTCAACACATATTCTTTGGTAAGTTCTTCACTATTATCATACATAATTAGTGTTTTATTTATCATTGACATCTCTTATATTATTTGTATGCTCTTGAATATATTCTAGATACAAATTAGAGATTGTTGTGTTGACATGATTGAGTGTTGTATTTTTGATAGCTATCTAGGATTTGTTAATCTATGTTTAGCTAAGCTATTTGACATGTCATCTAGCTTTTAATATCTAGGATTGAATTAATTGCATATTCACTATCCTAGATAAGCATATAGAGTAACCTAGCTCTTAATTGCATTTTGGATATTTTATATATTCACATAGGTTGTATATTCTCTTCATAGAGAAAGTAAGTCTTGTGTGTAGCATCCGGGATTAGGTTGCTTAGAACGCAAGCAAATTGGACTAGGTTCACTCATACCGGGATTAGGTAGGTGTGTGATTACTTCCGGGATTAGGTTGTAATCGTTTGCACATTTAGTGGATTCGAGGTTCGAGTGTGGCTTACTTACATAGCCCGTGGTTTTTCCCGTGAGGGTTTCCACGTAAAAACCAAGTGTTGTTTTAATTTCCGCACCATATTACAATTGCTTGGTTATATTATCTTGAGGGCATTTTCGTAATTTTGACTAACACGAAAAATTGGGTAAAAAGCGTAAAATCTATTCACCCCCCCTCTAGATAGCTTTATACACACCGTGCTATTATTTGTTTCAAGATTCACCAATGTCAAGGGAATCTCAAGCACATTCAAGGAACAAGAAGACTTGTGAAGGCCATTATGGGTTTTCTCTACAACTTTGCTCTTTTCATTTTTAATTCCATTATGTGTAACTAAACCCTTTTTATTGGGGAATTGATGAGACAACTTATGTGATACTCCCATGAATTTGAACTATTCATATATTTATCAAATCCTCCCTTGGTATATTTTAATTTCATTGCCTTGAAGTTTCCATTTTACTTTACTTGTTAATATTGGGGTTCAATTTAGCTTGTTGTAAAATGGTTCACATATGAAGGTTATGGTTTAGGGTTTGAAGGGCTTTCAACTCATTCTCCAATCTTTAGCATATATGAAATTGAATATTTATGCATGCATGTGTTATATGGTACAAGACCTTTAATTTGTTCTTAAGAACATTGTTTGGGCTAATACTTATAGTGGGGTTCACTTGAGTAGGAGCTTGAACTTATACTCTTGCCAAGACTCATAGTAGGGCTTACTTGAGTCAAGGTTTGAATTTGCACATTAATGAGTTAAATCAATTTAAGAACAACCCTTAAGTAGGATGAAAGTGTTTAATTGGACTAGTTCATTACATTAGGAAATCTTTTAGTTGTCAACTCAATTCCTCAATACCCACAATCATATATCACACCTTTCCTTTACATTACTTGTTTTAGATTGATTAATTTCATTTGGTTTAGTTGTTAAAACAAATTCCAAACCCAAAAAATGAATTTTACTTTTCCGCACGTAGTATAGATTAGTGTACATAGCTTAGTTATATCCAAATATCCTCCCTTTCCCTGAGGAACGATCCCGCTTGCCATTATACATCTCATTCGATTTGTGTATTCCAAGTGTGGAATTTTGGTACTTGTAAAAGTCCGATCAAAATTTGGCGCCGCTGCTGGGGATCGGCAGCGTTATATTTGGCTATTCTAGTTTAGGATATAGTTTAGTAGTTTTAATTGTGTTATTTTTACCTTTTTGGTAGTTTTTGTTTTTGGTGCTTTAGGTTTGCTAGTGTATACACGGAAGTCATTCTAGGGGAGGTATCTGTTTCCCTTCAAAGATCGCATTAATCAAGTTGGAAGACTAGCAAGAGCCTTTGAAAGGGCACGGTTGAATATGGAAGACGAAAGAGAAAACCAAAACCCACCTAATGATCCACCCCCACCAATGAATATCCCACCAAATGTACAATATCCACAAATGGACATCCCTCCAAGACAAATCACCATGGGGCAATATTCAAGGCCTATCATTGGAAATCAACCACCGGCCATTGTTCTTGATGAGCTCACAAAGTCATATGAGCTCAAGACCATGTACATTAGCCAACTACCATCCTTCTATGGCAAGACACATGAAGATTGCTTATAATTCATGAAAGATCTTAGTAGGGTGGTGGAGACTTTCCCCTTTACATCAAGGATGGGTACACTCTCAAAGGAACAACTACTAATGAGGTGCTTCTTAACTTGTTTGAAGGTCAACGCAAAAAAATGGCTAAATACCCAAAGACCCGGATCTCTTGCATCATGGGATGCGGTGTGTGAAGCATTCTTTAATCGATTCTTTCCATCAAACAAGAAGAGAGAGTTGCGGATGCAAATTATGGGATTTCAATAAGAGATGGGTGACTTATTCATGAGACATCTGAGAGATTCCAATCCTTGTTAGCACAACTTCCTCTCCACATGCTCCCCGATGAATACAAGGTCTCCTCATTTCAAGAAGGACTCTCTCCTCACACACAACTTTTGATTACTAATGCTTGTGGAGGCTCAACCGCGGACAAGACGGCAGCTTTTGTGATGGATGTGTGTGAGAGGCTTGCTCTTATGTCCTAACAATGCAATTTTAGCACAAGAGCAAATGGTAGACATGAGGTAGGAGTAGGAACCGAGACGACAATTGAAGTTTCAAAGTTGGCCAAGCAAATGCAATCCATGCAAGCTACAATGTTGTCCATGCAATCATTCATGACCAATCAAGGGAGTGCAAGCCATATACAAGGAAGAGATGGAAGTGGAGATATGCCTTTTAATGGAGAAGGATGTGTTGGATTCCAAGAGGAAGTCCAAGCAATGGGATATCAACAAAGAGATAGAGGTGGTGTGTTCTCTCAAACCTACAATCCAAAATGGCGGCAACATCCGAACCTTTCTTACTCAAACAACAATGCATTGAATTCGAACATGCTTAGCCAAGAGGTGAATCAAGGGTTCAACAACCGAGATTTCTACCAAGGTCCAGGGTTGGGGAGTGGCCAAGCCAATCAATGGAACCGACAAGAGAATTTCAACAACCAAGCAAGGCAACAACAAAGGGAAGCCATTTTATCGGATGGGCAAAGGTTGAGTTCTCTCGAAGCCTTAGTTACTAATATAGGGGCATCAATGAAGAACATGGAAACTCAAATGGGCCAAATTGCCGAAGCATTACAAAAACATGATAAAGGGAAATTCCCTAGCCAACCCGAGCAAGCCAAAGCCATGACGGTCCTTAGAAGTGGGCGGATCCTAGACAATGGTAAAGTTGTAGAAAATGCAAGTGAGCCTAGAGTACAAGAGGATGAAGTGGTTGTAGAAGACACAAGACAAGAAGAAGATGTAAAGGTACCCCCCTCAAAGGAAACTCCTCATCTACACAGGTCATCCAATCCGTACATTCCTCCCATTCCTTACCCTAGAAGATTGAAGAATACGAAGTTGGAACAATCCATTCAAGACATCTATGACATTCTTTCCAAGGTGAATGTGAATCTTCCACTTCTTGATGCAATTCAAAAGATGCCTTCCTATGCAAAGTTCTTCAAGGAGTTGAACAAGGACAAGATCAAGTTCAAGCCTAGGCAACAAGAGAGACTTGGGGAGAATGTTAGTGCGGTGATCCAAAAGAAGTTGCCTCAAAAGATGAAAGATCCTGGAAGCTTCATCATCAACATTTCTATTGGTGGAGGAAAGCAAGAGAAAGCCATGTTAGACTTGGGGGCAAGTATTAATTTGATGCCCTACACAATCTACAAGATATTGGGACTTAATGACCTCAAGACCACTTCCATGTCACTTTTGTTGGCGGATCAATCATCAAGACACCCAATGGGAATTATAGAAGATGTGTTGATTCAAGTAGAGAAGCTAATTATTCCGGCCGATTTTGTGGTGTTAGACATGGAGGGCCACAAAGAAAATGACCAAATGTTGCTCATGGAAAGGCCATTCACGGTGACCGCTAGAGCAATTGTGGATGTGCATGAAGGGAAGCTCACTATGAAGGTTTTAGATGAGGTAATTGAGTTTAAGCTTTCCGAGTCGGGAGCCTATGATAGTTTTAATGTGAATTTGGTGGACACAATCATTGAAGAGGAAAGTGAAGAATTTTTGAAGGAGAAGTTGGAGGCTCTAATGGTAAGTGCAATGGAGTTTCTAGATGAACAAGAAGATGAAGAAGAGAGACTTGAGTTAATGGAGGAGTTGGTAGAAGAAGAAAGAATCAATGAGGTTGAAGAAGTGGGAAGTGGAGAGTTAGAGATAAAATTGGCTACACCACCAAGGTTAGAGTTAAAGGAACTTCCAACAACACTCAAGTATGCCTACCTAGATGAAGAAGAAAGAAAACCGGTTATTGTCTCCTTAGAATTGAATCAAGATGAAGAAGCAAGACTCCTTGAAATCCTTAGAGTGCACAAGGCGGCAATTGGGTGGTCCATTGAAGACATCAAAGGGATAAGTCCCACCATTTGTATGCACAAGATCCATCTAGAAGAAGGTTCCAAGCCATCAAGAGAGGCTCAAAGGCGACTCAACCCCATCATGCAAGAAGTTGTGAAAATGAGGTATTGAAGTTGTTGAAGGTGGGCATTATCTATCCAATTGCCGATAGTAAGTGGGTGAGCCTAATACATGTGGTGCCTAAGAAGTCAAGAATTACGGTAGTGAGGAATGACAAAGATGAACTTATTCCCCAAAGGTTGCAAACCGGGTGGAGAGTATGCCTTGACTACCGAAAATTAAATGCATCAACAAGGAAGGATCACTTCCCTCTTCCATTCATTAATCAAATGTTGGAGAGATTAGCGGGACATAGCCATTATTGCTTTTTGGATGGCTACTCGGTGTATAACCAAATTACAATTGCACCGGAGGATTAAGAGAAGACAACTTTCACTTGTCCCTTTGGCACATATGCATACCGGAAGATGCCCTTTGGTTTATGCAATGCTCCCGACACTTTCCAACGGTGTATGATGTCCATTTTCTCGGATATAGTAAGGAAAATCATTGAGGTGTTCATGGATGTTCGGTGTTTGGAGGATCCTTTGATATGTGCCTTGACAACTTGACTCAAGTATTGAAGAGATGTGAAGAAAAGAACCTAACCTTGAATTGGGAGAAGTGTCATTTTATGGTGACACAAGGTATTGTTCTTGGGCATGTGGTGTCAAGCCGGGGAATAGAGGTAGACAAGGCAAAGATTGAAGTTATGAAGAGTTTGCCTCCACCAAAGACTACCAAAGACATAAGGTCATTCTTGGGCCATACGGGATTCTACAGATGGTTTATCAAAGACTTTTCCAAGATTTCAAGGCCTTTGTGCAATCTTCTTCAAAAAGAAGTGGAGTTTGTGTTTGACGAAGAATGCATGCAAGCCTTTAATACTCTCAAGGAAGCCCTCACATCAACACCTATCATTGTACCACCAAATTGGAGCCTCCCTTTTGAAATCATGTGTGATGCATCAGATTATGCGGTTGGGGCCGTTCTTGGGCAAAGAATGGACAAGCTTCCACATGCAATTTATTACACTTCAAGGACTCTAAATGATGCTCAATTGAACTACTCTACAACCGAAAAAGAATTGTTGGCGGTTGTATTTGCATTGGAGAAGTTTCGGTAATATTTGGTGGGAGCAAAGGTAATTGTCTATACCGATCATGCGGCTATCCGGTATTTAATGCAAAAGAAAGATGCCAAGCCAAGACTCATCCGTTGGATTCTAAGAATTCGACTTGGAAATCAAGGATAAGAAAGGCAAGGAAAATGTGGTAGCCGACCATCTAAGCCGATTGATACATGGATCAAATGAAGAAGAATACATGCTTCCCTTGAAAGAAAGCTTTCCGGATGAGCAATTGTGGATAGTTGGTGGAAGAGAACCATGGTATGCAGACATTGTGAATTACCTTGTGAGAGATATAGTGCCCAATGACCTATCATACCAAGCCAAGAAAATATTCAAGTTCGTTGCTAGGCAATACTTTTGGGATGAACCCTATCTCTTCAAGCATGGGCCCAATCAAGTAATTCGAAGATGTGTACCGGAAGAAGAGCAAGAAGGTGTGATCAAGTTTTGCCATGAAATGCATTGCGGTGGTCACTTTAGTCACAAGAAGACCGTTCTCAAAATCCTTCAATTCCGGATTCTTTTGGCCAACACTAAGCAAGGACACCTATGAGTTTTGCAAGAATTGTGATAGGTACCAACGGATGGGTAGTATCGGGAAAAGAAATGAGATGCCCCTAAAAGGAGAATTAGTGGTTGATCGTGCTGCAAATGTTCACATTTAGCGCTCCCATTTCCTATCTTTTGTATTTGTTTCTTGAGTAAAATAGGGATTTTAATGGTTTAAATAAGTGTTTCAGGAAAATATAGGAATTCATGGGCATTTTGGTCATTTTGGAGAAATAGGGGCAAAAATGTAATATTTTGAAGAAGATTGAAGATTCTATGAATAGGGAAGAGTTGAGCGACCAGATTGTAATTTACCATGTAAAGCACAACGTCAGCTGCCACGTCACGTGCAAAACGGTGCCGTTTTGGACCGCCTGGCGTCAGCATGACACAGCGATGACGTCATCGTCCCTAACCTCCAGCCGGGTGACCCGATGACCCGCGAACCAGGTACGACCCGCGAACCAGGTCCGACCCGGTTCATACCCGGTCGTGATCCAAACTTTTCCAGCTCATTTCCAGCAGTTTTTTGGCTCTTTTTTTGGCCAAAATCCACCCAGATCGTCGGCCAAGCTCCCTCCGGTCATAAAGTACCCATTTCTAGCCTTCCATTCACGAGTTTTCTCTCTCCTCCAAGAAGCCAAAACTCCATAGCCACCAAGCTTTAAGGTCTCGGTTCAGCGGCTTCTTTCCCATATTCCAGAATGTCCAAACTCGCCAGAAGACTGAGGTTTCATGCGGCGGGAAAGTGCCCGCAGTCCAAAAGGTTTGAACTCGCGGGAAAAGCTCCAAAAATGCCCGGCAACTTCGTGCGGCGGGCAAGAACCTACGAGCTTGGTTTTTTGAACCCGCTGGAATGACTGACCTAGGAGATATTTCATCCAAATGCTCTCCAAAACCTTCCCTATATATATATTCTCCTTTCCTAACCCTAAAACACATCCCTAATATCCAAAGTCACACTAAACATCACCCAAATAGCTTAGCATAATCCCTACTCACACAAAATAACCCTACATATCACACTCTCACTCTCAACACCTCTTGACTCCAAGCTTGGGAAAGACAAGGAGAAGCCTAGCTAGCTTGAAGACTTTACAAGACATTGGTTGTCTTCTTTATCTCTTTTGTTTACTTTAGCTTGTTGTTATTGTTGTTGTATTTTTACTACATGTTTATGTTGGGAATATTGGTGGGATTGTAATAATATTCATATTTTGGTTGGTGAGTTTATTTGCTTGAGCTTAATAGATGCATGTTAATTGATTAGCCAATTAATTGATATGTAATAGGATTTAGACTATTTGAGACACCAATAGCATGCATGAATGATTATTTGTGTATGTGTCTTATCCTAGGTTAGATTGGTGAGAATCAATCTTGTAAGCTTATTTACTATCAACTAGGAATTGGATTTGTTGCATGAAAACCATTTCCTAGCATTTCCATGCCTTTACCATCTCACAACTAAACTCTTACATGACCATGCATGAGTTTAGTTGGTAATTAGTTTAGTTTAGTTAATTAGTGTTAATTAGTTAATTGATTTAGTAAGCTTGTTAGTTTAGTTAGTTAGTTGATTAATGTTAACTTAGTTATAGTTTAATTGTTGTCATCTTAGTTTAATCCTAGTGTAATTTTAGTTTAGCTTGCTTGTGACAATTCCCCTTTACTTTTATTGCATGTTAATAGTGTAAATATATTGTATATATATATATATATATATATAACTAATACTTAGAACCGACTTAAGATAAACACCTCCTAAACACCTCCTCCGTGGGAACGATACCCTTACTGGTAACCACTATACGTGGCTAACGATTCGTATACTTGCGAAAGGGTAAAAACACACGCGCCATATTATTTACCGTAGTTCATTAGAACCGGTCATTTTGTGCGCCGATCAAGTTATTGGCACCATTACCGGGATATATTTTAGAACTACCCAGGACGTGTCAGTGGTGGAGCTTTTTGATATATGGGGTATTGACTTCATAGGTCCCTTTCCATCTTCAAATGGCAATAACTACATTTTAGTGGCGGTTGATTATGTCTCCAAGTGGATTGAAGCGGTGGCAACTAAGAATAATGATAGTCATGTGGTGGTGAAGTTTTTGAAGGAAGTTGTGTTCTCAAGGTTTGGTGCTCTTCGTGCAATCATAAGCGATGGGGGCACCCATTTTTGCAACATAATCTTTACAACCTTGATGAGAAAGTATGGAGTAACACACAAGGTTGCCAACCCTACCATCCGCAAACTTCTGGGCAAGTTGAAGTGAGCAATCAGGAGATCAAGAGAATTTTAGAAAAGACGGTCAAGCCTAATCGGAAAGATTGGTCAATAAAGCTTAATGATGCACTTTGGGCTTACCGTACGGCATACAAGACCCCTCTTGGCACCACACCTTACCGATTGGTATTTGGGAAGGCTTGTCATTTGCCGATAGAATTGGAGTTTGATGCTTATTGGGCAATCAAGAAGTTGAATGTCAATTTGGATTTGGCGGGAGAAGAAAAGAAGCTTCAACTAAATGAATTGGACGAACTCCGATATGAGGCCTATGAGAATGCAAAGTTGTACAAGGAAAAGACAAAGAAGATCCATGACCAATTGATCCTAAGAAAGGACCTCTATCCCGGGATGCTTGTGCTTGTGTTTGATTCAAGGTTGAAGTTATTTCCGGGGAAATTAAAATCAAGATGGACCGGTCCATTCTGAGTGAAGGAGGTATTCCCACATGGTGCAATTGAAGTGCAAAGTTTGAGAACCAGGGACACATTCAAGGTTAATGGACAACAGGTAAAGCCATACTATGGAGGAGCAAGGAGTGCATTCATGATCGAACAAGTCAAACTTGACGAGCCTTAGCACCCATCACCACGTCTCGCCTAGACGTTAAATCAAGCACTTAGTTGGAGGAAACCCATTTAGGTAGTTTTAATTTAATGCATTTTATTTTGTTTATTTGATAAAATTTTGGTATATGTGGAGTTTTCCCCAAATTTGTATTGGATATTTAGTCAATAAACTTGTTGAGCAAAATGTGTTGAGTACCATATCCAAGACAGGTTTGGGGGTTTCTTTTGGCTTGATGAGTTTTGTGTAAGTGTGCAGTTGAAATGAAAGAATGCAGAATGAAGATTAACCAGTTTTCAGCAGTCGGCGGTTAATTCGGCGGCCTGGCCATCGAATGAAACCGTCGATCAAAAACAGAAGTTTCTGCCAACAATTCGGCGGTTAGAACAGCAGGCATAAATCGATCGCCGATTGAATCAGGTCTCCAAACCATAAAACGGCGGTTTTGAATCTACGACCTGGCCATAGAATACATCAGCCGCCGAATGAGGGACTTATCGAAACGGCTACGTTTTAGGCCAAAAAGTGAATTCTACTGTAAGATTCGGTGGCCTGGCCGCCAATTGAAACCGCAGAACTCGCGATATCAGGTCTTATAAGGGCTATCTCTTTCACGAGCCACACACAATTTTCTCACTCAAAACTCTCCAAAAATCACTCTAAGGTGCATTCTTCTCCTTCCCTTCCCTTTCAAGGCTTCAAGGTATGTTATTCTCCCCTCTAAACTTGCTTTTACAAGATTAACTCTCTCCCCCCTCTCAAAATCATATAAATTTCGCATGATAGTGCTAGGGTTAGGGT
This sequence comes from Acer yangbiense, assembly GCA_008009225.1. Lineage (NCBI taxonomy): Eukaryota > Viridiplantae > Streptophyta > Magnoliopsida > Sapindales > Sapindaceae > Acer > Acer yangbiense. Next base: position 15,265,595 of record CM017767.1, read on the forward strand.
TTAGTTCAAAAATTTGGGGATTTTGTGATTAAAAGCCAAATCGATTGTAATGCATGCTTGGGTTTTGTTTGTTGGTAGTAATAAAATGCTCCTAGGATGTTAATTGATGCTTGAATATGCTCTAACTTGCAAATTTTTGTTTTGGTGCGAATTTGGACGAAATTTCTCTATTATGTGAATGTGAATCAATTGGCAAGGATGATATTGTTGCTAGAATGCTTTGCAAATGCCGTAGATTGCCAAATTTTTGTTAGTTTGTCATGCCTATTTTGCTAGAGATGCTTGTTGTGAATAAATGTGGGCATAAACTTGTCTGGTGATGACTAAATGATTGACTAATTGCTATGTTGAGGGTGTATTTTGCTTATGTTGCTATTACGAAAAATGCGGGCATGTTTGGGCTTGATGTTTATGTTATGAAGTTGTCATGATTATTATTGAAAACTAAGTGTCAAGTTTGGACTATTTTTGGATTATTTTGTGTGGTGTGCAGAGTTGTTCAGCCTCCAAATGGCCCCCAAAAAGAGCAAGAGCAAAGGCAAAGGCAAGACCCCAAGGGTTGATGAGCACAGCCGACGCAATGCACTATATGTGGGTCACCTCCGGAACATCTTCACTAGAACCGTACATCATGATAGGAGCATTGATTTAACTGACGTTGGCGGAACGGATATTGTGCATCAAGTGGAAGGAATGGCGTGGTGCCAGTTTGTCACCAAACCCCGTGTACAGGCCAATGTGAGCATTGTTCGGGAATTCTATGCGTCCATGATCTCGAACGAATACCTAGAAGGGAAATCTATGAAAGTTAGGGATGTGGACGTATTCATTCGCTCCCAGGACATAAATGAGTATTATGGCAACAATTCATATGATGACCTTCCGAATGGGCTCTTGAAGAAAGGCGTTTTCAGGTTGTATGACCCTACACTTGCCGCATCTCTCAGGAGGGAAATGGATAACAGAGGCTTATGGGACATAGACCATCACCTTCTCCAATCCAAGCTGAAGAGAGACTTACCATTCTGGTCTATTTTTGTGTCTCACTCCCTGAAGCCAACACAGCAGAGGACAAAAATTATTCTGGATATAGCTCAGATTTTGTACTGCATCAAGTGCCAGTTGCAGATGGATGTGGGGCGGCTGATTCGTTTGGCCATAGGCAGAGCTGGAAAGATGGAAAAGTCGGTCATTGCTTTTCCGTGCTTGATTGCTGATCTATGCATGCTGGCAGGGGTTCTTGAGCGACGTGGAGATGACTTGCTCACTGATCGCGCTCCAAATCTTCACATTTAGCGCTCCCTTTTCCTATATTTTTGTACTTGTTTCTCGGGTAAAACCGGGTATTTAATGGAATAAATAAGTGTTTCAGTTAATTAGGGAAGTTCAGGGGCATTGTTGTCAATGTGGAGAAATCAGTGGCAAAAGTGTAAGATTCGGGACTTTATTGAATATTCTATGATTTGGCGAGAGTTCAGGGGAGCTAAGTGTAATTGACCGGCAAAGGTCAAAGTCAGTGCCACGTCAGCACATTGAACGGCAGCGTTTTGGGTGGAGATGCGTCAGCGTGACGTCATGCTGACGTCATGGCATCTTCAACCTTCAGCCGGGTCGACCCGCGACCCGGTTGACTCGACTCAGACCCGACTTCTGACCCGGACGTTTCTGATGCTTTTTCCTGCCAAACTCCACCCAGATCGGCTGTCCTCCTCCTGTCGATCATGATGGACCCATTTTCAAGCCTCCATGCACAAGTTTTGCATCTTCTCTAAGTCCACCAACTTCCATGGATGAGCAAGCTTGCAAGCTTGGTTCGGCAGCTTCTTGCCCGCATTCCTGACGGTCCAAGCTCACCGGAAGACCGCGGGTTCATGCGGCGGCTTCTTTCCCGCCATCCAGAAGGTACAAACTCGTGGGAAGAGCTCTAAGTTGCACGGCGAGTTCCGACGGCGGGCAAGAACCCGCGAGACTGGGTGATTGAACCCGCCAACCTGACCGATTCCAGCTCTTTTCACGCCCAAAACACTCCCCTCTATAAATATACAACTTCCCTAACCCTAAACACTATCCCTAAATATCCAAACAAGCAAATTACACCAATTATCACATAAATAACCTTAGAATAGCTTAGAATCTCACAAACCACCATTGTTTCCAAGCTTTGGAGAGTCAAGGAGAAGCCTAGCTAGCTTGAGGACTTCACCAAGTGTTTGTGTTGTCTTCTTTATCTCTTTGTTTTCTTTAGTTTGTTGTTATATGTATAACTATATGTTTATGTTGGGATTTTGGTGAGATTGTAATAATATTCAATAGTTGGTTGATGTGTTTATGTGCTTGTGCTTAATATATAAATGTTAGTTGATTAATCAATTAATTGATATGTAATGGATTTAGACTAATTGAGATATCAATAGCATGCATGAATGATCAATTATGTATGTGTCTTTATCCTAGTTTAGATTGGTGAATACTAATCTTGTTAGCATATGTACCATCAACTAGGAATTGGATTTATTGCATGAACATCATTTCCTAGCATTTGCATATCCAATCCTCACTCTTGCATGACCATGCATGAGTTTAGTTAATTTAGTTAGTTAGTGTTAAATTAGTTAATTGTGGTTAGTAAGCTTGTTAATTTAGATAATTGTTAGTGGTAACTTAGTGTAATTTAGATAATTGCCATCTTAGTGTAATTTAGTTATTAGCTAGTGTAATTGCCTTGCCACCATCCTCCCTTTATTTTTATGCATGTAATTAGTGTTTATAGTGTAAATAGTTTGACTATAACATAAGACGTAGAACCAACTCAAGTGTACCGTACCTCCCTGTGGAGTGAACCGTACTTGCCGCTACGCGATCGTAATGATCCGTGCGCTTGAGGATAAACTTGCACGCCCATTATTTTACGATAGTTTATAGAACTATCGCGTACCACATTTGCGGCGATCAAGTTTTTGGCGCCGCTGCCGAGGAAAGGCATTGCGTACATTTTTGTAGGTCTAGTCTTGTTTTAGTCAGTTTTAGTCATTTTTGTTATTTTTATTTTTATTTTTATTTTTATTTTTATTGTTCATAATCTATCTTGTTCGATTTGATTTTGTTTTGTTTGTTGGTTGTTTCAGATTTTAGATCAATATGGAAAGTGGAACTTCGGCATTGATTAGTCAATTGGTCGAATTGAATGGGAAGGTGGCAACTTTTGTGTCACATTCTAGGCAGGCGCAAGCACCGGCACCGGCAACAGTTTATCCATATTTAGGGTGGAATGGACACACGGACTTTGTTCCGCAAGGAGAGCTGAAACAAATTATAGCACGGTGTGTATAAAGCTATCTAGAGGGGGGGTGAATAGATTTTACGCTTTTTACCCAATTTTTCGTGTTTGACAAAATTACGAAAATGCCCTCAAGATAATATAAACAAGCAAGTGTAATATGGTGCGGAAATTAAAACAACACTTGGTTTTTACGTGGAAACCCTCACGGGAAAAACCACGGGCTATGTAAGTAAGCTACACTCGAACCTCGAATCCACTAAATGTGCAAACGATTACAACCTAATCCCGGAAGTAATCACACACCTACCTAATCCCGGTATGAGTGAACCTAGTCCAATTTGCTTGCGTTCTAAGCAACCTAATCCCGGATGCTACACACAAGACTTACTTTCTCTATGAAGAGAATACAACCCTAAGTGAATATATGTGAATATCCAAAATGCAACATAGAGCAAGGGAAACCCTATATGCTTATCTAAGATGATTAATATGCAATTAAGAGCAATCCTAGATATCAAAACTAAATGACATGTCAATTAGTTTAGCTAATCAATATTAAGCACAAAACCTAATATGCAAGCACAATATAAAATCTCAAACATACATCATACTCATCTCAATATTGTATCTAAAGCATACAAATTAACAAACAAGTAATTAATTGAGATTGCTAGATAAGAGAAACACAAAACATGTAAGATATTAGTGAAAAGCTTACCAAGCAAAGTATGATGAAGATTCCATGCTAGATGACATCTAGATGATCTAAGATGATGCTAGATGATGATTGATGATCATGAAAAAGTGTTTGAGAATCAAGAATGGAGTTCTTGGAATTTTTCTTCTCTTTGAAAAATATCCTAAGTATGAATTCTGAATATGAACTCTCTTAATTGACCTAAAGTCAAAGTGGCATATATATAGGGGGCCAAATCAAAGTGAGGTCGTTTAAGTAAGTTTCAAAGAAACGCGCCAATCGGCGGTTTCAATCGGCGGCCAGGCCGCCGTTAATGACCGCCGAATTGAGCTCGTGAAGAACAGAGCATAAACGGCGGTTCATTCGGCGGTTTCGTGACCGCCGATATTAACCGCCGAAACAGAACAGAGAGATCAAAATCAACCAGGTATGAACGGCGGTTTCGAATGGCGGTTTCATGCCCGCCGTTTAAACCGCCGAATTAGACTGAGAGATAAATCAATCAGGTCTTGAAACGGCGGTTTCTAACGGCGGTCGTGACCGCCGATCTTAACCGCAGAAATGCTTCAGACCAATCTGGACTGAAACGGCGGTTTCATTCAGCGGCCAGGCCACCGATCATAACCGCCGATCACCTAGATAGGTGAAAACCAAGGAGAAGCCAAGGGCATTCTCCATAGGCGGTCCTCGTGCTAAACCAAGCACATTCTCGTGCATGCGCGGACGTTTCCGAAAGTTATCGGGAAACGAATTACACAACAACATGACACAATTACACACAACAAAATATAATAAATAAGTGCAAGTGTGAAATGTGACAAATGAAGAGAATGCACACATATGCAATGAATGTTAAGTGTGTGTGTGCAACTAATCTCTTCAAAGAAAAGTAAGCACATAGAAATTTACCTTCGGTGCTTATCAACACGAGGTCTTCAAAAGGGCTTCGAACATTAAGACCGATACTTAGGCTACCCTTACAAAGAACCCCCACATATGGTTTGATCACGAAATAAGCCAATTAAAAACAACGGGAATCCTTACAATCTCCCCCTTTGGCTATTTCATGACAAAACCATCACTCACAATGATTCCTCACAAAAAAAAATAGAAACTACGGGACTATAATGATATTCTACATTACAAAGAGATAAGCTAATGCAACTTGAAGTCTTCAATCCTCTTGTAGAATAATCAATCCCTGAAAAGAGTTTCTAACATTTCTAATACAAGAAAAGTGTGAGATTAATCATGTGAGAACAATACCAAGCATATGCATTTTTAGAATTTAGGCACAACATTACCAAATGTAGCAATGTATGATAAATGCAATGCTCCCCCTCAACGGGTTACTCCCCCTCAATGTATGTTCTCCCCAAAGTGTACAATAGCTTCTATATTTTGCACCTCCCCTTACCATATCCTACTCCCCCTTTTTGTCATGATATAGGCAAAGGAGTAGTCCCCAACCGGGTCACTCATAGCAACGAGAGATAGAAGCATGCAAGATTTGCATATACATATAAGTCACTTTATGCACTTCAATTAATTTGAGAGAAACAAGGAGATTTATTTTGAGAAAATGTGTGAATCCAACATGCTTTGCATACAAGACATATAGCATTCAAGTCCAAAATACAATGGTATTTGGCAAAGCAAATGACAAAGGTTTCTAATAAGAATTCAAACCAATTTCACCAATGTCATGGGAAAAGCAAGGATATAGAGATTATTGATTTCAATTTAAGAGCAACTATATCCAACTTTATAAGCGAAACATGGCATGAGCGACTTTGCACCCTATTTGATTTTTCCGGATAAAATTATCCGTATGATAGTAACCATGTTCAACTAATAAAGAAAGAGAGACATTTGGAATGTAAATTCCTTTGAATGGATACAAGATCCTTTATTCATTTTGAGTCTCATAAGTTTTCACACAAGTTTTGCATTTTTAAGAATATGCAATCATCAATTCATGCTTTTCATGTGAGCATGTTTTATGAATTTCATGCTTTTTCATTTGACATTAGCATGTTATTAAAGAATCATCATGTCATGGAGATAACTATAGGTCATTCACATCATACTTCCTATGTAAATCTCCTAGTCCAAAAATGCATGTTTGAACATAAATATGACATGGATTGTAGACAAGCAAGGTTCACACTTATGGAATTTTAAAACATATATACATATGTACAACCAAGCTTACTCAAGCAATCAAAAGAAGAGGCATAAGATATTTCAAATTTTTTGCAAGAGACAAGAATGCAAACTAGCTCTCTTTGCTTGAGTTCCCCATATGGGGTCAATCATAGAACATCACTCCACAAGACATACCCCAATAGATCTACTAAGAGTTTTAAATCGAGTAGCATCTAAGGGTTTAGTAAATAGGTCCGCAAGTTGATCATTTGTACCTACATGTTCAAGTACTATGCATTTATTTTCAACAAGCTCTCTAATGAAGTGATGGCGGATGTCAATATGCTTAGTCCTAGAATGTTGCACCGGATTCTTGGAAATATTAATAGCACTCATGTTATCACAAAAGAGAGTGAGAGTACCTTGGTTGAATCCGTAGTCTACTAGCATTTGCTTCACCCATAGGAGTTGTGTGCATCCACTCCCCGCGGCTATGTACTCGGCCTCGGCCGTGGACAAGGAAATCGAGTTTTGCTTCTTGCAAAACCAAGACACCAAGTTGTTGCCTAGAAAGAAGCAACCGCCCGATGTGCTCTTCCTATCATCACAATTTCCTGCCCAATCCGCATCACTAAAGCCTACAAGACTAGCATTAGTGTCAAAAGAGTACCGAATCCCATAGTTGGATGTCCCATTCACATAGCGAATGATTCTCTTAACGGAAGAGAGATGGGACTCCTTAGAATCCGCTTGGTACCTAGCACACACACCCACACTAAAGGAGATATCGGGCTTACTTGCGGTCAAATAAAGCAAGCTACCTATCATGCCACGATATAACGTTTGTTCCACACTTTTACCACTAGCATCTTTGCTTAGCTTCAAAGTGGTACTCATGGGTGTATCACAATGTTTGGCATTTTCTAAACCAAACTTCTTCACTAGGTTTTTGGTATATTTGGCTTGGGTTATGAAAATCCCATTGTCTAGTTGCCTAATTTGCAAACCTAGGAAGTAACTAAGCTCACCAACAAGGCTCATCTCAAATTCATGAGACATGACATCAACAAATTGTTGGACCTTGGTGTTGTTGGTGGAGCCAAACACTATGTCATCAACATATATTTGAGCTATGAAAAGCTCATCATTATCTCTCTTGATGAATAGTGTCTTGTCAACACTACCTCTTGTGTAGTTATTGTCAACAAGAAATTGAGTGAGGCGCTCATACCAAGCCCTCGGTGCTTGTTTCAACCCATATAGTGCCTTCTTGAGGCGATAGACATGGTTGGGGTGGTGAGCATCCACAAACCCCTTGGGTTGTTCAACAAACACTTCCTCTTGCAAGAAGCCATTGAGGAAGGCACTCTTGACATCCATTTGGTGCAATTTGAACTTGTGCACACAAGAAATGGACAAGAGAAGCCTAATAGACTCTAGACGGGCAACGGGAGCAAATGTCTCCTCAAAGTCGATACCCTCAATTTGAGAGTACCCTTGTGCTACAAGTCTAGCCTTGTTCCGCACTATGTTGCCATCCTCATCGGATTTGTTCCTAAATATCCATTTAGTGCCTATGACATTAGTGGTCTTAGGCCTAGGAACTAGAGTCCAAACCTCATTCCTTTCGAATTAGTTTAGCTCTTCTTGCATGGCAAGAACCCAAAATTCATCATGTAAGGCTTCTTCAACCTTTTTGGGTTCAATTTGAGAGGTGTAGCAAGTATAGCTAATAAGATTAGCAAGTTGACGTCTAGTCCTAACACCCTCATTTACCTCTCCAATGATATCTTCTTTATCATGGAGTTTCCTAACCCATGGAGCGGGTTCTTTAGAGTCCAAGAGAGGAACTCTAGTAATGGGTTGTGTGACTTCATTAGATGTCCCAACATTGGGAGTCACCACAACCCTCTCCAAAGGAGAGTCATCCTCTAGAACATCCTCCTCCTCATGGTCATTAGACTTGAGCCTAGTATCATCAATGACCACATTTGATGATTCCATGACGGTTCGAGTCTTCAAGTTGAAAACTCTATAGGCTTTACTATTCAAGGCGTAGCCAATAAAGATACCCTCATCACTCTTAGCATCAAACTTGCCAAGTTGATCACGGTCATTTAAAATGTAGCATTTGCTTCCAAATGTGTGGAAGTAGCTAACATTTGGCTTCCTACCCTTCCATAGCTCATAGGAGGTGTTTCTAGAACCGGGCCTTAGGAACACACGATTTCCTATATAGCAAGCCGTATTGATGGCTTCGGCCCATAGGTTCCTAGGGACATTGTTGCTAAGCAACATCACTCGGGCCATCTCTTGGAGGACCCTATTCTTCCTCTCAACAACTCCATTTTGTTGAGGTGTCCTAGGAGCCGAAAACTCATGGGAGATGCCTAAGCTATCACAAAAGCTTTCAAAAGAGGCATTCTCAAACTCTCTCCCATGGTCACTTCTAATCCGTTTAATGCTTCTAATGTTAGATTTCATTTCATTTTGTAATTTAGTACAAAGCATTTTAAACTTATCAAAAGTTTCAGATTTTTCTCTAAGAAAGTATGTCCATGTAAATCTAGAGAAATCATCAACACATACAAAAATGTATCTCTTTCCACCCAAACTTTCGGTTTGCATGGGACCCATGAGGTCCATGTGGAGAAGCTCAAGAGGCTCCTTGGTGGTGAGATACTTACCCTTTTTGTGCATGCTTTTAGTTTGCTTTCCTTGTTGGCAAGGTCCACAAACACCATTGGCTTTCTTCCCAAGCTTAGGGAGGCCACGCACACACTCGAACTTTCCAAGGGTCCGTAGATCCCTAAAGTTCATGTGGCCAAGTCTTTCATGCCACAACTTAATTTGCTCATCCATGGACACATTGTTAGAGACTATTCTAGCTTCAAGACAATAGCAATTGTCGCTAGATCTCATACCTTTCAATAAGGTTTGTCCATCGGGCTTTAGGATCGAGCAATCATCTTTACAAAACAAGACGGAATATCCTTCATCACTTAGATGTGAAATGCTTATTAAATTGGCTTTCAAGCCATCAACAAATAAAGCATCGGATAAGGAGGGTAATCCGGGAACGGAAATGGTTCCTTTCCCTACTACTTTCTTTTTGGATCCATCACCAAAAGTGACATATCCACCTTCCTCCATAACAAGAGTCTCGAAGAAACTCTTGTTTCCCGTCATGTGCCTAGAGCACCCACTATCTAGATACCAAAAATTAGAAGAATTTGCCTTCAAGGCAATTTGAGCAACATGGCAAACAATATCATTCTTTCTAATCCACCTAGAAACAATCTTAGCTTTCTTAGTGGTCTTTGGTATATGGGCTCTAGATGTCCTAGGATTATGCATAATAATATTATTATTCCTAGGAACATGCATCATGGCTCTTTTCTTTTTCTTCTCTATCATGCTTCTAGTTTTGCACATTTTTATATAACGAAAGCAATGTGGTCTAATATGACCATCAAATCCACAAAAGTGACATATAGGAGTAAAATAAGGAATCATACCTTGTCCTTGTCTTTGTGGATGAAAGGGTTCAATACTTCTTCGTTGTTGAACCGGTCTTGGTTGCTTCCTAGCTTGAGGTTGCATGATAGGTCTCTTTCCTTTGTGAGCCATTTGAGGAGGAATGTTGGCTTGAGAGACCCTAGGGGGTTGAGCTTGAGGTTGCCTTCTTGGCCCCATCTTCACTTGTGCATTAGAGCATTGTCCTACTTCTAATTTCTTTCTAGGAGCTTGCACAAATGAAGTTTCTTCTCTCTTCAAGCTCTTGACAAACACGGTCTTGTTAGAGGTAGAGATCTTCTTGTCATCTTCATACCCAAAACCCCTCTTGTCACATGGACTCTTTCCAACACCAAGCATATGGTCAAGCTTCTTGGTGCTAGAATCCATCCTAGTCATAGAATTTCTAACTTCTTCAAGCTCACTCTTTAGACTTTCTTCATTCCTCCTAGATAAAGCTAACTCCTCTCTTAGCTTATCTTCTATCTTCTTGAATTTTTCAACTTGTTCACCTAAGAGGTCATTATGAGATGCAAGCTCAAGATTTTCTTCTCTCAACATCTTAATCTTTCTTGTGCTCTTGATTGCTAAATCATTAAACTCGGCATGGCATTTAGCAAGCACCTTTTTCTCCATAAAACTACTTATGGAGTTAGACGAGGAATCACTTTCTTCTTCACTTGAGTCATTTTCCTCTTGACTCATTTCCTCTTTCTCACTACCACTTTTGCTCTTATGAGAGGAGGCAAAAGCTAGGAGGTTAGCCATGAGCTCTTCTTCACTTGAAGACTCATCTTCCTCATTGGATTCATCACTACTCCCACTCCAAGTGGTGGCCATCACTTTGCTTTTCTTCTTTTCATTGTGATTAGCACATTCGGGGGCAAAGTGACCAATCCCACCACATTCAAAGCATCGGACCCCTTTCCTTTCGGTCCTCTCTTGTCTGGGCTCAAACTTCTTGAAGGAACTCTTTTTCTTCAAATCTTGTCCTCTTGACCCAAATCCCTTCTTCTTCTTGAACCCCATAACCTTGTTGAACCTTTTCACAAATAAGGCAAGGTCTTCATCCGATTCATGCTTTGCCTCCTTTGCATCCTTAGATGCTTTCAAAGCTATTCCTTTAGACTTCTTAGGAGGAGTAGTGGTGCTAGGAGCCTTCCTAGACTCATATGCAAGGAGACGCCCAATCACCTCACTTGGCTTCATATCCATGTAGCCACTATTTTCTTCTATGGCCGTCACCTTGGATTCAAACCTATCGGGGAGAGATCTCATAATTTTTTGCTTGACTCTCCTATCCGAATACGGGTCTCCGAGTTGATGGCTTTGATTTACAATGTCCATCAATTTGATTTCGAAGTCATTGAAGCATTCATCCTCTCCCATCCTTAGTAGCTCAAACTGAGTTTGGAGGACTTGAAGCTTGGACTCCTTCACCACCTCGGTTCCCTCATGTGCAACTAGAAGGATGTCCCATGCCACTTTGGCAATTTGAGTATTCTGAATAAGCTTGTACTGATTCTCATCCATAGCACACATAATGGCATGCATAGCCTTCCTATTCCACTTAGAAGCCTCAAACTCTTGCGCGTTCCATTGCGCCTTAGGCTTCAAAACATCTTGTCCTCCACCCTCGGGAGTCATCATAGGGAGATCATATCCGTCTTCCACCGCCATCCAAGCACGGTCATGAATTTGGCATATGTAGGATTCCATCTTCCCTTTCCATTGGGAATAGTTCAATTCGGTAAGAAGTGGAGGCCTTGTGCTAGAAGCTCCTTCGTGGCCACCACCATTTCCACCGTTTCCACTCATAGTGTTTATGAATGAATGAAATGAATGCAAATGTATGAATGATCAAAAATCACACAAAATGCAAAACACACCAAAATAAGCAAGGATCACCTATATATGTCTAGGAACCCGCTCTGATACCAATTGAAACAAATTATAGCACGGTGTGTATAAAGCTATCTAGAGGGGGGGTGAATAGATTTTACGCTTTTTACCCAATTTTTCGTGTTAGACAAAATTACGAAAATGCCCTCAAGATAATATAAACAAGCAAGTGTAATATGGTGCGGAAATTAAAACAACACTTGGTTTTTACGTGGAAACCCTCACGGGAAAAACCACGGGCTATGTAAGTAAGCCACACTCGAACCTCGAATCCACTAAATGTGCAAACGATTACAACCTAATCCCGGAAGTAATCACACACCTACCTAATCCCGGTATGAGTGAACCTAGTCCAATTTGCTTGCGTTCTAAGCAACCTAATCCCGGATGCTACACACAAGACTTACTTTCTCTATGAAGAGAATACAATCCTAAGTGAATATATGTGAATATCCAAAATGCAACATAGAGCAAGGGAAACCATATATGCTTATCTAAGATGATTAATATGCAATTAAGAGCAATCCTAGATATCAAAACTAAATGACATGTCAATTAGTTTAGCTAATCAATATTAAGCACAAAACCTAATATGCAAGCACAATATAAAATCTCAAACATACACCATACTCATCTCAATATTGTATCTAAAGCATACAAAATAACAAACAAGTAATTAATTGAGATTGCTAGATAAGAGAAACACAAAACATGTAAGATATTAGTGAAAAGCTTACCAAGCAAAGTATGATGAAGATTCCATGCTAGATGACATCTAGATGATCTAAGATGATGCTAGATGATGATTGATGATCATGAAAAAGTGTTTGAGAATCAAGAATGGAGTTCTTGGAATTTTTCTTCTCTTTGAAAAATATCCTAAGTATGAATTCTGAATATGAACTCTCTTAATTGACCTAAAGTCAAAGTGGCATATATATAGGGGGCCAAATCAAAGTGAGGTCGTTTAAGTAAGTTTCAAAGAAACGCGCCAATCGGCGGTTTCAATCGGCGGCCAGGCCACCGTTAATGACCGCCGAATTGAGCTCGTGAAGAACAGAGCATAAACGGCGGTTCATTCGGCGGTTTCGTGACCACCGATATTAACCGCCGAAACAGAACAGAGAGATCAAAATCAACCAGGTATGAACGGCGGTTTCGAATGGCGGTTTCATGCCCGCCGTTTAAACCGCCGAATTAGACTGAGAGATAAATCAATCAGGTCTTGAAATGGCGGTTTCTAACGGCGGTCGTGACCACCGATCTTAACCGCAGAAATGCTTTAGACCAATCTGGACTGAAACGGCGGTTTCATTCAGCGGCCAGGCCGCCGATCATAACCGCCGATCACCTAGATAGGTGAAAACCAAGGAGAAGCCAAGGGCATTCTCCATAGGCGGTCCTCGTGCTAAACCAAGCACATTCTCGTGCATACGCGGACGTTTCCGAAAGTTATCGGGAAACGAATTACACAACAACATGACACAATTACACACAACAAAATATAATAAATAAGTGCAAGTGTGAAATGTGACAAATGAAGAGAATGCACACATATGCAATGAATGTTAAGTGTGTGTGTGCAACTAATCTCTTCAAAGAAAAGTAAGCACATAGAAATTTACCTTCGGTGCTTATCAACACGAGGTCTTCAAAAGGGCTTCGAACATTAAGACCGATACTTAGGCTACCCTTACAAAGAACCCCCACATATGGTTTGATCACGAAATAAGCCAATTAAAAACAACGGGAATCCTTACAAGAGCCATGGTCGGGAATGCCAGAGGTACTGTCCATGTATCCGTATGAACACCACAACCATCAAGCTAGATGGGATCAAGAGAACCAAGACCACCAATGGGACAACTTTGATGTAGAAGCATACCAACGTGCCATTGACCAACGATTGCTAGACCTAGAAAAACGAGTAGAAGGGTGTGCAATTTGGTTGGGACAATGTGTGGAGAACTCCCAAGGGCAAGCCAAGGAAGCCCATGACCAAGAGCAAGCCTACAGACACTACCTTAACCAATGGTTGCTAGACTTTGAAGAACGCATAGAATGGTTAGGAGGTTGGATGGAAAAATATTTGGAAGGCTTGCTAGAGCGAAGAGAGGTGGAAGAGCCTCAACAACTCCATAAGTCAACTAGCCCTTTCTTTTGTCTCACTGTTGGAGGAATCAAGGCAGTGAATTCCTCATGTAGCTCAAAATGCGACCTTGGCGATGTTTTGCTGAGGGGTGAAGAAGGGCCAAGGGTAGAAAAGGAAAGAAAAAAGGTTGAAAAATCGGTGGAATCCTCAAGGAGTAGAGATGATTACTTAGATGAGCTTTTGCTCATATTGGATGAGGATGAGGATTTCAAAGTTGATTTGGGAGGTAAAAAAGAAATAGGAGTAGAAGTTGCCCTACAAAGCAAGGAATTGATAAGTCAAAACAATGACTTAGTCTTGAAGGTCAATTCACTTGAGATGGAGAGAGACTCGGCATTGAAGAAGGCACAAGAGCTCTCCGTATTGGTGGTAGAACAAGAGGAGGAATTCACTCGGAAAGTGGGGGAAATGTGAGTGGAAGCAGAAAAGAGGGACAAGGCATGGGAGGCTATGAGTGAGGAACTCATCAAGAAAGACCATGCCTTGAAGGTATCACAAGCAAGGATACGTGACTACATTGTGGAATCAAACAAAGCCGAACTTCCAATCAGGGCTTTGAAAAAGAAGGGGGCCAAGAGAAAATCAACAAAGAAGCCCCTCACTACCCAAGGTGGAGCAAGCCTTTCGAAGGTTGCCCACAAGAAAGCCAAAGCAACGGAGGAAGACAAAAAAGGTAGTCTTTCTAACTTTGCTCCTATATGCTATTTTTGCTCTATTAAGGGACATAAAAAGGCACAATGTGCTAAATATGTTGAATTGTGCAAAAATAGGAAAAGCATGCTTAGGAGGAGAGTGAGAAAAGTGAGGGAAGTTTGGATCCGTAAGGACAAACTAGACCAATCAAAAGAAACTCCTTTTGTTGCTAGGAATGATACACCTAGGAATAAGGTGTGTGTAGTAAAGAACCACGATGGAAATCATGTTACATTAGATATACCTTCTAGCTTCCATACTTTGCATGATTGTTTTTCGAGTGAATTACGTGTTTCATTACACGTATGAACATTTTCAATGTATGCGTGCATGTGCATGTGCTATAGCTTCTAGAGGAAGCTCATTTTTAGGTCTTTTATTATTTTTAGGATTAGTTTTGTTTTTAGAGTTTTGAGTATCTTAATTGTCCACTTACCATATTGCAAATGTGCTATGAGATGCATGAAAATAGATAGGTTTGGGGGCTATACTCCTTACTTATAAACTTGTATAGCATGTGCTTGTAGTTTTGGTGTTGTTTTTGTGTATGTGCAAGGCTGGAATCAAGAAGAAGAAATGCATCGGCGGGATGAGTCCAAGGAAATGAGCCCGCCCAATAAAATCGACAGGTTCTCTTGAACCTTTGGCGAGATATAGCCACGGGACAAAGCCCGCCGTCCAGAAGATCACAAACCCGCCAGCCACACCATGCACCAACACACCAAACCACGAAGCCACACCATCCTACGAATGCAAAATCGAAGGTCCAATCTCTTACTCTTAAGTTCTTACTTCAAGTTGATATGTTTTGCTTAGCTTAAGAGTGTGAATTGATTGTGTTTGCCTAATGACTAGGATTGGTTGTGTGTTGTGAATAGTGGTGGATATTTAGGATTGTATATATGTGTTTACATGTTAGTTGTAGATATTAGGATTGTATATATATGTTGTTATATATTTTTATGTGTTTGTTTAATTGTACATATATGTTAGTATGTTTGTGTCCGGATTTCCAAATCATGAACTCTTTGTCCATGTGCTTCAATTTTTCAACATTGAGGACAATGTCGAGTTTAGGTTTGGGGGTGTGGACACATATGTGTCATTTTTTGTCATTATTTTTGTTTTTGTGAATATTTTGTCTTTTGTCAAAAATTTTGAAATTTTTGCGAATTGAGCCATCTTTGAACAAATTGTTTGAATGAGATGTTTTGAATTGTGCCGTTGAGGAGTTTTTCGCATGTGTTAGTTGCTGAGTCCTGGATAACTTCTTGTTAATCTAGGAATTTTTTGTGCATGATGTGAATGTAGTCTGAAAGTATACAAACGAAGTTAAATTGCTTAAAGCATACCTAGAGGGGGGGGGGGGGTGAATAGGTTTTTACACCTTTTTTCAATCCCTTGAACAAACATTCGTTTGTCCCTCAAGGTAGCCTTACACACAACACAATAAGCCAAGGAAGACATACATAGACAATACGATAATACAATCATAAGAGCAAAGTCTAAATATATCAACAAGTTATGTGAGGTAAAAGAACAAATAACCAAATCAACAAAGTAAGCTTGTATTTCAATAAGTGTTCAATGAATTACAAGAGTGATCAAAATGTCACTATACAAAAATTACAATATATAAAAGAATCAAAGATACAAAATTTGATCAAAAGAATGAATCCACAAATCACACTATACAAAGTCTTGTTTCACAATATATCACAAGTGAATATTATGAATCAAGATAATAAAATATACAATTAAAATATAAGAGAAGAGATAGGAAGAATTAACACAAGAGATTTTTTAACGTGGTAAAACCTCCAAGGAGGAAACATCCACGGGTTGAACTACAACCATTGGGTACTATATTATTGGAAAGCAAACATAGAACATTCACAAAGTGACCAATCTTTAGCTCACCCAACCTAGTGAAGTCTAAGCCTACCCAACCCTATTGGAAAGTGTGAAATCCCTCAATGATGCGAAACCACCATATATTGGACAACACACAAAACCAACATCGATGGTAGATTAGAAATTCCTCAAGAGTGCATACACCTCCCATGTACCCTGCTCTATCGAAGTCTATGTCTAACCATACGCCTAGGCCTACCAATATATTAGCCAACTCCCTATCCAAGGCACTCTTGCCTCTAGGGAGCCTCCCATGCATGACTATCCGAGTCCTCCCGACTCTAGCCATGACTTCTTGCTTATCTATCCGAGTCATCCCGACTCTAGGCAAGTCTTCTTGCTTGGCTATCCAAGTCACCCTGACTCTAGCCAAGACTTCTTGCTTAGTTATCCGAGTCACCCCGACTCTAACCAAGACTTCTTGCCTTTTACAAGGACTTCCTAGTGTGATCATATGAATGCAAATGATGCAAACAATCAATACAACATAGAACATGTGATCAATACATTCTATGGCACAAGTAGACCTAAACATGTGATATCACAAGTAATCAAGTGTAAATGCAAAAATAAGAGAATAGAAACCTAAGCATGTGAAACACCTAACACATACACTCAAAGTCTCATTCACATAAACAACACTTGAATCACAATATGTTCATGAAGTACAAATTCAAGATGCTATCAATTTACAATTAAATGCTAGATATATGAGATTAAAATCAATCAATATACTAGTCAAAAATATAGAGCAAGGTTTTGAGATTTACATCAATCAAAACCTATATTCTCTAAATCACAAACAAATACACAAATCCTAGATTTTATCAATCAAAGGATCAAATCAAATCTCAAGGTCATTTAACACAAAATTAATTCAATTAAGTTCCAAACAACCTAAGATGCCATTCTAATCACAATACAACTCACAAACATATGTAAAACCTAGAATCATAGAATCTAGTCAACATTAGTCCACAAATTGAGTTTCAATTAGAATGATAATCAAGCTATCTTTCTCAATAGCTTTCACCAAACATAAACATAGATATAGAAGAAGAAACCCCAAGCAAATGGAAGGTCAAAAAGAAAGAAATCCCAAAGTTAAGTCCATTACCTCGGATTCTGCAGCTGGTTCGGAAATCAGTGTTGAACCACTAGAAATCACGATCAAACAGCCACCAAACCACTAGGAGATGATAGAGGACTCAAATACGAACACTCTCCAACTTGAATCACTCAAATCCGACTCCGGATGAGGAAGATATGGTGTTTTGAAAATCTGAAAACTGGAGAGAAAATCCTTACGGGAAAACACAACTTTTTCTTCTTAATTTTTCAAATGGAGAGAGAGAGGGAAGAAATAGGAGGAGAGAGAAGGCCAAAACCGACCAACCATGTGAGGCCACGTCACCCCCTGGCCGTGGGGGGCGCGTGGCCCACACGGGGGCAGAGGCCCCTCCAGGCCGTGGGGCCCACGGCCTCACCAACGGCCAGCCCAAGTGGCCTCACGGCCTGGGCTGTCCTCTCGCGCGCTCCCTCGGTTCTTCAGCCCGTATCTTGGGCGTCCGAACTCCGATTTCGAATCCGTTTCCGGATTATGAAATGTGACTCTCTCACGCACGACTACAACTACACAACTTTGAAAAACGGTTGAGAAATCATCTCAGAAATCATCGATGAGGTCAACTCAACGAATGAGAATGAAAAGTAGCATAGTCAACTTGTTTGGACTCGAAACCTTATGAATGAGTAACCGAAACGACCGGAACTCAATAAGGCGTTAAATAAGAACATGTTCAAGTCCTAAACACAAAATAGGGAAACATACAAACACAAAGACACACACATATGCTAGTTTCCGGACATAGTCCTAGAAAATGCAAAACACAAAGTTTATCAACTTAATATGAATGCATGAGCATATTTTGCCAAGAGTGTGAAAGTGATATGTAAATGAAATTAAATCATGAAGGAACACACAAGAATGATATGTGTGTGTGTGTGCCTAGCCTTGTAAGAGATAAGAGGTCCTTTAATAACTTTGTCGACCAATAATGCCCGAATCTCTTAAAAGCCGGCTTCTTGAATGAATTGTGGTTGAGACGTCCTTCGTCTTCAAAATTCTTCAATTACTAACCACTAAACATTACAAGATAAACATGTTTTGATATGGAATTAATGCCAACACTAATTATCAACCTTACATAGTCCCTTGCTCTTAGTGTCTAAGTGGACGAGACTCCGTACTCGATTGTTAGGATTAATAGTGGAGACTACCCGTGAGTTTTGTGCCTTAGCGTTCATTTCTGAGGGTAAATTCTGTTTCTATTCTTAAACACTCTTCGAATATATTTTCCATTGTGATCTCATTACATCAATTGCACTGTTTGCCATAGAACATTCATGAATGTGGATAACATGTTGAAATTGTATTCCCATGATAGATGGACTTTTAGAAATGATATTAGGACTTTGTAGTACCCACTACCAAATTGCCTAAACACATCCATTTCCCTTTATGCATGATTCAATGTAAATACGGCCAAACACATAAACCTATCACACAACACCCTAATCCATAGACCTATACACTTAATCTTACATAGCTACTAATCTTGTCAAGTTCTACTAAAGTAGAGAATTCAACCATAAGCTCAAAATTGTAATAGCGTGTACTGAGGCATATTTTGTAACTTGTGCTAAGAAAGGGCTTTCAAAAATTAAGTGTTGAAAATTAAGCACTTAAAGCCCTTTATCTTCAAAGCAATAACTACTCCAATGTGAGTAACCAATTAGCACAAATCAAAGTTCAAAATTATTTCCTAGACACTTGTGTAAATGAGTAATCTAAAATGAGCTTCGAGTTGAAAATTGTTATGTGAAACATCTTAGCATGATTAGTATCTCCATATACCTTCCATATACATTCACCACATATCACCTTGGCCAACACAAGTAGGGAAGAATTAATTGATCTTTTAGGAACTCTATTTAGGGAATACAAATGTTAATATGCTCTACCACGTTCATGGCATTCAATTCCTTCATGAGATCAATTTTCAGAAAATGTGCTTTATTTCGAATACTCACATGCGTAATATTTGATTGCCATTTACATAACTTCCAAAACGCATGTGTTTGATAGAGAGTGTGCCTAGGACTCTGAGAGAAAAACAGAGTGGAATCCAATGAGGATTAGAGTTGAGGCGAATTACATCCGAGCATTAGAGTGTGTAGAATTTGATGCTATGCCATTTTTGAGTGTGGAATTTACATTATGTATTTCATTCATTTGAATGACTTAAGGTTATCCTCCGCTCAGTGGTTCTTATTTTGTATGGCTTTGCTTTCACAAATTGTTTTTAATTTTAGGCTTTAATTTTTAGCTTTACGATTGTGGGTATCGTAGCTATAAACCCTCAGGAGACTACACTCCTCCTACTAGGGACACCTAGGGGTTTAAAAGGCTTTTGGCACGAGCTAAGTGCCATCGTTTCTCCCACGAAAGCGGACTAATTAGTTTATGTTTTATTTATGCTTTAATAGTTGTTAATTGTTAGTTTTGTTTTGCTCGAGGACGAGCAAAAGTTAGGTTTAGAGGTCTGATCGCACTCCAAATGTTCACATTTAGCGCTCCCTTTTCTTATATTTTTGTACTTGTTTCTCGGGTAAAACCGGGTATTTAATGGAATAAATAAGTGTTTCAGGTAATTAGGGAAGTTCAGGGGCATTGTTGTCAATTTGGAGAAATCAGGGGCAAAAGTGTAAGATTCGGGACTTTATTGAATATTCTGTGATTTGGCGAGAGTTCAGGGGAGCTAAGTGTAATTCGCCGGTAAAGGTCAGAGTCAGCGCCACGTTAGCACATTGAACGGTAGCGTTTTGGGTGGAGATGCGTCAGCGTGACGTCATGGCGTCTTCAACCTTCAGTCGGGTCGACCCGCGACCGGGTTGACCAGACTCAGACCCGACAGACTCGACTTCTGACCCGGACGTTTCTGACGCTTTTTCCGGCCAAACTCTGCCCAGATCGGCTGTCCTCCTCCTCCCGTTCACGATGGACCCATTTTCAAGCCTCCATGCACAAGTTTTGCATCTCCTCCAAGTCCACCAACTTCCATGGATGAGCAAGCTTGCAAGCTTGGTTCGGCGGCTTCTTGCCCGCATTCCAGACGGTTCAAGCTCGTCGGAAGACCGCGAGTTCATGCAACGGCTTCTTTCCCGCCATCCAGAAGGTACAAACTCACGGGAAGAGCTCCAAGTTGCACGGCGAGTTCCGACGGCGGGTAAGAACCCGCGAGACTGGGTGATTGAACCCGCCAACCTGACCGACTCCAGCTCTTTTCACGCCCAAAACACTCCCCTCTATAAATATACAACTTCCCTAACCCTAAACACTATCCCTAAATATCCAAACAAGCAAATTACACCAATTATCACATAAATAACCTTAGAATAGCTTAGAATCTCACAAACCACCATTGTTTCCAAGCTTTGGAGAGTCAAGGAGAAGCCTAGCTAGCTTGAGGACTTCACCAAGTGTTTGTGTTGTCTTCTTTATCTCTTTGTTTTCTTTAGTTTGTTGTTATATGTATAACTATATGTTTATGTTGGGATTTTGGTGAGATTGTAATAATATTCAATAGTTGGTTGATGTGTTTATGTGCTTGTGCTTAATATATAAATGTTAGTTGATTAATCAATTAATTGATATGTAATGGATTTAGACTAATTGAGATATCAATAGCATGCATGAATGATCAATTATGTATGTGTCTTTATCCTAGTTTAGATTGGTGAATACTAATCTTGTTAGCATATGTACCATCAACTAGGAATTGGATTTATTGCATGAATATCATTTCCTAGCATTTGCATATCCAATCCTCACTCTTGCATGACCATGCATGAGTTTAGTTAATTTAGTTAGTTAGTGTTAAATTAGTTAATTGTGGTTAGTAAGCTTGTTAATTTAGATAATTGTTAGTGGTAACTTAGTGTAATTTAGATAATTGCCATCTTAGTGTAATTTAGTTATTAGCTAGTGTAATTGCCTTGCCACCATCCTCCCTTTATTTTTATGCATGTAATTAGTGTTTATAGTGTAAATAGTTTGACTATAACATAAGACGTAGAACCGACTCAAGTGTACCGTACCTCCCTATGGAACGAACCGTACTTGCCGCTACGCGATCGTAACGATCTGTGCGCTTGAGGATAAACTTGCACGCCTATTATTTTACGATAGTTATAGAACTATCGCGTACCACATTTGCGGCGATCACTCACCATGGGAGATCCTTGCAACTCCAGGACCTTTAGGGATTTGACCGAACCTCAAGATGTAAAGCGCCTCCTACAATTGGGATCAAGGAAGAGACAGAGGTTGCGGCAGCAACAAGAGGAGGGAAGTGATGACAGTGATGATGAGGAGGATCCTAGAGTAGTTCCAACTGCCACAGACACACCTTTAGAGCAGAGACCGGCATGGTTTGAGGCTTGGGTGATAGAGTACAATCAGCAAACGCCCCTAGGGGCTGCAACCATAATTCAGGGCCAGAAGGACCAACAGGCACATATAGCTGAGCTGATCAGAGCCCTACAGACTAGCACTTTCACAGCTTCAGACCGTCATGGTGGAGTAGGCCCCAACTCAGTACCCCAAGAGCAGCACCAGCAGGATGGGCAGACACGTTCAGACCACGATGATGATGCACATTGAGATTTGTTCATCCGTTTTCCATTACTTATTTCAGTTTTAGCTTCGCACTTACTATTAGCATTTTGGGCACTTTACATTACGTTTAGTCGGATTTTAGTTTAACTTTTCAAACTTAGTTTCGGTTTGCTTATGCATGTTTCCTATCTACTTTTGGGAATTTTATTGTGCTTCATTGGATATTTTGCACATGACTTTATGCATGACTTTTTGTTCATAAATTTTTTGGGCACCTTCCTTGCCGGGTCCTCATTGTCAACATTGGGGATAATGTTGGATTTAGGTTTGGGCGCGTGGATGTGAATGACTTGACTTTATTTTTTTTATTGTAAAAATAAAATTTTTTGGAACAAAATTTTTGCCAAACTGGTGCAGCATAGGCCATAATTGAGCATATTTTGCTTGGTTTGATACCTTTGTCATGTGCTCATTGACAATCTAAGATTGCATGCACGTCATGAGTTAGTCCCATACTTTCTTGATTTAAGTAGAGGTGGCCATTTGTGTGAGTGTGTAGGTCTATTAGTGGAGACTACCCTAAGTTCACGTGCCTTAAAAAGCGAATCCATGAGGGTTATGTTTCTCTTTTTGTATTCCTAAACACATCTCACATTTTGTTGTGCATCATTGAAGTCTCATCACATCACTTGCACCACTAGCCATAGAACATTCATCAATTGTGGATATCATGTCATTAGTTTGCAATTTCTTGTGGTTTGCCTACTTGAAGGGATGATAGGACTTTTATAGAATATGCCTAATGTAGGGAAAAATACCGGTCAACGCAGCGGAAGCGAGACTAAAAAGAGATTTAGTATGTTTTAAAATTTTTCCTTTGATGAACCTTAACCCTTTAAATTAATTAAACATACATATAATGTAAAAAAAAAGTAGAATACCTTTTGTCGCGTGATCCGATTGACTTACGTCGATGGTAATCCGCAAGATCTTCAATCCTAGCACGAACGTGAATCACCTAGGAGCGTGGTCTCCCTTTTCTTTGAATTGCGTACCTGAGAATGGACAAACAAACTTTCTTTTTCTTATTGTTATTCACAAAACAACCAAAAGACTACAAAGACTATTCCGGTCACTTTTGAGTTCTCAATCTAATGATCGAAACTCGCGTGAACCTAATTCGATGTTGTACACACAAGCCTATTGATGAATAAGCAATTAGTGTACTATCAACAGAATAATCTCTTCTCTCTTTTTTTGTCTTGGCCGAATAATCAAACACTTTTCTATGAGTATGAGAAGAAGAAGAAATTGATCCAGTAAACTCTTGAGGTTGGCCGAACCCTATATGATTGCTTATATAGGGTGGCCGAATTTCACTTCTCTTTTTCTTTAGGGTTGCCGAAATCTCCTTGTGATTCTATTAGGGTTGGCCAAAAATCCTCTACAAAAAAGGATTTTTGCTTTACCCTAATTCCCATCAACTTTAGACTCCTCACCCTAATTCAACTCATAAGTGTTTTTATTCTTTTTATTGACTAAATAAAAGACTTTCCTATTTGATTAAATAAATAAAACTTATTATTTATTTTCTTATCAAATAAGTCTTTTACCTTTAGTATAACTCTAGGAAATATATTTCCTGATCAGAAAAAGATTTAGTTTCTTAATTAAATAATTAATTAATAAATTAATTAATTCTCATTTAATCAAACAATAAAATAAAATAATATTTTTGACTAATAATTTAGCCTTGCCGCCCCACATTATATATATGGGCCAAATATTATTTTCTTATTTTATTTAATCCATTAGACTTTAATTAAAAAGCCCACATGTGAACCAGACCCATTCTTACTAAAAGAAACAAGCCCACATACCTTTCATTAATATATTAATATAATTTATCAGCCCATTAAATAAATAATGTGCAAATTATATTCTTAATATATTAAATGCAATTCTAGATGGACCCATAAATTGGTCCGGTAGAATATATCAAGTGATCCATGCAAGTCCGTGTGGATTGGGGATCTTGGCGGGCTATCTAAATTTAAGCTTCAATAGACATAACCTAATCACAATCAACAAATGATTCACTTAGGTCCGATCCATTAATTTTAACTCATTCCACTAAAGAGCTAAAATTGAACTCTTAAATAAAGATAGAATAAGAAGATGTTCCTCATTCATACCCTAGACAATCATGTTGGAGATAGTGTATCCTCGTGATTAATATCGGTAATCGCCAAGAGTTCATAGACCGCCTATAACTCTCCAAGTTACCATATTTACTCATATGACCACGTTTTGAACTTGGATATTTTGACTTGTCCAGAAGCCATGTTTTCAATAGTCACTATCGAAAACTCAACATTGAGATTTAATATCCAATTACCTCAAAACATCAATATGATGATATTATACTCTCATTTAATAAATGGAGCCACGATGTCCATATCTATAAATGAAGTCCTCTATCGATTAACAAATGAATATCACCAAACTATCAAGGATAGACTATGCTATATAATCGTACTCATTGATAACTCAAATGATATCACTTGCAATCATAAGTCCATCATTTATCTCAAGATTAAGATAGACTCTCCGATTGTCCTGATAATGAAAAGACTATTATCTATTGACGGCTATAGATAAAGCTTTTCATTTTGATCCAGTTCAATGCACCCAGTGTACTAGATTCTTTTACTCGAAGACACTTCGATAATTTTATACTCATCATATCTCATTTGATCCCACTCAAATGCTAGCAAAAGAATTCTACAACTTTAACAAGATAAAGGTGCCCAACCTTTAACTTAAGTTGTGAACATCATTCAAGACTAACTAAAGAATTGTGTCTACCTCATACATATCCAGATGTACGAACAATTCTTCTTTTCTCATAGTCTTTAGACCTTATGATTATTTACTTTTGACAATTATAATAATTAAACTATAAATGCTATAAGATTTGTTAAACCAGAAATCACTTTATTAATATGAAAAAAATTATTAATTACAATATTACACTCTTGCTATTGAGCATAATCCTAACACCTACATGTCACTTTTGTGGTATTGATAGTCACATTAGACCAAATTGCTTTCATTTCATTAAATTGTGTAGATTCAAAAGCATGATTGAAAAGAGAATGACAAGAGCTAGAATGCATGTTAATAGGAAAGAAAAAATTCATATTCATGATCCTATTATTTCTAGAACTCTTGAACCATTGACCACTAAAAAGAAAAATGTTATATCTATGTGGATAAGAAAAAATGAACCCGTTTGCTACGAGACTAACAAGTCTCAAATAGGTTCAACCAAGTCAAATGGACTTGGGAGGTCTATAGGACCTCATGACCTTCATTGATGAAGGATGGTGATTGACCCCATATGGGATACTCAAGCAAAGAGAGCTATTGCATACTCGTTGCATGCAAATATTTGAAAAATCTTATGCTTCTTTGTTGATTGCTTGAGTAAGCTTGGTTGCACATATGTATATATGTTTTCAATTCAATAAGTGTGAACCATGCTTGTTTACAATCCATGTCATATTTGTGTTCAAACATGCATTTTTGGACTATGAGATTTACATAGGAAGTATGATTTGAATGACCTATAGTTATCTCCATGACATGATGATTCTTAATGACATGCTAATGAATATTGAAAAGCATGAAATTCATATGACATGCTCAAATGAAAAAGCATGAATTGATGATTGCATATTCTTAAAATGCAAAACTTGTGTGAAAAAGCTTATGAGACTCAATGAATAAAGGATCTTGTATCCATTCAAAGGATTTTAAAATCCAAATGTCTCTCTTTCTTTATTTGTTGAACATGTCTACTATCATACGGGTATCATTCCCGGAAAAATCAAATAGGGTGCAAAGTCGCTCATGATATGTTTGGCTTATAAAGATGGATATAGTTGCTCATAAATTAAAATCAATGAAAACTCTATATCTTTGCTTCTCTCATGACATTGGTGAAATTGGTTTGAATTCTTATTAGAAACCTTTGTCATTTGCTTTGCCAAATACCATTGTATTTTGGACTTGAATGCTACATGTCTTGTATGCAAAGCATGTTTTGATTCACACATTTATTTTAAATAAATCTCCTTGTTTCTCTCCAATTGATTGAGTTGCATAAAGTGGATTCTATGATTATGCAAGTATATAATATGCTACTATCACTCTTTGCTAAGTGACCCGGTTTGGGACTACTCATTTGCCTATATCATGACAAAAAGGGGGGAGTAGAATGGTGGTAAGGGGAGTTGCAAATTGTGGTAGCAATTGTGCATGTTGAGGAGACAATACATTGAGGGGGAGTAACCCTTTGAGGGGGAGCATTGCATTCATCATACATTGCATGATGCTGTTGTTGTACTTAAATTTCTAGAATGCAAATGCTTGTTTATGCTCTCACTTGATTAATCTCACATTTTACTTGTATTGGAAAGTATAGAAACTTTGCTTTCAGGGATTGATTGTTCTACATGAGATTAAAGACTTCAAGATTATCTTTTATATATCTCTTGGTAAAGTAGAAAATCATTGTAGACCCATAGTTTCTATTATGTTGTGAGGAATCAATGTGAGTGGTGGTTTTGTCACGAAATAGCCAAATGGGGAGATTGTAAGGTTTCCCATATATTGATTGGCTTATTTCGTGGACAAACCACTTATTGGGGTTGATTGTGTAAGGATAGTTTAGGTGATTGAACTTCAAGCTCAAAGGCCCTTTCAAGACCTCAAGGGACAAGCACGCCAAATGTATAATCTCTAGTGCTTAGTTTTTCTTTGAAGAGATTTAGTTAGCACACACACACTTAGCATACTTGTACTTGTGTGTATTCTCTTCACATGACACATTGCACTCTTGCACTTTGTTTGATGTATCTTGTTGTGTTTGTGTGTTGTGTAATCCATTTCCCATTTATGTTCGGAAACGTCCGCGCTTGCACTAATATGTGCTTGGTTTTACGCGAAGACCGCTTAAGGGGTTTGCTCTTGGCTTCTCCTTTAGATTCACCATTACTGGTGAATCGGCAGTTTGATCGGTGGCCTGGCCACCGAATTAAAACCGCCGTTTCAGTCCAGAAAGGTCTGGAGTGATTCTACAGTTACGATCGGCTGCCACCGACCGCTGTTCAAAACCGCCGATCATACCTGATTGATTTATTTCTCGGGTTTGATTCTGCGGTTAGTTCGGCGGTTTCAAAACCGCCGATTGAAATTGTCGTTGTTCCCCTGTTCTTCTCGGGTTCAATTCTGCAGTTGTAAACTGCGGCCTGGCCGCCGAATGAAACCGCCGATCGTGCGCTTTCAGTGGCAAACTTGTCTTTTCACATGCTCTATTTTTCATGCCTATAAATATCTCACTTTCTCTTGTTCTGAACATGACTCTTTGATTATCAAGAACCCTATATTTTAAAGAGAGATTTTAAGAGAAAAAGCAACCAAGTTTGCTCATTTAAACACTCAAATACATTCCTTTGTGCATCAAAGTTCATCTTGCATTCATCCATGAATGGGTTTGCATCATCACAACATGCTTGGTAAGATTTTGATTAATTTCATCTTATTTTAGTATTTTGCTATCAAACCATTCTCTTTTAATTTACTTGTATGTTTTTGATCACATGACAAATACAAGAATAGAGAATTGATTGTGATGAATTGATTGAGTGTTGTATTGTGATAGCTAATTAGGTTTTTGATTAATCTTGATTAGCTAAACTATTTGACATGTCATTTAGCTATTGATATCTAGGGTTGATTTAATTGATTATATCATCATCCTAGATAAGCATCTAAGGTTCCCTAGCCTTGTTTGTTATTTGAATATTTATACATATTCACATAGGTTGCATAATTTCTTCATTGAGAATTAAGTCTTGAGGCTAAGATTGCTTAGGCCTCAAGCAATTGGACTAGAGCCACTTTTAAAGGCCCAAGTGGTAGAAGTGGGGGGTTATTGACCGGAGTGTTAGACGAGGTCTACATAGGTTGTAAACTCCATTTCAATTAGTGGATTTCGAGGATCGAGTGTGGCACACTAAACAGCCCGTGGTTTTTCCCAGTGGTTGGGTTTCCACGTATACATCAAGTGTTATTTAAATTCCGTACTTTATTACACTTGCTTGTATTTATGACTAGTAGGGGCATTTTCGTAATATTGACTTGCATGCGAAAATTAGGTAATAAAGCTTAAAATCTATTCACCCCCCTCTAGATTTATATCGAACACACTGTTAATTTGTTTCAAGGTACTCTAACCCTCTTTTGTGATAATATGAGTGCTATTAATATTTTGTTAGGATTATGCTCAATAGCAAGAGTGTAATAGTGTTTTTGACAATCTATTCATATTAATAATGTGATTTCTGGTTTAACAAATCTTATAGCATTTATAGTTTAATTATTATAATTGTCAAAAGTAAATAATCATAAGGTCAAAAGACAGTGAGAAAAGAAGAATTGTTCGTACATCTGGATATGTATGAGATAGACACAATTCTTTAGTTAGTCTTGAATAATATTCACAACTTAAGTTAAAGGTTAGGCACATTTATCTTGTTAAAGTTGTAGAATTCTTTTACTAGCATTTGAGTGGGATCAAATGTGTTATGATGAGTCTAAAATCATCGGAGGGTCTTCGAGTAAAAGAATCTAATGCACTGGGTGCATTGAACTAGATCACAATGAAATACTTTATCTAGAACCGTCAATAGATAATAGTCTTTTCATTATCAGGACAAACGGAGAGTCTATCTTAATCCTGAGATAAATGATGGACTTATGGTTGCAAGTGATATCATTTGAGTTATCAATGAGTACGATTATATAGCATAGTCTATCCTCGATAGTTTGGTGATATTCATTTGTTAATCGATAGAGGACTTCATTTATAGATATAGACATCGTGGCTCCATTTATTAAATGAGAGTAGAATATCATCATATGGATGTTTTGAGGTTTTGGATATTGAATCTTAACGTTAAGTTTTTGATAGAGTCTATTGAAACATGGCTTCTAGACAAGTCAAAATATCCAAGTTCAAAATGTGGTCATATGAGTAAATATGGTAACTTTAAAAGCTATAGGCGGTCTATGAGCTCTTGGCGATTACTTATATTCTTCACAAGGATACACCATCTCCAATAAGATTGTCTAGGGTACGAATGAAAAATATTTACTTATTCTATCTTTATTTAAGAGTTCAATTTTAGCTCTTTAGTGGAATGAGTTAAAATTAATAGATCGGACCTAAGTGAATCATTTGTTAATTGTGATTAGGTTATGTCTATTGAAGCTTAAATTTAGATGGCCCGCCAAGATCCCCAATCCACACGGACTTGTATGGATCACTTGATATATTCTACCGGACAAATTTATGGGTCCATCTAGAATTGTATTTAATATATTAAGAATATAATTTGCACATTATTTATTTAATGGGCTGATCAATTATATTAATATATTAATGAAAAGCATGTGGGTTTGTTTCTTTTAGTAAGAATGGGTCTGGTTCACATGTGGGTTTTTTAATTAAAGTCTAATGGATTAAATAAAATAAGAAAATAATATTAAGCCCATGTATATGGTGTGGGCGGCAAAACTAGAATAATAGTCTAAGATATTATTTTATTTTATTGATTGATTAAATGGAAATTAATTAATTTATTAGTTAATCATTTAATTGAGAATCAAAATCTTTTTCTGACTAGGAAATATGTTTCTTAGTAGTATACTATTGTGGTAGTATAATAAATATAAAAGACTTTATTTGGTAAGTAGATAAATAAAGAATTTATTTATCTAGTCATGTTAAAAAGGCGTGCAGATATATATATCATATACATATGCAAGTTGAATTTAAGGAAAATTATATATTATATATGCATGTTAAAGTCATGTGAATATATATAGATTATATAATTAAAAGTTGAATTCGGTGCAAAGCAATATATTATGCGACCTATATATATATTTAAATATATAACAAGAATGATGGGTCCACGATATATATATATATATATTCTTTGCATAGAATTAGAAGAACCCTAGGTCTTTGGCTTGAGAATATTTTTCTTTCGCTTGAGAAAAATAAAATCCAACTCTAGAGATTAGTGTGATAATTCGGCCAAGAGGAAAAGAGAGAAAAGTTTATTCTTATTTTGATAGTGCACTAGTAACTTTTATATCAAAAGGTTTTGTGCACAATTTCGAATAAGGTTCACGCGGGTTTCGATCTAACGATTGTGAATTCAAAAGTGACCGGAACATTCTTTGTAATCGCTTGGAATTTATTGTGACTAACGATCAAGAGAAGAGATTTTGATTTCCATCCTTCAAGTATGCAATTCAAAGAAAGGAAGACCACGCTCCTAGGTGATTCACGTTCGTGATTGGATTGGAAGATCTTGCGGATTACCATCGATGCAAGTCAATCGGATCACGCGACAAGAGGTATGTTACTTTTTGATACGTATGTTTAATTAATTAAAGGGTTATGGTTCAAATATGAAAAAATATACTAAACTGTACTAAAACCCCATTTTAGTCTCACTTCCACTGCGTTGACTGTATTTTTCCCTACAATTGGTATCAGAGCCTTGGTTGTACCCTTTAATTAATTAACGTTTATATACGTGAATCTATTTCTTTTTATTGTGATTATGCATGTTTTAGAAAGAGATGGCACTCTAGGTATTCTCATATATAATTACATATTGAATGTATGGATTTATATATGTTATTATAAAGTGAATTGTTGTTGCTCGATTTTGGTCCTAGAATTTCAATGTAATTTTTGTTTCGGAATTGTAACAAGAAGGGTGGCATATTATCGCCATAAGTTCCTTCTTGGTAATTGCTAGGTTCTCTAATTTTTTTTTATTGTAATAAATACTGCAGTTTTTAATGTATTAAAAATACTGCAGATTTTTTTTTGTATCAAATAGTGCAGTTTTTTATTGTATTAAAAATACTGCAGTGATTAAAAAAAAAAAATATACTGCAGTAATTTATTATGTAAAATCTGCTGTAATATGTTCAAGATTCGAAGATTCGAAGAGTTGAAGAATTGGAAGCGGAAAAGGGAAGCAATGACACTACCCTAGCACCCGTGCGCACCCTTGAGTTGGTATGGGCTGCGCATGGCTTGCCCTTACGGATAAGGGCTGCGCATGCCCATGCCGGGCAGCCAAGGTGTGCGTTTGGGACAGCCACGTGTGGCTTCGGGTGCGCAAGTGGACGATGGCCGCTTGAAGACTTGATCGCCAAGTTAGGGTTTATGTATTTCAAACAAATGTAATTTACTTGTTTTTCTAGGATGGACCAAAATTGTGGCTATTTATTTTTGTAAATATTACAATATTTGTTATTGTATGATAACATGTCATATAAAATAGGAGTGCCACTCATATATCTCTTTTGGTATGAACATGCATTGAATGATTTAGGTATCTAAATTGGCATCTAGATAACTTGGTAAATCATTCTATGGGATTTAATCACAAGCCTTAAATAATTGAGTGGGAGAAGGTGTTTTGCAATGCCTATGGCCTCCACGGTTAGTTGAGCTTTATTATTTATTGGTAATCCACCCAAGGGGCGTCCATGAATGGAATTTAGCAATATACTTCCTTACAAGGATAGACTAGACAATTGACTCAAACGAGATCTACTCCCAAAGGAGGGATTTTTCATGAGAGAAAATATTGAGGGTCGATATCTTGGTAACACACTCAATGTGATTTTATTGATATCCTCCCAAGAGTTCTTGTCAATAAAATCGCAAGGCTAAAATTGAAAACGCTAGTTGTTATGTTAACAATTAGGTGGGACCTAGTCCAACTAGTAAATGTTCGTACTTCCAAAGGGGGCGTAACATTTATGGGTGTTGGATCACCGTTGAATTTTTACGATTGAGTTATTTATTTAATTCAAGATAAATATTTAAAAGTGCTTTATCATGATTATTTACTTATATATGTTTTGTTTTATTCAAAAATCATGACCCCATCACTTATGAACATCCTAAAAGATAAAACTTTAACTGGTAATAATTATGTCACATGGAAAAGGAAAATTAGGTTGTTGCTGCAAGCTGAAAAACATAAATTTATTCTATCTATTCCTAAGCCACTTGCTCATACTTGTGAATCTAATGGCACAAGTCAAGAGATTCATTTGGTTGGTAAAGTTGCTACTGTTAAGACCCGTAAGAAGGTCAAGAAACAACAGAAGAAAAAGCAACTTGGGCCTACCAAGATAGTAACCAAGATCAAAGGGAAGTGCTCTCTTTGTGGTGAAAAGGGACATTGGAAAAGTAATTGCCCAAAGTCTCAGAACAAGAAGGAACAAGGTAATGTTAATTATCTTGAAACATGTTTTTTGGCAGATTCTACAGATTCTTGGATCATAGACTTTGGAGCCACTAATCATGTTTGTTATTCCTTGCAAGGGTTCAAGGAAAGGAAAAGACTGAATAAAAATGAAATCAACTTGCGTTTGGGCAACGGAACGTTAGTGTCTGCAAGTGCAGTGGGAGATATTAGAGTTAATATTGATTCTAGTAGGCATTTAGAATTGATAGACGTTTATTATGTACCTCAATTTAAGAGGAATTTAATTTCAGTTTCTTGTTTAAATAAATTTGGATATTCGGTTACTTTTAATAAAGTTTTTATTATTAATAAGAATGACAAAATTATTTGCAAAGGTACATTGGAAAACGGTATGTTCTTTTTGCATAGAAATATCTCTCACTCGTTAGACACAGTATTAACGGAACCTAATCATAAAAGAGTAAAATTATCAATAGATGAAATCTACCTATGGCATTTACGCTTAGGTCATATTAACCTTAATAGGATTATTAGATTGGATAGTGACGGACCTTTAAGTGACTTAAAGGTTGATGATCTACCAACTTGTAAATCTTGTTTGGAAGGTAAAATGACCAAAAGGTCGTTCTCGGCCAAAGGCGCAAGAGCCACTGAATGTTTAGGACTAATACACACTGATGTATATGGTCCTATGAGCATTCAAGCTAGAGGTGGATATGAGTACTTTATCACCTTCACAGATGATTACTCGAGATTTGGCTATGTGTATCTCATGAGACATAAGTCGGATGCTTTTGACATGTTCAAAGCATTCAAAGCTGAAGTAGAAAATCAGCTTGAGAAACACATAAAAATCTTGAGATTTGATCGTGGTGGAGAATATCTATCTGGTGAGTTTCAGCAATATCTTATTGATAATGGGATAGTTTCTCAGTTTTCTGCACTAGGTACACCTCAACAGAATAGGGTAGCAGAAAGGAGAAATAGAACTCTTTTGGATATGGTTAGGTCTATGTTAAGTTATTCAACGCTCCCTTTCCTTTTGGGGATATGCTTTACAAACTGCAATATACATTCTAAACGTTGTATCATCTAAGTCGGTTCCTGAAAACACCGCATGAGTTGTGGACTGGGCTAAAGCCTAGTTTACAACACTTAAGGATATTTGGTTGTCCTGCATATGTGTTAAAAGGAAAGACAGAAAAGATGGAGTCCCGTTCGGAAACATGTATATTTATGGGGTATCCAAAAGGAACTAAAGGATATTATTTCTATAGTCTTTCAAATCTAAAAGTATTTGTTTCGACAAATGCTAAATTTCTGGAAAAGGACTATATGAATGATTTTGTGCCCAAAAGTAGAATTGTCCTGAATGAGATGTCAGGAGATACAATTCCACAAGAGGTTTTACAACCTAGCCCAATTGTAAGTTCCACTCCAACACAAAATCAACAACCTACCATTCCTCGTCGTAGTGGGAGGGTTAGTACACAACCCGAGAGATACATCGGTCTGGGAGAATTAGTGGAGAATCTCTTGGACGACGATGATCCCTACACGTATAAGGAAGAAATGGAGGATGTTGATTGTTGCCATTGGCAAAAGGCAATGCAATCTGAGATTGAATTCATGTTCGATAACAAAGTCTGGTCCCTTGTAGACTTGCCTAAAGGGATAAAACCCATTGGGTGCAAATGGGTATACAAGAGGAAAAGAGGTATGGATGGAAATATGGAAACCTTTAAAGCTAGATTGGTAGCTAAAGGTTACATACAGAAAGAAGGTATCGATTACGAGGAAACCTTCTCTCCTGTGGCCATGCTTAAATCCATTAGGATACTCTTATCCATTGCAGCATCTTTAGATCTAGAGATTTGGCAAATGGATGTCAAGACAGCTTTCCTTAATGGAAGTCTTGACGAAAGCATCTACATGATGCAACCAGAAGGATTCATTGAAAATGGCCAAATGGAAAAGGTATGCAAGTTGTAGAAATCTATATATGGATTGAAGCAAGCATTCAGATCCTGGAACATAAGGTTCGATCAAGCTGTGAAAATTTTTGGATTTATTCAGAATCTTGACGAACCTTGTGTATACAAAAGGATTAAAGGCGACAAGTTGGTTTTCCTAATTCTTTATGTTGATGATATACTACTCATTGGAAACGATGTAGGTGTATTGACATCAGTAAAAGAATGGTTAGCAAAACAATTTGATATGAAGGATTTAGGAGAAGCAAGTTTTATTCTAGGTATCCAAGTAATAAGGGATAGAAAGAATAAAATGATTGCATTATCCCAAGCTTCATACATAGACAAAATCTTGTCTAGGTTTTCCATGCAGGATTCCAAGAAAGGTATGCTACCTTTCAGACATGGAATCAAACTTTCTAAGGAGCAAGTTCCTAAGAACAAGCATGAAGAGTTATTCATGAGTAGAGTTCCATATGCCTCGGCAGTTGGAAGTCTCATGTATGCAATGCTTTGCACTAGACCAGATATTTGTTTTGCTGTTGGCATAGTTAGTAGGTTTCAATCGAAACCTGGTCCTGATCACTGAACGGCAGTCAAGCATATTTTCAAGTATCTCAAGAGAATGAGAGATAATATGCTTGTATACTCTGGAGGGGATTTGATTCTCGTTAGGTATACAGATTCTGATTTCCAATCAGATTCTGACTCCAGAAAATCCACATCAGGATCTGTGTTTACTATTGAAGAAGGAGCAGTCATAGGGAGGAGTATCAAGCAATCATGTATTGCTGATTCCACCATGGAAGCTGAGTAAGTTGCTGCATGCGAGGCTGCCAAAGAGGCTGTTTGGCTCCGCCAATTCTTGAATGACTTGGAAGTGGTTCCCAGTGCGAATAAGCATAACACTATCTACTGTGACAACAATGGAGCAGTGGCTAATTCGAAAGAACCAAGAAGTCGTAAGAGAGGAAAACACATTGAAAGGAAGTATCATCTTTTAAGGGAAATTGTATATAAGGGTACATGGGAATGAGAGATATGACACATTTGCTATAGTACAAGTGGGAGATTGTTAGGATTATGCTCAATAGCAAGAGTGTAATAGTGTTTTTGACAATCTATTCATATTAATAATGTGATTTCCGGTTTAACAAATCTTATAGCATTTATAGTTTAATTATTATAATTGTCAAAAGTAAATAATCATAAGGTCAAAAGGCTGTGATAAAAGAAGAATTGTTCGTACATCTAGATATGTATGAGGTAGACACAATTCTTTAGTTAGTCTTGAATAATGTTCACAACTTAAGTTAAAGGTTGGGCACCTTTATCTTGTTAAAGTTGTAGAATTCTTTTACTAGCATTTGAGTGGGATCAAATGTGTTATGATGAGTCTAAAATCATCGGAGGGTCTTCGAGTAAAAGACTCTAATGCACTGGGTGCATTGAACTAGATCACAATGAAATACTTTATCTAGAATCGTCAATAGATAATAGTCTTTTCATTATCAGGACAATTGGAGAGTCTATCTTAATCCTAAGATAAATGATAGACTTATAGTTGCAAGTGGTATCATTTGAGTTATCAATGAGTACGATTATATAGCATAGTCTATCCTCGATAGTTTGGTGATATTCATTTGTTAATCGATAGAGGACTTCATTTATAGATATGGACATCGTGGCTCCATTTATTAAATGAGAGTAGAATATCATCATATGGATGTTTTGAGGTTTTAGATATTGAATCTTAACGTTAAGTTTTTGATAGAGTCTATTGAAACATGGCTTCTAGACAAGTCAAAATATCCAAGTTCAAAATGTGGTCATATGAGTAAATATGGTAACTTTGAGAGCTATAGGCGGTCTATGAGCTCTTGGTGATTACTGATATTCTTCATGAGGATACACCATCTCCAATAAGATTGTCTAGGGTACGAATGAGAAATATTTACTTATTCTATCTTTATTTAAGAGTTCAATTTTAGCTCTTTAGTGGACTGAGTTAAAATTAATAGATCGGACCTAAGTGAATCATTTGTTCATTATGATTAGGTTATGTCTATTGAAGCTTAAATTTAGATGGCCCGCCAAGATCCCCAATCCACACGGACTTGCATAGATCACTTGATATATTCTACCGGACCAATTTATGGGTCCATCTGGAATTGTATTTAATATATTAAGAATATAATTTGCACATGTTTTATTTAATGGGCTGATCAATTATATTAATATATTAATGAAAGGCATGTGGGCTTGTTTCTTTTAGTAAGAATAGGTCTGGTTCACATGTATGCTTTTTAATTAAAGTCTAATGGATTAAATAAAATAAGAAAATAATATTAAGCCCATGTATATGGTGTGGGCGGCAAGACTAGAATAGTAGTCTAAAATATTATTTTATTGTATTGATTGATTAAATGGAAATTAATTAATTTATTAGTTAATCATTTAATTGAGAATCAAAATCTTTTTCTGACTAGGAAATATGTTTCTTAGTAGTATACTATTGTGGTAGTATAATAAATATAAAAGACTTTATTTGGTAAGTAGATAAATAAGAAATTTATTTATTTAGTCAAATAAGGGAGTCTTTTATTGAGTCACAAATACACTAAAGAGTTGGATTAGGGTTTGTATATAATATATATGCATGCGGAATATATATAGATAATATATGCATGAATGCATGCGGAAATATATATACATATATGCATGCGAAATGGAAACATATATATGCATGTTAAAAAGGAGTGCAGATATATATATCATATACATATGCAAGTTGAATTTAAGGAAACTTATATATTATATATGCATGTTAAAGTCATGTGAATATATATGGATTATATAATTAAAAGTTGAATTCGGTGCAAAGCAATATAATATGCGACCTATATATATATTTAAATATATGGCAAGAATGATGGGTCCACGATATATATATATATTCTTTGCATAGAATTAGAAGAACCCTAGGTCTTTGGCTTGAGAATATTATTCTTTCGCTTGAGAAAAATAAAATCCAACTCTAGAGATTAGTGGGATAATTCGGCCAAGAGGAAAAGAGAGAAAAGTTTGTTCTTATTTTGATAGTGCACTAGTAACTTTTATATCAAAAGGTTTTGTGCACAATTTTGAATAAGGTTCACGCGGGTTTCGATCTAACGATTGTGAATTCAAAAGTGACCGGAACATTCTTTGTAATCTCTTGGAATTTATTGTAACTAACGATCAAGAGAAGAGATTTTGATTTCCATCCTTCAGGTATGCAATTCAAAGAAAGGGAGACCACGCTCCTAGGTGATTCACGTTCGTGATTGGATTGGAAGATCTTGCGGATTACCATCGACGCAAGTCAATCGGATCACGCGACAAGAGGTATGTTACTTTTTGATACGTATGTTTAATTAATTAAAGGGTTAAGGTTCAAATATGAAAAAAATATACTAAACTGTACTAAAACCACATTTTAGTCTCGCTTCCGCTGCGTTGACCGTATTTTTCCCTACATATTTCCAAGAATCTGGTACAACAATTTAGGACTAAGCATATTGACATCCATCATCATTTTATAAGAGAACTAGTTGAGAATAAATACATTGTACTTGAACATGTAGGTACAAATGATCAACTAGCGGATCTATTTACTAAACCCTTAGATGCAACTAGGTTTTATACACTTAGTAGATCTATTGGGATATGTCTCGTGACTTGATGTGGTTTGAATATTGACCCCATAAGGGGAACTCAAGCAAAGAGAGCAAATATGCATCCTTGTCACATGCAAAAATTTGAAAAATCTTATACTTCTTTTTTAATTGCTTAAGTATCTTAGTTGTACATATGCTTATATGATATTTTCTTCAATAAGTGTGAACCTTGCTTTGATTGCAATCATGTCATATTTATGTTTAAACATGCATTTTTGAACTAAGAGATATTCATAGGAAGTACTTTTTGAATGACCTACAATGATCTCCATGACATAGTCATTCTTTAAAGGGTTAAATTCATTTTAGTCCCTCTAGTTTGACTTGATAGCCAAACTGGTCCCCCGGTTTTGAGAATTATCTTGACAGGTCCCTGTAGTTTCCAAAAATATGTATTTCAGTCCCTGCTGTCCAATTCTGTTAAGGTTCTGTTAGATCATTAATGGTATAATGGTAAAAGCATGGTTAAAAGCAGGCTAAATAATAATATTATTTAACATTAAATAATATTAAAATAATTAATAAAATATACGAAAACAATTTACAAAACTAAAATTAAAAAATACAAAAATACAAAAACAAATATATAAAAACAAGTTTATTAATTAATTAAAAAACTAAAAATTAAAAATAGATTTAATAATATATATATATATATATATATATATATATATATATATATATATATATCAGATTAAAAATAAATAAATAAATAAATAAAGCAAAACAAAAACCATTTATCACAATTCACAACTCAAACACCCATCTTCATCGATCATCATCATCATCATCTTCATCTTCCACCATATCTCCTACACACCAAATCCACCACAACTCAAACACCCAAACCCTAGCCACCACCACCCCCTAGCCACCGTTGCTACTGAACACCAAAACCATAGCTACCCGCCCTCTTCCTTTGTCACGAATCCCTTTCTCCCCACCGTATTGTGCGGCCACCGTCGAACCAATATCAACTGTATTGCGCGGTCACCGTATCTCGCTTTTCTCTCACATTCTTGATTCAATGACTGAGTCAAAGAGGTACCTTTCTCGAGAAGACCTCCAGCGACACAACAAGCTTGGAGATCTGTGGATCTCTATACAGAGCAAGGTAATCTTAAACTCTATCAGATCCACAATTTTTTTTTTTTTTATAAAGAGATGAATAATGAATTTGGTGGTGGTGGTGGTGATTTGGGTGTTTGGATCATTTGGTTTGGCAATGATGTTGATGGTGGTGGAATTGAGTTTTTTTTTATTTGTTTTTGATTTTATGGTTGCAGATCTTCGAATTTGAGTTTTTTTGGTTTGGTTTGGTTTGTTTATGATTTTTTTAAGAATCCGGTTACTAGGTTTTTGGCTGGGTTAATGGATGAGACAAATATCTTCGAATACTCTCTAGTATGTGTATTTTGGTCAAGCTAATTGGCTTGAAGTTTGTGTTTTTATTGTGATTGGTTGCGTTTTTGTAAAAATCTTGATGATTGTGTTTGATACTTTGATGAGATTGGATCAATTGCTGAAATTAGGTTCTTCTGCTCGCTGTTTGTGGTGGGTTTTTTGGGTTGTTTTTCTAGCAATTTTGGGGTTTGTCTATTGAATGTGTGATGATCTGGTTATTTCCCAAATCAAATTTCTCTTCTATCTAATTGATTCTTGATGGTTTGAGTTGTTACAGGTTGTGAGAAATTCTAGAATCAAAGATAAGAACTGAAGATTGGAAGATAGAATAGATTGAGAGAGAGAGAGAGAGAGAGAGAAAAGAGAATTAGGATTTAGATTGGAAAATAGTAATTCATTAGATTGGATAACATCAGATGTAATTCATTCGTGATGTCGGTTTGAATTTATTTTTTATTTTTTATTTTTTAATTTGGAGATTTTTTTTTTATATTTTTATTTGTTTTATTTTTTAATCTGGAGATTTTTTATATATTTTTATTTGTTTTATTTTTTAATTAGGGACAGTAGGGTCATTTGACCCTTTGACCCTGTCAGAATCAACTTTATTAACACAATTTTTAACAGAAGGACTAAACGAGATAATTCTCAAAACCGGGGGACCAGTTTGGCTATTAGGTCAAACTAGAGGGACTAAAATGAATTTAACCCTTCTTTAAATGACATGCTCAAAATGAAAAAGCATGAAATTCTTATGACTTGCTTAAAAATGAAAAGCATGATTTGATGATTACAAATTCTTAAATGCAAAATTATGTGTGAAAAGCCTATGAGACTCAAAAGATCATATATCCGTTCAAAGGATGTTAAAATCCAAATGTCTCTCTTTCTTTATTTGTTGAACATGGCTACTATCATACGGGTTTCATACCCGGAAAAATCAAATAGGGTGCAAAAAGTCGCTCATGCCTTGTTTAGCTTATAAAGTTGGATATAGTTGCTCATTAAAATTGAAAATTGATAACTCTATATCCTTGCTTAACTCATGGCAAATGGTGAAATTTGTTTGAATTCTACAGGAAACCTTTGTCATTTGCTTTGCCAAATACCATTGATTTTTGGATTTGAATACAACATGTCTTGGCATCTTAATCACACATTTTTCATAAAATAAATCTCTTTGTTTCTCTTCAATTAATTGAGTTGCATAAAGTGGCTTATATGATTATGCAAATGTCTAGTATGCTACTATCTCTCTTTGCTAAATTGACCCGATTGGGAATACTCCTTTGCCTATATCATGACAAAAGGGGGACCAGTATGTAAAGGGAATTGTAGTAGAAAATTCGCTTATTGGGGAGTTTACTAATTGAGGGGGAGTAACCCGTTGAGGGGGAGTAACCCGTTGAAGGGGAGCATTGTATTACACATGCATTGCA
Source organism: Acer yangbiense (assembly GCA_008009225.1). Taxonomy (NCBI): domain Eukaryota; kingdom Viridiplantae; phylum Streptophyta; class Magnoliopsida; order Sapindales; family Sapindaceae; genus Acer; species Acer yangbiense. The sequence goes on from CM017767.1 coordinate 15,306,491, forward strand.
TGATGTTGTGCTTAATTTCTTTAAATGCAAATGCTTGTTTTAATTTCACTTGATCATCTCACATTGCACTTTTATTGGAAAGTGTAGAAACTTTGTTTTGAAGGATTGGTGTCCTACAAGAGATTGCAGACTTGAAGTTTTATCTTTTTAAATCTCTTTGTAATGTAGAAAATCATTGTTGATGTTGTATATATAATTTCGCCAAGCAGCCACATCATAAAAGGAATCAATAAATGTTGATTAACAAGTTGCCACGTCACTCATCGACCAGGTTAAGGGAGAAAACGTGGACCAGTCAGTATGAAAACGTCAAGTCAATAAAATCAAAGGTATGGTCGCCAGAGCTAGATATGTACTCGCCAACGATAGAAACATGGTCGCCGATGGTTAATACCTAGGAGGGGAGATGTTCGCCGCATCAGCGTACTAGGTACGAACCAATTCGACAGAAACACGAAAATAAACCCTAAAATTCCCAGAAGACCCATGATAGCCAGGAGTCATAGGAAAAGGCGGAGAGAAGAAGTCCTAATCCAATACAACATGGGACTCCCAATACAAAACCAAGGGGAAAGTCCTACTACCAACACGGCAAGAATCAAGGGAAAAACCCTAATTAACATGTATAAATAGAACCATCTATCCCATGAGGAAGGGGTTCGAAAACCAAAAGAGAGAAAAGCAATAATTAGAGAGATTTGAGTGTGTAACCGAAACAAAGGAACTATAGTGATATTTTCTTGTCCTCCGGGATGCCGTGGTTTTTTTCCCATTCAAGGGTTTTCCATGTAAATTGGTCTCTTACATGCATTGATTTTCTTTCTTAATTAACGATTGTTTTGATTTAATTGTTGGCCGCGTGGTAATCCAAATTTCACCGTCAACAGTTGACCTTTAGTTTCTATTTTGTTGTGAGGATCAATATGAGTGGTGGTTTTGTCAGGAAATAGCTAAAAGGGGAGATTGTAAGTTCCTCACAGTTTGATTGGCTTATTTCGGTGACAAACCAAAATTGGGGTTTGAATTGTAAGGGTAGTGATGACTCGCTTTTCGTGTCGTTACCAAATCGCGAATTATCAAAAGATATTTATAAATGAATTCTTACGCAATATACTTTTAGTTTTGAAAACTAGTAAAGCGGTAAGCTTAAGATTCGTTCCACAGGGATTAGGTTAGATTAATTGATTTACTATCTAATCTAAGTTAGACTAACTAGTGTGCAATAAAGTAAAAGATGGTTAGATGGATAGTGTGTGGTTTGAGAAACCACCAAACGATGCATGCAAATTAAATTACAAGAAATTAAAGAGAATATGAATGGAGATAGGAATCCAATATAACAACCTAGATAAGAAAATGGATTTAACAATTAATAGGAAATTCTAGGGAAATAATAGAGTAGCTAATGGACTATGAGAAATTCATACATGGCTTCTTTAATGCGCAATCTACACAATCAAGGACCGATCTCTTTCGGAAGTATTGCTTAGACCGTCACTATGAACCCTAAGCAACTTCCCACCGCAACAGTCACCACCAAATATTGGACAGGTGGCGTCTCGGGGATCACCAAGCAGTTAGAATGTCCTTTCACTTGTCAAGTAAGTGGAAGCGCTGAAAGTTGTGTGGTTAAAATTAAAAGCTTACACTGGAAGAATCAACCAATCAATGCAACGCGTGGTGAAAAGAAGAAAGAGGGAGTTAATTACAAAAGGCGCCGAAATCTTAAAGGCATAGATATAAATACTGCTCGCAGAGGCAAACGAAGTAAAAAGAGCAAGTCATTAGCCCAGCTCGAAGTATTTATGGGGGTATTGTTGTATGTATAAATTCGCCAAGTAGACACGTCACCAAAGGAGTCAATAAATGATGAAGAAAAGGTTGCCACGTCACTCGTTGACCGGGTCAAGGGAGAAAATGTGGCCAGTCAGAATGTCAACGTCTCAAATCAATAGTTAAAGGTGTGGTCGCCAGAGCTAGATATATACTCGCTAAAGGTAGAAACGTGGTCGCCGAAGGATAATACCCAGGAGTGAAGGTGCTCGCTGTATCAGCATACTGGGCCCAAAGCGACTCGGCAGAAACACAGAAATAAAACCCTAACCTCTAGAAGACCCATGGCAATAAGGAATCATAAAAAGGAAAAGAGATAGAGCATATCCAGATCCATGACAACATAAGAATCCTAGTACGAATCAAAGGGGGAATACTACCACCAACACGGCTAAAAACAAGGGGAAACCCTAATTAACATATATAAATAGAACCATCTATCCCATGAGGAAGGGGTTCGAAAACCTAGAGAGAAAAAGAGCAATTGTATGAGAGATTTGAGTGTGTAACAAAGCAATAGAATCGAGTATTATCTTTCTGCCCTCTGGGGCGCCGTGGTTTTTTCCCATTCAAGGGTTTTCCACGTAAAAACTGTCTCTTGCATGCATTCTTGATTTTCTCGTTTTAAACTGAATTAATATAACTATTGAGTGCGTGGCAATCCAAATTTCACCGTCAACAATTGGCGCTAGAAGGAGGGGGTTATATAACAGAAACTTCGAGGAACCCTTGCGAATTGAAGAATATGAACAACGACAGTGACAGAGATGGTAACTCCAGCGGAGATCTAATTGTTGATCCAATCGCACCGACGGGAGATAGGGCGGTGGAGATCGGGGAACAATCGGCGGCAATACCAGGAACTAGGGCAGCTGACCCCGGGGTTCTGCAGCACTTTCAAACTGCATTGATAAACCTAATCAGCGAGGCTAGCAAAATAGGGCTTTCGCTGCCCTTAGGGTTGGGAATTTCTTCTCCTTACGAGTTAACCACTCCCGGAATCCGTCCACCCGGAAGACTACGGTCGGAAGTTGACATTGCAACCCCTGATGCTCAAGCAAAACAATACACTGAAGAGACTCCCCAGGATCACCCTGAGGATTTCGAAGGGGGAAAACAAAGGAAGGGAAAAGGTGTGATGAATGAAGAATCTAGGGAGGAACGAGACCAGATACGAACACATGGGGTCAATTCTAGCGACACTTACCAAAGGAACCAGCGGAGACACCGTTCTATCTCGTCTGAAGATAAGAGTCCTCGTCCACGAAAGGAATTACGATCCAAAAGAGCACGGCGAAGGAGATCCGAAAGCACAGAAGATCGAAGGAGCCCGGATGGTAGAGGCAATCATGGGAGAATGACAATCAAAAGCAGACTCGATCCAGAAGGAGAACCAACTGGCCAGCGAGATGTCACCATACAAGAGCTATCAAGAATGGTTTTAGCGATGGCACAAAAATATGGTCGTAACGTATCTTCGGATGATGAATCAGATAGCCCATTCATCGATAACAATGCTCGCACCCAATTTCCAGACACATTTAGAATGCCAACCATTGAGCAGTATAAGGAGAACAGGGATCCGAAGGAACATGTTTGCCGATTCCGTAATATCATGGCCCAGTATTCATCTAATGACGGGCTGTTGTGCCTGACCTTCCCGTAAACATTTGGCGACCTTGCCTCCAGGTGGTTTGGAAGACTCCCAAACGGAAGTATAAGCAGTTTTTCGAAGCAAAGCATTTATAAGGCAATTCATGGGGAGCGTCCAGAGAAGAAAATCACTCGCTCACCTATCAAACTTGAAGCAGGAGCGCAATGAGTCAATCAAGAAATACCTGGCAAGATTCGGGAAGGAGGTTGCTCAAATTGAGGACGCCAGTGATGTAGCTGTGATCGCCGCTTTCACCAATGGGTTACAAAGTGGGCAATTATCTTTTGACCTACGAAGAGAGAGACCGAAAACTTATAAGGAAATGATGGAGATAGCTGGCGACTATGCATTGGCAGAAGAAGAAGAAGAAGTAGCACAAGGGGGTAGCTACGTACACGGACACAAGCCCGACTCAAAATCAGATCACAATGATGATAAAAAGACGCAATCACGCGATTGCCAGAGAGACGAGAAAGGCCAAAAGGGACATCCAAGAGAAAGCAAAGGAAACGCTCGAGCCAATAGGTTTCGAGGAAGGTACGACCATTACACCCCTTTAACCGGCGATCAGGAAGAAATACTTTATGTGGTAGAAGACAAAGGACTTGCTAAATACCCTCGACAGCAATCAGCAAATTCCAGGAAAGATACTACCAAATACTGTCGATTTCACAAAGATCATGGGCATGAAACTTCAAAATGTTTCCAGCTGCGTGATCACATTGAAAGCTTGATCAGAGATGGGCACCTGAAGGACTTTGCTTTGAGAGGGGACAACCAGGGTGGTCGCCAGAATAACCGCCAAGTAAATGGGCAGGAAAGGAAGAGTCCAAGAAGAAACAGCCCTAACGCCACTATAAACACAATTTTTGGCGGACCTCATACTGGGAGAAGTAATCGAGAAAGGATGTCAGAAGTCCGAGAAGTAATGTATGAAAGCAGAAGCATGGAGATTAATTCTGTGCAAAGAAACCCTAAGAAAGGAAGAGAAGGGCATGATCCCATAACATTTACAGCAGAAGACTCAGACGGAATTGATGCAAAGCCTAACGATGCAATCGTAGTGGGGGTTCGAATAGCCCATAGGGATGTCTTCCGGGTAATGATTGACAACGGAAGTTCAGCTGATATTTTAAGTGCTAGGGTATACGATGAGTTGCGGCTGGACAGAAAAGATCTTGAACCTTTCCATGTGCCGTTGAAAGGTTTCGGGGGTGCAGAAGTGAGATCATTAGGAACTGTGAAGCTGCCGGTGAGGTTCGGTACAGCGCCATGCCGGTGAACAATCCTGCTGGACTTTGTTGTAGTCGACATCCATAATTGGCCGTATAATGCTTTGTTTGGTAGACCGTTTCTCAACAAAGCTCGAGCCGTCACTTCAACCCACGCGTTAAAAGTAAAATTCCCCACAGAATTTGGAGTTGGAGAATTGAAAGGGTCACAAGAGATGGCACGCCGCGCCAACCTATCAATCTTTAAGGATAAGGCCGGGATGGAGACCTTAAGCATATTCGAGGTGGACAAAGAAGTGCAGGAGGATAATCCAGAAACTTTTGAATTGGACCCAAGGGACAAAACGAGCAGAGAAAAGGAGGAGCTGACTAAATCGATTGTTTTAAACAAAGCTGAACCGGACAAAACAGTCAAGATTGGGGCAAGACTGACCGAACAAGTTAAGAGAGATGTGACAAACTTGTTAAGAGAATACAAGGAGATTTTCGCTTGGAGCCATGAAGACATGCCAGGGATTGAAAGAAGCGTGATTTCACACAACCTGGCTACAAATGAAAAATGCAAACCAGTAGTGCAAAAGAGGAGAAGCTTTAACCCATAGAGAAGTGCGGCAATAAAAGAGGAGGTGTCTAAGTTACTCGCCGCAGGATCAATCAGAGAGGTTAAGTATCCGGAGTGGGTAGCGAATGTAGTTCTGGTGAAAAAGAAGAACAGCCAATGGAGGATGTGCGTCGACTTCACCGATTTGAACAAAGCCTGCCCCAAGGACAGTTTCCCACTACCAAGAATTGACTAGCTGGTCGATGCAACATCTGGACATGAAACGTTGAGCTTCATGGACGCATATTCAGGATACAACCAGATAAAAATGCACAAGCCAGATGAGAAAAAAATAGCGTTCACCACAGATCAAGGATTATACTGTTACACAGTCATGCCATTCTGTTTGAAAAACGCTGGAGCAACTTACCAGCGCTTAGTCAACAAAATGTTCGCCGGGCAAATAGGAAGAAATATGGAAGTGTATGTCGACGATATGCTAACAAAAAGCATCACAGCGGATAAGCATATAGATGACCTAAGAGAGACATTCGAGGTGTTGGTGAGGTATGGAATGAAATTGAATCCGGCAAAATGTGTGTTCGGCGTACCATCTGGAAGATTTCTAGGATATCAAGTGCATCAAAGAGGAATAGAGGTGAATCCTGAAAAAATCCAAGCACTGGCAGAAATGGTCTCTCCAAGAACTTTGAAAGACGTCCAAAGACTCACGGGATGCCTGGCATCGCTGAGCAGGTTCATAGCTAAATCAACGGATCGATGCCTACCATTTTTTAAAGCCTTAAAGAAAGGAAAGGGAGTCGAGTGGAATGAGGATTGTGAAAGAGCATTCCAGGCCTTGAAAGATTACCTTGGGTAGGCACCGCTGTTATCAAAGCCAGAAACAGGAGAAACACTGTATATGTACTTGTCCGTTTCTGAGGCAGCCACAAGCTCCGTACTGGTAAGACAGGAAAAGGGGATCCAGAAACCGATATACTACACCAGTAAAGCAATGTTACCAGCCGAAATAAGGTACTCGCCGACCGAAAAAATGGCATTCGCTCTAATAACAGCGGCAAGGAAGTTAAGGCCATATTTCCAAGCTCATAAAATCGGAATATACACCAATTGCCCACTGAAACTAATCCTGTAGAAACCAGAAGTATCCGGTCGATTAACGAAGTGGGCGATCGAGTTAAATGAATTCGATGTAGAGTATCTCCCAAGGACGGCAATTAAAGCTCAAGCAGTGGCAGACTTTGTAGCAGAGTTCACCGAGCCAAGTATAGAGGTGGCGAGAATGATGGTGGAGCAAAATCAGAAAGTATTCAAATGGCAACTCCGCGTTGATGGCTCGTCAAACACGCACGGCAGTGGGGCAGGGGTAGTAGTGTCAACTCCGGAAGGAGATTCAGTCGAATGTGCCTAGCGTTTTAACTTCAAAGCAACTAATAATCAAGCTGAATATGAGGCACTCATAGCAGGCTTAAAGGTTTGCACTGTCCTAGGAGCAGATGAGGTAGAAATCTTCAGCGACTCTCAAGTTGTTGTTAATCAGGTGCTAGATGAATACCAGGCGAGAGATGAAAGCTTGATCACCTACCTAGAGCTAGCAAGGGAGCTACTGGAAAGATTTAAAGAATACAGAATTATTCATGTCCCGAGAGAAGAAAACGAGCAGGCTGACGCATTGGCTAAGTTAGCATCCGCCACAATCAACATCTGGCCCAAAACTATCTCTATGATCCGCCTATTATAGCCGAGTATAGTCAGATCAAAGGAAGTGGGGGCAGTTTTTGGTGAGAGGAACAGCTGGGTCACACCAATCCAAGAATATCTCGTCAATGATGTACTCCCAAGTGACCCATTGGAAGCAAAACGGTTGAAGTACAGAGCTACAAGGTATTCAGTGCTCAATGGAGAACTGTACAAAAGGGGGTACTCAAGGGCACTGCAGAGATGTGTCGGGCCTGAAGAAGCAGAAGGTATCCTGAGAAGCATACATAGTGGAAACTGTGGGAACCACACTGGGGGTGTCAGCTTAGCCCACAAAACATTAAGACAGGGTTTTTATTGGCCAACACTATTCACCGACGCCAAAAGAGTGGCAACGAGATGTGAGGCGTGTCAAAAGATTGGCAATAACATCCGCCAACCACCTGAACTCTTGAAGAGTATTACCTCGCCTTGGCCATTCGCCATGTGGGGAATTGACTTGATCGGCCCAATGCCAACAGCAACTGGAGGAGCAAAGCACGCTATAGTAGCTGTGGATTATTTTATGAAATGGGTAGAAGCCGAACCATTGGTACATATAACAGAAGCAAACACTATAAGCTTTGTGAAGAAAAATATCCTGTACAGATTCGGGATACCAAACACTATCATCACGAACAATGGGACCCAATTCGAAGGTAAGAAATTCAGGGAGCTGTGCGACAAGTACGGCATTAACAACTACTACGCCTCCCCAGCACATCCATAAACGAATGGCCAGACTAAAGTAGTGAACAAGATCATAAAACACAACCTGAAAGCTAAGTTGGCAGCAAAAAAGGGGAGCTGGGCAGATAAATTACCACAGGTACTCTGGGCATATCGAACCATAGAAAGGGGTTCAACAGGTCAGACCCCATATTCCATGGCATATGGGGCTGAAGCTGTCATTCCTGTGGAAACAGCATTCTCTTCACCAAGGGTACAGCTCTTTCAACCAGAACTCAACATTGATATGCTAAAATGCGGTCTGGATGAGTTAGAAGAAAGAAGAGAGCGCGCACAAATAAGGAATACTGCATACCAACAGAGGGTAGCCAGATACTACAACTCACATGTGCGTGAAAGAAGGTTCTCGCTTGGCGACTTAGTGCTGAAAAGGGTGAACCCAGGAACAAGAGACAAAGCTGCAGGGTCACTCGCAGACAAATGGGAAGGGCCTTATCAAATTACAGGCATAGCTGGTCACGGGGCATATCGCATTACTCGAGAGGGTTTAAGCGAACTACCTCGTCCATGCAATGCGCAGTACTTGAAGATATATTACCCTTGATTTTTCATTACTTTTAGGATTTATTTCAATCTTTTTATTCTTAGACAGTTTTCATTTTAGCAGTTTTATCTGTGACTATGTTAACGAGTTGCAGGAAGTATTCAATAAAGAGTAATTTATTACTGAAGATTCGTGATTTGACTTGCCAGTCACAAAGGGCATTCGTCGTCATGCATCACTACCATTGCGTACAGATAAATCTCGTACTCGCAGCAAACTGGCGAGAAAAATAAAATCCCAAGTTATAGAAATTGGCAATCGCCATTACGGGAAAAGTAAAATCCCTAAAAAGACAAGCAAAAAGTATGAGGGAGACGTCCCAATAATATCCTAAAACTCAGCAATGGCAGCTAACTAAATAACATGTTAAAAACTTAGTGTATGGTCGGATACGTCCTGACAAACACTGAATACGCCGAAACTCAGCAATGGCAGCTGAATAAAGCTGTAAAATATGCTAAAAACTTGGTGAAAAACTAAGTAAGCCGAAAACTCAGCAAGGCAGCTGAATAAAGCTGTAAAATATGCTAAAAACTTGGTGAAAAACTAAGTAAGCCGAAAACTCAGCAATGACAGCTGAATAAAGCTGTAAAATATGCTAAAAACTTGGTGAAACACGCAGCTGAACAAAAATAGAGCTAGAGGAGTTGTAAAATAATTTATAGAATCAAAAAGTCATTTACACTCAAAGGTTCAAGAAAGATATAAATATTTACAATTGAAGACCTAATCTCAACTAGCTGCAGGAGGTCCCTCGCTGTCTTCCTCATCTTCGATCTCCTCTTCAGAAGGCCAGGTAATCTCTTCGTCCCCATCCGGTATAAAAGGTCCATAATCCCTACCGGCAATAGGACCCAAATCAGGTTCAGCACCAGAACCAGAAAAGCTGCCCTTCTAGCCGGAGTAGTAAGTGTTGAAAACACACCTACTGGGAATTTCTAAATGCATAGGATGAGGCTCAGTCCTGTTATAACGGTAGTGGGCTTTCCATCGTTTTATCTGATCTTTAATCGAACCCACTCCGCTGGCTATATGCTGTTTAAGAGACCTGTCAAAGCGATTTAAAGCCTTTTCATTCGAATGGTCCTTCATGGCGAAGAACTTCTTCGACTGCCTCATGCCCTGTTCAAATTCAGGCAGTAAAAGCGCATCATAGGCAGGGGATCTCTTGAAGCCATCAACTGCTTCAACCTCCAGCACAGCTTTGAGATTATCGAAGATGAGTTCACGCGAAGACAACTGATTGCGTAAGTCCAGCGCCTCATGCTCAGCTTTTTCCTTAGCCTCCTCAGCCACCCGCTCAGCCTCCAAACATTCTACGAATCTCCTCCTCAGCAGCAGATAGTTTTTCCTCGGCAGCCAGTTGAGCAGACAGATGGCCATCAGAAGATTCTTGTAGCTGAGCTAGCTGTTGAGCGTAGGATTCTTCAGCAGTAAGCTTCTCAGCAGCCAAAGTTGAAGCCTGCTCGCGCAAACGTTTAATCTCCCGGGAAGCTTTGTTCCCATACTTGTAGGTATCAGCCAACTCAGACATCATCTGAAAAAGAAAAAACAGCCAAATAAGGAAGAATATATGAAAGAGAGACATAGATTTATGGCGAGAGGCTTACCAAAGAGTGGCAGTTGAAGAAAAATTCCATCTTCTTGATGCAAGATTTGCCTTTGACATGCTCCCAGCCCTCACCTATGTACACATCATTATTAATCAGGTGCGCACAAATTTCGGTAGCCGAAAAATCAGATAGAGACATGGTCCCTTCATCCGCTTCTGCGGGCCCTACGGGAGGGGCTTCATGGGTAAAACCTAAACCAGAAGTAGAGGTCCCAGGTTGCTTCGAGGGTCCTGGCCGATCAACCGACTCTGGCTGGCTAGACGGCCTAGGCTGATCTGAAAAAGCATTTGACTCGCCCATGGCCACCGGAGGAGAGGCTGTTCGAGGTGGGGTAGAAGCAGGGATATGTAATTCGTTAACCTCCTCAGGGGGAGGCACCGCTGCATCAATCCCCTCAACAGGCCCCTCGCGAGCAGCCATCTGAGTAGGGGGAGTCTCTCTAATAGTTGGCTCGTCAGCTCCCTCATCGTCCGAAGAAACGACATACTGCACTACCCTAGATGCCCGCTTAGGGGGTCGAGCAGCATGATCAGGGGTACCCTCAGCTGGGCGTTTACCTCTACCAGCTCTGGGGATTAGATCACTTACAGGATCAAGAGGAGTCTCAGGGACATCCGCGTCAAAAGTAGGGATGTCATTGACCCCTCATGAAGCACCCACTTTATCTTTACCTTTACGGCTGGGGGTAGCAGCAACATGAGCATTCGCAGGAACCTCTGCACGAATAGGGGGCTCCCCCGATTCGACACCTCCCCCAATAACATCACCAGCCTCCTCGCCATCCGAGGGATCTTCGCCATCCGGGCTAGCAATTCCCTCATTGGCCAAACCAGCAGCATGTCTTTTACTGGCAGCTTCGGAATTCTTTACTGCCCGGGCTTGTAAGTCACAAACGGTGTCAAAATCACTCACTGCAAGAAAAATAAACCAAGTATCACTAACAGAATAAAAAGAAGCGGTAATACGAAAGGAAAAAAAAATGGATAAACTTACGACGAGGTAGCCTAGCAGGTAGGCGTGGGAAAATCCATTCTTTGATCATTTTTTCCTCATCCAAGAGGAAGGATCTATCCCTCAAGTTTAACGGTAGGACGGCCGCCGCGGCAAGGTGAGAGATCTCCCCATCTAGCAAAACAGGGATTGCCTTCGACCAGGCTTCAGGAGATGTGAAGTGCCTGGGAACTTTCTTCGCCGAAAGGTTACGGTGACTGCTGGCTGGCACATCTCGGCCCCACTCTCCACCAGCAAAAAAACAACTGTTTTTCCACCTCTTGTTTGAAGTGGGAAAACCCCATATAAAACCTTTCTTCTTATTGTCACCTGAAATCTCCACCTGACCAGGGTTCGCCGCACCCTCAGGGATCCAGTTCTCTACAGGTGAAGAGAGAAGGAAATACGTGCCACCATTGCCCGCCTGTCTTAACGTGTAAAAATGACGGATCTCGCGAGGTGTAGGGGGCCCATAACCTTTCAACTTCCACATTAGGCACAGGCACATCAGTATCCTATAACTGTTTGGGGCGAGTTGTGCCGGCGCAATTCGGGCCTCCGTGAGGAACCTGGCGATGAAAGGCTGAAGGGGAAGGGTTACCCCACAGCTGAGCATGGCGCCATAAATAGCGACCGCATTCTCGGGGGGATTCCAGACGGCTCGATCACCAGGTAGCATCAAGGTCACCGAGTCTGGAATATCGAAGCGACTCTTGTACTTGAGGAGCTCGCCCTCGCCAACCATATTAACTTCCGTATCAATAGAGCACGGATGATCTAACGAAAAATACAGCCTATCTCGTTGATGAGCTTCAACGTCAAAATCAATAGTCATCTGCGCATCCAGTAGGGACTCACGAGGAGCCCTAGAGGCGCGTCGTTTGCTGCCACTTGATTTAGAAGACATCGGCATCGCTGGAGAATCACTAATGGAGGACGAAGGAGAAATATTAGGGATAAAATTATCTTCAGAAGATGGAACGAAAACAGAAAGTGGAACCGGAGAATCCGGGCGAAAATTGCGAATCAAAGATTCAATTTTGTCCGCAGTGCATTTATCACCAAGCTCTATAGCTTGCATCATCTGATTAAAAAGAGCAGAACGCAAGGAGGGATCCATGAAAACTCACCAGAAAAACCCTAGGTTCGAAGGATGAGCAAGAAGATTGGGAACGTCGAGTTGTAAGCACGATCGATTTCGAGGCAAGCCGTCCGACAGGGAAACGAAATGGAAGAAATTCGTGGCCGAAATTTCTGAGGGAGATGAAGGAACTCTGTTTTGAGAGAAGGAGAAAATAGAAAAATAAATTGAGAGAGCAAAGTGAGGAAGAAGAAGCGATCGGGCCTTAAAAAGAGGGAATTTTGAAATTAAAAAAGAATAAAAAAAGGGGGGAGGAAATCAAATAAGAGATATGCAATTAATGTGAGTGACGGCCATAGTAACCAGCCGCAACAGTCACCACCAAATATTGGACAGGTGGCGTCTCGGGGATCACCAAGCAGTCAGAATGTCCCTTCACCTGTCAAGTAAGTGGAAGCGCTGAAAGTTGTGTGGTTAAAATTAAAAGCTTACACTGGAAGAATCAACCAATCAATGCAACGCGTGGTGAAAAGAAGAAAGAGGGAGTTAATTACAAAAGGCGCCGAAATCTTAAAGGCATAGATATAAATACTGCTCGCAGAGGCAAACGAAGTAAAAAGAGCAAGTCATTAGCCCAGCTCGAAGTATTTATGGGGGTATTGTTGTATGTATAAATTCGCCAAGCAGACACGTCATCAAATGAGTCAATAAATGATGAAGAAAAGGTTGCCACGTCACTCGTTGACCGGGTCAAGGGAGAAAATGTGGCCAGTCAGAATGTCAACGTCTCAAATCAATAGTCAAAGGTGTGGTCGCCAGAGCTAGATATATACTTGCCAAAGGTAGAAACGTGGTCGCCGAAGGATAATAACCAGGAGTGAAGGTGCTCACTGCATCAGCATACTGGGCCCAAAGCGACTCGGCAGAAACACAGAAATAAAACCCTAACCTCTAGAAGACCCATGGCAACAAGGAATCATAAAAAGGAAAAGAGATAGAGCATATCCGGATCCGTGACAACATAAGAATCCTAGTACGAATCAAAGGGGGAATCCTACCACCAATACGGCTAAAAACAAGGGGAAACCCTAATTAACATATATAAATAAAACTATCTATCCCATGAGAAAGGGGTTCGAAAACCTAGAGAGAAAAGAGCAATTGTATGAGAGATTTGAGTCTGTAACAAAGCAATAGAATCGAGTATTATCTTTCTGCCCTCTGGGGCGCCGCGGTTTTTTCCCATTCAAGGGTTTTCCACGTAAAAACTGTCTCTTGCATGCATTCTTGATTTTCTCGTTTTAAACTGAATTAATATAACTGTTGAGTGCGTGGCAATCCAAATTTCACCGTCAACAAAAGAGAATATGAATGGAGACAGGAATCCAATATAACAACCTGGATAAGAAAATGGATTTAACAATTAATAGGAAATTCTAGGGAAATAATAGAGTAGCTAATGGACTATGAGAAATTCATACATGGCTTCTTTAATGCGCAATCTACACAATCAATGACCGATCTCGTTCGGAAGTATTGCTTAGACCATCACTATGAACCCTAAGCAACTTCCCACCGCAATGCCTAACCGATTAAGGAAAGGGGGTCACGGTGGAATCTGTTTGTGACGATCAAATGGCCCAGGCAATCGGGGTGATATCCCCACTAACAACCTATCATATTCACTATGTGCTATAATCAATCAAGTCTGTCAATAACTTAATCAATTTTATCACAAATAATCCTACAACAGATTATAATCAACAAGTGTGTTGATACTCATTTAATCACATAAGTGCAAGATCTAATTAAAAAGTAAATAAAACTATAATCATGCAAACATAATATTCAAAACTTTAATAAATACTCATGCCCAAAAAGTCTCTCAAATCATCCCCTAAAATGGAGGTTTAATTACACATAATTACAAACAAGAAAATGAAGTAAAATGTAGAGAAATCACTCTTGGGTCTCTCTTGTAAGCTTAATCCTTCCTTGAGCTTCTTTGCTTGAATTTTGTGCAAATAGTGGGTGTTGAGGATGTGTTTAGATAGGTAGAGTCATATGGAAAGTGACAAAGGAAAGGTGTGGAGAAAATGGATAGAGATGAGTGTTTATGGTGAGGTAATCTAAGTGTTTATTGGAGAGGAGAATGGTGGGATTAGGAATGGTGAAGAAAGGAGGTTTGTTGATTCAGAAGAGTTGTCAAGAGTTTTCTAAAAAGGGAAAATGGTGATGAATTTATAGGCTTTTCAAATTAGGTTATGGGTGGTAAATTACCAAAACCCCCTGACCATGGCAAATTACCATTTAGTCTAAAAGAGGGGTGCATTACGTACTTTTCCCACCTATCAGAATTGAACACTGATGTGGTCGCTGTTTGTGTTCAATGGCGACACTAGGGCGACCACAAATGGCGACTCAATCTGGGCCAAAAACACTCCTTGTTGCCATGGCGACATCGAAATGCAAACCGTGACATCGATTTACGCGGTTTGGGGAAAGTGGCGACCAAGGGGAGATGAAGGCGTGAAGATTCGATCGTGATTGGAGGAGTTTTGGGGCGCCATGAGATTGAAGATCGAGATGACGTCATCATCGCCGTCATTTTGGGCCGTCATCGCCGGAGGTGGGTCTTGGATCTCCGGAACGGCGACGGTTGCAGCTAGGGCTTGAAGACGCCATGGCTGGTCTGCAAGCGTGAAGAGGAAAGAGGTTGAAGAAGAAGATGGGGTGCATTCAGTAGGGGCGAGGATGCACTCAGCTGCATCACTTTTGTCTCTATGGGGGTGTACTTAGCAGCTAGTTGGGGTGCAATCAGCCTAAAGTAATTTGTCTATTCTGGGGTGGAATTAGAACAAGGCAGGGGTTCACATGGGCTGCCACTTGAATTACTTGGGCAACGCGTCTGGGCTGCTTGGGCCATGCGTTGGGTCACTCGTTTGGGCCTAACTAGATCTGGTTGCCTTTGTTGAAACGCACAGCATGAATGGACTTGGGCTTACGTTTTGGGCTAACATTGGACTTGTGTCTTGGGCTCCAATTTGGGCCACACCTGATCTACCCATTTGTGAAACGCAGCGTTTCATTGCTGCGTGGGCTGCATGTGTGTTGCGTGGCAATTTACCAAATGCTCCCTCATATCTTATAAAATCACAACATCTTCAATCTTCTCTCAGTAATTACATTTGTGCCCCTATTTCTCCAATATTACTTCAATGCCCTTGAGCTCTATAAATACCTGAAAACACTTAATTTATACAATTAAATCACGGGATATTGCCTGAGAATCAAGCATAAAGAGATGGAAGTGAGGCCAAAATCGTACCAATTTTGGTCCGATCAAATACCCCAAAACCTATCTTTTGCTTGTTCTCGAGCAAAACAAACATAAGCACTCATGGTAATGTGTCTAAATATCATTCAATCAACATTTAAGTACCAACTCATTGAAAAAGACTCAAAAGTCAGAATTCGACTTGCAAAACCAAAAGTGAAGAGATTTTACCAACGTTGTGCTCATTAGGAAAAATATACATGTAAGATATGATAAATGAAGATTAAAGTCATGCCACTCTAAGTACACATTGCACGCAACGCGATCCTACATTCAAGAAGCTAAAGTTTCAAAACTAGAGTGCCATTAGGAAAAGAATATAATTCGCCTCGACATCTAATCCTCACCGGATTCCCTCATTTTCGCACAGATTCCTAGGTTTCACTCACAATCCATATGCAATATGAGTTTATGTTCAACATATCAAATATAATTGCACATGATCATTTTAAAACACAATTTCTAAAAATTTGTCTCATGGATGGAATTGAAATCCATGAACCGGAAAGAACATGCATCAACCAAAATTTCCAAAGTGGACATCCTTAAAGATCAAATAGGCCTTTTAATTTGGTTGTAATAGGGCCTAAGGTGAGTGGTGAGTCAATAAATAGAAAGAATTGAAAGCAAACACCCAATGATCACACTAAGGCATACATTCTAAGTTAAGCACAATTCGCTCATTACATCTTGCATAATCTACATTTTGGCGTCTAGGCTTACAATTTACTATGTGCATTTTCTACTCTTAATTCTATTTGAGTAGCTTATTTAATTCCTCATAATTCATCTAGGCACTTTGTGCCTCATTCATTTTTTTCTTTTCTTTCTTTCACATTGCTTTTCTTTTCTTTTATTTGCTTGTCTTTTCTTTTCTTTTCAAGCATTGCATTTCATCTTTTTAATGTGTTTGCACATACATATTTGCCTAGGTACACGCCTTACATTTTAATACTCCTCAAAGCTTACATTCAACCCCTAAGCCGTAGCAAACCATTTGGTACAAGGTAAGTCTAGTGTTAAGGCTATATGGTTTATGTTGATATGGTTCATGAATGAAAAGTGTAAGGTCTCATTTGTTGATTGGCTCATTTCGTGGATAAACCACAATTAGGGTTCATTGTAAGTGTAGCTTAGGTATTAGGTTCAAGTGCAATGCCCTTTGAAGATCTCATCATTGATAAGCACCAAAGGTAATTTCTAAGTGCTTACTTGCATTTGAAGAGATAGTTGCACACACTCACAAACCATGCATACGTTTAATTCTTGTATGTTGTGTGTCTAATTTGTGTGCATTAATGTTCATTAATCTCTCTTCTTGCATGTTTACATGATTGCATTTTGTATGTCCAATGCCATGTCATGCATGGGCTAAGGATGACATTGTTTGCAAAGGGCGCTGTTCAAAGTGCTCTACAGAAGCGCTTTTTGAACAACGCCCATCTCAGACCTGATGGAAAATGGTTTTTAGTTAATCAGACCTGATGCATTTTTGTAAAGGCGCTGTACGGTCGCTGTTCAAAAGCGATGTATGTACAGCGCCTATCTGAAACCCAAGAGGATCAGAATTGTGGCGCTGTTTAGGCGCTTTATAAAAGCGCTCTACGAACAGCGCCAATGAAGAATGTTCTTCATTTTTCAAGGTAGGCGCTGTACAAGTCACTCTACATACAGCGACCTGTACAACGCCCAAGGCAAAAACAAGGGAACTTATCAAAATGATGCCACTTCATTTTAACACCCTATATATTTGCCTCTTTCATCTTAGGTCATTTTTAGAGAGTTCAAAAGCATATTTTTACTTAGCATATTTTGTAGGGAAAAATACATGCACGCAACGGAAGCGAGACTAAAATCAGTTTTAGTATAGTTTAAAATTTTTCCAAAAAGTGAACCTTAACCCTTTAATTAATTAATATACATCTAAAAGATATCGTACCTTTGTCGCATGATCCGATTGACGTTGCGTCGATGGTAATCTGTAAGATTTTCCAATCCAATCATGAATGTGAATCACCTAAGAGCGTGGTCTCCCTTCTCTTTGAATTGTGTACCTGAGGATGGATAACAAAAACTTTTTCTTTTTCGTTAGTCACTAAACCTCCAAGAGATAACAAAGAACGTTCCTGTCACTTTTGAATTCTCAATCTAATGATCGAAACTCGCGTGAACCTTAATCGAAGTTATGCACAAAGCCTATTGATGTATAAGCTACTGGTGCACTATCGAAGTGAAACGTTCTCTTCTCTCTTTTTTTCTCTTGGCCGAATTCTCACACTAATCTCTAGAGTTTGATTTTATTTTTCTCAAGCAAAAGAAAATAACTCTCAAGCCTTTCAATTAGGGTTCACCCAATTCCTTTTGCCCAAAATAATATATATATATATAGGCCGAATTCTTTTCTTAACATATATTATATGTTAGGCGACCAGATGCCATATTAATCACACACACACACACACACACACACACACACACACACACACACATATATATATATATATATATATATTAGGCGACCACTTGCCAAATAAATAATGGCTCATTCTTGAGTGTAACATGACACCATACAATTTTAAAAAATAGTATGTGATCACATATGATTACATGTGATCATAAATATATATAATGTTGTTGCATACAAATTGCACGTGATCACGCAATTAAATTATTGTGATCGCATGTTAGAACATACAATCACATATTAGCTAATGTGGTTGTACCAAAGAAGATATGATCATAGTTAAAAAAAATTTCGTTGCATCATGTAACATTGCACCCAATGGCAGCCCATAAATAATATATATATATATATATATATATATATATATATATATATATATATATATATATATATATATTATATATATCTGGTGCGTTATAAATATATATATATTCCGGCTAATTGCCATATATATCTCATATATATCTATATATTGAGGCCGAAATCCTTTACCATGTAGGATTTGTGTCTTTTGACTTAAATCCTAACCCTAAGTAGATTTCCTTAGAATTTCAAACCCTAATCCAACTCTTTAGTGTATTTGTGATTATATCAAAGACTTCCTAATTTGACTAGATAAATAAATTCTCTTTATTTATTTACTTACCAAATAAAGTCTTTAATATTTATTATACTACCACAATAGTATACTACTAAGAAACATATTTCCTAGTCAGAAAAAGATTTTTCTTTTTAATTAAATAATTAATCAATCAATTAATTAATTTCCATTTAATCAATTAATAAAAATAAAACAATATAATATTATATATATCTCGGCCATGTGACATATATATTAATATATCTATATATTGTTTTTCTATTTTATTAAATCCATTGGACCTTAATAAAAGGCCCACATGTGAACTAGACCCATTCTTACTAAAAGAAACAAGTCCACATGCCTTAATACAATTCTAGATGGACCCATAAATTAGTCCGGTAGAATATATCAAGTGATCCATGCAAGTCCGTGTGGATTGGGGATCTTGGCGGGCTTATCTAAATTTAAGCTCCAATAGACATAAACCAATCTCAATCAACAAATGATTCACTTAGGTTCAATCTATTAATTTTAGTTCATTCCACTAAAGAACTAAAATTGCACTCTTAAATGAAGATAGAATAAGTAAATGATTCTCATTCATACCCTAGACAATCTTATATGAGATGGTGAATCCTCGTGAAGAATATCAGTAATCGTCAAGAGCTCATAGACCGCCTATAGCTCTCCAAGTTACCATATTTTCTCATATGACCACATTTTGAACTTGGATATATATTATGACTTATCCAGAAGTCAACTTTCAATAGTCACTATTGAAAACTCAACGTTAAGATTTAATATCCAAAACCTTAAAACATCCATATGATAATATTCTATTCTCATTTAATAAATGGAGCCACGATGTCCATATCTATAAATGAAGTCTTCTATCGATTAACAAATGAATACCACCAAACTATCGAGGATAGACTATGCTATATAATCATACTCATTGATAGCTCAAATGATAACACTTGCAACCATAGGTCCATCATTTATCTCAGGATTAAGATAGGCTCTCCGATTGTCCTGTTAATGAAAAGTCTTTTATCTACTGACAGTTCTGGATAAAGTATTTCATTATGATTCAGTTCAATGCACCCAGTGCACTAGATTCTTTTACTCGAAGACCCTCCGATGATTTTAGACTCATCATAACACATTTGATCCACTCAAATGCTAGTAAAAGAATTCTACAACTTTAACAAGATAAATGTGCCCA
Organism: Acer yangbiense; assembly: GCA_008009225.1. Taxonomy (NCBI): domain Eukaryota; kingdom Viridiplantae; phylum Streptophyta; class Magnoliopsida; order Sapindales; family Sapindaceae; genus Acer; species Acer yangbiense. The sequence goes on from CM017767.1 coordinate 15,326,096, forward strand.
ACCTTTAACTTAAGTTGTGAACATTATTCAAGACTAACTAAAGAATTGTGTCTACCTCATACATATCCAGATGTACAAACAATTCTTCTTTTCTCATAGTCTTTTGACCTTATAATTATTTACTTTTGACAATTATAATATTCAATCTATAAATGCTATAAGATTTGTTTAAACCAGAAATCACTTTATTAATATGAAAAGATTGTCAAATACAGTATTACACTCTTGCTATTGAGCATAATTGTAACAATCTCCCACTTGCGCTATAGCAAATGTGTCATATCTCTCATTCCCATGTTCTCTAGGTGCCCATAAAAACTCTTTTGTGGTAGAGCCTTTGTGAAGGGATCCGCTAGATTTTCTGCTGACGCAATTTTGGTAATCGTCACATCACCCTTATGCACAATCTCCCTAAGAAGATGATACTTCCTTTCAATGTGTTTTCATCTCTTATGACTTCTTGGTTCTTTCGAATTAGCCACTGCTCCACTGTTGTCACAGTAGATAGTGATCTGCTTATTTGCACTAGGAACCACTTCCAAGTCAATCAGGAATTGGCAAAGCCAGACAGCCTCTTTGGCAGCTTCGCATGCAGCAACATACTCAGCTTCCATGGTGGAATCAGCAATACAAGATTACTTGATACTTCTCCATATGACTGCTCCTCCTCCAATAGTAAACACAGATCCTGATGTGGATTTTCTAGAGTCAGAATCTGACTGGAAATCAGAATCAGTATACCCAACAGGAATTAAATCCCCTTTTGAGTATACAAGCATATTATCTCTCGTTATCTTGAGATACTTGAAAATATGCTTGACTGCGGTCCAGTGATCAGGGCCAGGTTTCGATTGAAACCTGCTAACTATGCCCACAGTAAAACAAATATCTGGTCTAGTGCAGAGCATTGCATACATAAGACTTCCAACTGCCGAGGCATATGGAATCATACTCATGAATTGCTCTTCATGCTCATTCTTAGGAACTTGTTCCTTAGAAAGTTTGATTCCATGTCTGAAAGGTAACATACCTTTCTTGGAATCTTGCATGGAAAACCTAGACAAGATTTTATCTATATATGAAGCTTGGGATAGTGCAATCGTTCTATTCTTTCTATCCCTTATTACTTAGATACCAAGAATATAACTTGCTTCTCCTAAGTCCTTCATATCAAATTGTTTTGCTAACCATTCTTTTACTGATGTCAATAAACCTACATCGTTTCCGATGAGTAGTATATCATCAACATAAAGAATGTGGAAAACCATCTTATCGCCCTTAATCCTTTTGTAAACACAAGGTTCGTCAAGGTTCTGAATAAATCCAAAACCTTTAACTGCTTGATCGAACCTTATGTTCCAGGATCTGGATGCTTGCTTTAATCCATAAATGGATTTTTGCAACTTGCATACCTTTTCCACTTGGCCTTTTTCAATGAATCCTTCTAGTTGCACCATATAGATGCTTTCATCAAGACTTCCATTAAGGAAAGCTGTCTTGACGTCCATTTGCCAAATCTCTAGATCTAGAGATGCTGCAATGGATAAGAGTATCCTAAGGATTTAAGCATGGCCACAAGAGAGAAGGTTTCCTTATAATCGATACCTTATTTCTGTGTATAACCTTTAGCTACTAGTCTAGCTTTAAAGGTTTCCACCTTTCCATCCATACCTCTTTTCCTCTTGTATGCCCACTTGCAACCAATGGGTTTTATCCCTTTAGGCAAGTCTACAAAAGACCAGACTTTGTTATTGAACATGGATTCAATCTCAGATTGCATTACCTTTTGCCAATGGCAACAATCAACATCCTCCATTGCTTCCTTATACGTGTAGGGATCATCGTCGTCTGGGAGATTCTCTACTAACTCTCCCAGACCGATGTATCTCTCGGGTTGATTTCTAACCCTCCCACTACGACGAGGAATGGTAGGTTGTTGATTTTGTGATGGTACAAAACTTACAATTGGGCTAGGATGTGTAACCTCTTATAGAATTGTATCTCCTGACATCTCATTCAGGACAATTCTACTTCTAGGTACAAAATCATTCATATAGTTCTTTTCACTACTACAAAAATGTTAAAAGACATCACTAGATATCACTAAAAGAAATATGTTTTTGGTAACCGATTTTAAAAAAGCTTTTAGACATCGGTTTTTATAAAAACCGATGTCTTAAAAATTACAGTTTCAAAAGACATCGGTTTTTAAGAAAACCGATATTAAAAAAAAAAACGTTTAGACATCGGTTTTTATAAAAACCAATGTCTTAAATTTTGCGTTGAAAAAACAATGGTTTTTATAAAAACCGATATTAAAAACAAGCGTTTAGACATCGGTTTTTATAAAAACTGATGTGGATTCAAAAGCAAAATTCTGCAATGCAAATCTGACCTATGTCCACATTCAAGTGTGCATCTCTAAAAATACTCAACGTTATTTGCTCAACTTTTGACACAAGAAAGTAGACATGCAAACAAACACTTTTAAATCAGAAAATATTCCAAAAATCGATTTGGAAAAGTGTGAAAATGAGCGATGAAAACAGCTCACTCGCGGATTCGCGAATCGCTTCTGACCTTTGACTGAATAATTGATCCTAACTTTCAAAATACCACCCAGAATTTTATATTCTTTATACCGTTCGATTTGTATCGAAATATTGAAGAACCCAACATGGACAAAAAATTTATCCCCTTGCCAAAAGATACAGTTTTAAGGAAAGAGTTTGCACAAAAATATCTCCAATCGCTTCAATTCTGACCTTTGACTGAATAATTGATCATAACTTTTAAAATACCACCCAGAAATTTACGTTCTATATACCGTTGGATTCATATCGAAAAATAAAAGAATCTACCATGGATGAAAAAATTTATTTCATTTCCAAAAGATACAGTTTTAAGGAAAACGTTTGCACAAAAATATCTCCAATCGCTTCTGACCTTTGACTGAATAATTGATCATAACTTTCAAAATACCGCCCAAAATTTTACGTTCTATATACCGTTGGATTCGTATCGAAAAATAAAAGAATCCAACATGGACAAAAAAAATTATTTCATTGCCAAAAGATATAGTTTTAAGGAAAACGTTTGCTTAAAATTATCTCCAATCGCTTCTGACCTTTGACTGAATAATTGATCATAACTTTCAAAATACCGGCCAGAATTTTACATTCTATATACCGTTAGATTTGTATCGAAAAATCAAAGAACCTGATATGGACAAAAAAATTTGTTTTCTTACCAAAAGATAGAGTTTTAAGGAAAAAGTTTACACAAAAATATCTCCAATCGCTTGACCTTTGAGTACTCATGAATAATTGATCATAACTTTCAAAATACTATCCAGAATTTTACGTTCTTTATGCCGTTGGATTTGTATCGAAAAATCGAAGAATCCAGCGTGGATGAAAAAATTTATTTCGTTGCCAAAATATACAGTTTTAGGGAAAAAGTTTGCATAAAAATATCTCCAGCAGAACACAAAACCACACAATAAAAAATGAAATGAAAAATAAACCCACCAATAAAATTTATTTAATATATATATGTTTGTCGTAAAAATTAGAATTTTGATTAGTTGAGTAAATTTAAATTTATCAAACAAGTTTTTTTTTTATTTTTTTTTTAATTTCTAACAACTCATATAGGTTATATATCAATATTGTGCAATTGTTAACACATCCAATCTTGTAGTCAGGCGGTAAAGGCTTACCACTTTGACTTTGAGGTTGCAAGTTCGATTCTTCATAATTACAATTAATTGTCATTGTTATCAGAGGTGGGGTTGGCTGGACGGTGGGATTAATTTTTGTAATACATCAATTTTACATTAGGGTTTTTAAATCGGTTTTAACTAAAACCGATGTCTTTTCTCCTGGGTATTTAAATCGGTTTTAAGTAAAAACGATGTCTTTTCTCTTGTTTTACATCGGTTAAAAACCGATGTCTTTTGCGCTTTTTTTCTAAATCACTCAAAAAGACATCGGTTTTAAAAATTTCAAAAACCGATTTCTTTTGCATTTTTTGTAGTAGTGTTTCCAGAAATTTAGCATTTGTTGAAACAAATACTTTAAGTTCTGAAGGACTATAGAAATAATATCCCTTAGTTTTTTTTGGATACCCCACAAATATGCTTGTTTCCGAACGGGACTCCATCTTTTATGTCTTTCCTTTTAACACATGCGTAGGACAACCTAATATCCTTAAGTGTTGTAAACTAGGCTTTCGCCCAGTCCACAACTCATGCGGTGTTTGCGGAACCGACTTAGATGGTACATCGTTTAGAATGTATGTTGCAGTTTGTAAAGCATATCCCCAAAAAGAAATAGGAAGTGTTGAATAACTCAACATAGACCTAACCATGTCCAAAAGAGTTCCATTTCTTCTTTCTACCACCTTATTTTGTTGAGGTGTACCTAGTGCAGAAAAATTGAGAAATAATTTCATTATCAATAAGATATTGCTGAAACTCACCAGATAGATATTCTCCACCACGATCAGATCTCAAGATTTTTATGTGTTTCTCTAGCTGATTTTCCACTTCAGCTTTAAATGCTTTACACATGTCAAAAGCATCTGACTTATGTCTCCTGAGATACACATAACCAAATCTCGAGTAATCATCTGTGAAAGTGATGAAGTACTCATATCCACCTCTAGCTTGAATGCTCATAGGACCACATACATCAGTGTGTATTAATCCTAAACATTCAGTGGCTCTTGTGCCTTTGGTTGTAAACGACCTTTTGGTCATTTTACCTTCCAAACAGGATTCACAAGTTGGTAGATCATTGACCTTTAAGTCACTTAAAAGTCCATCACTAACCAATCTTTTAATCCTATTAAGGTTAATATGACCTAGGCGCAATTGCCATTGGTAGGTTTTATCTTTTGATAATTTTACTCTTTTATGATTATGTTGCGTTAATTCTGTGTCCAACAAGTGAGAGATATTTCTATGTAAATAGAATAGACCGTGAAAGTTATTAAAATACTCGAGGCGTGTTCAATATAAAGCTAGAGGGGGGGGTGAATAGATTTTAGCTATTATTACCCAATTTTCGCATGCAAGTCAATTTTACGAAAATGCCCCTACTAGTCAAAAATACATACAAGTGTAATATAGTGCGGAATTTAAATAACACTTGATGTATACGTGGAAACCCAACCACTGGGAAAAACCACGGGCTGTATAGTGCGCCACACTCGGAACTCGAAATCACTAATTGAAATGAAGTTTACAACCTATGTAGACCTCGTCTAACATTCCGGTCTGTAACCCCTCACTTCTACCCAGCGGGCCTTTATTAGCAACCCTATTCCAATTTGCTTGAGGCCTAAGCACTCTTAGCCTCAAGACTTACTTCTCTAAGAAGAGAAACAACCTATGTGAATATATATATGAATATTCAAATAACAAACAAGGCTAGGTAACCTTAGATGCTTATCTAGGATGATGATATAATCAATTTAATCAACCCTAGATATCAATTGCTAAATGACATGTCAAATAGCTTAGCTAATCAAGATTAATTAAAAACCTAATTAGCTATCACAAACAACACTCAATTAATTTTCATCACAAATAATCTCTAACTTGTATCTAGCATATAATCAAAAGCATACAAGTAATTAAAGAGATGTATTAATATGAAAAACACTAAAGTAATATGAAATTAGTGAAGAACATACCAAATAAGATGTGATGATTCAAAACCATGCATGGATCAATTCTATGAAGGCATAGAAGATCAAATATGAAATTTGATGCAAAAGGGAATTGATTTGAGTGTTTAAAGATAGGTTCTTGATTTGATTTTTTCTCAAAAATCTCTCTTGAAAGATTAGGGTTCTAATTGCTCAAGAAACTTATTCAGAGATTGAGAAAACAAGATATTTATAGACATCAAGAATTGGGCATGTGAAAAGACACTTTTGCCCCTGAAACGCACCGTTCGGCGGTTTCAATCGGCGGCCAGGCCGCCGATTACGACCGCCGAATTGAGCTCGTGAAGAACAGAGCATTAACGGCGGTTTCATTCGGCGGTTACGTGACCGCCGATCCAACCGCCGAATCAAACCCGAGAGATTAAAATCGATCAGGTATGAACGGCGGTTTCGAACGGCGGTCGTGACCGCCGATCTTGACCGCATAATTGCTTCAGACCAATCTGGACTGAAACGGCGGTTTCATTCGGCGGCCAGGCCGCCGATAATAACCGCCGATCACCAACAATGGTGAAAACCAAGGAGAAGCCAAGGGCATTCTCCATAGGCGGTCTTCGCGCGAAACCAAGCACTCATTAGTGCAAGCGCGGACGTTTCCGAACAATGTCGGGAAACGAATTATAAGGCACATATACACACAACAAGATATATCAACCAATGTGCTAGTGTGTAAAGTGACATGTGAAGAGATGCACATAAAAATAAGCAAGTATGCAATCATAGCAAGAATGCTAAGTGAGTGTGTGCTACTAAATCTCTTCAAAGAAAAACAAGCACAAGAGATTATACCTTTGGCGTGCTTGAATCTTGAGGTCATGGAAGGGCCTTTGATCTTCAACACTAAACACTTGGACTACCCTTACATTCAAAACCCCAACATGTGGTTTGACCACGAAATAAGCCAATCAACAAAACGGGAATCCTTACAATCTCCCCCTTTGGCTATTTCGTGACAAAACCACCACTCACATTGATTCCTCACAACAAAAATAAACCTATGGGTCAATGAAGATTTTCTACAATACAAAGAGATATATAAAAATAAAACTTGAAGTCTTCAATCTCTTGTAGAACAATCATTCCCTGAAACAAGGTTTCTATACTTTCCAATTCAAGTAAAAGTGAGATGAATCAAGTGAGGACATAAACAAGCATTTGCATTTCTAAGAAATTAAACACAACATCATGCAATGTATGATGAATGCAATGCTCCCCCTCAAAGGGTTACTCCCCCTCAATGTATATTCTCCCCAATGTGCACCAATTGCTACAACAATTTGCACCTCCCCTTACCACATTATACTCCCCCTTTTTGTCATGATATAGACAAAGGAGTAGTCCCCAACCGGGTCACTCAAGGCAAAGAGAGATAGTAGCATTCTAGTATATGCATAATCAATATAAGTCACTTTATGCAATCTCAATTTATTGGAGAGAAACAAGGAGATTTATTTAAAGAAAATGTGTGAATCAAAAAATTGCTTTGCATACAAGACATGTAGCATTTAAGTCCAAAATACCATGGTATTTGGCAAAGCAAATGACAAAGGTTTTCAATATGAATTCAAACCAATTTCACCAATGTCAAGAGAGAAGCAAGGATATAGGTTTTCATTGATTTCAATTTAAGAACAACTATATCCAACTTTATAAGCTAAACATGTCATGAGCGACTTTGCACCCTACTTGATTTTTCCGGATAAGATATCCGTATGATAGTAGACATGTTCAACCAATAAAGAAAGAGAGACATTTGGATTGTAAAATCCTTGAATGGATACAAGATCCTTTTTCATTTGAGTCTCATAAGCTTTTTCACACATTATTTGCAGTTAAGAAATGCAATCATCAAAACATGCTTTTTAAGATTAGCATTTAGCATGTCATTTTAGCAATCATCATGTCATGGAGATCATTATAGGTCATTCAAATTAAATCCAATGTATATATCTCCTAGTCCAAAAATGCATGTTTGAACATAAATATGACATGGATTGCAATACAAGCATTGATCACACTTATTGAATAGAAAATATGTATACATAGTGTAACCAAGCTAACTCAAGCAACAAAAAGAGAAGCATAAGATATTTCAAATTTTTTGCAAGTGACTAGATGCAAAATAGCTCTCTTTGCTTAAGTTCCCCATATGGGGTCAAATTTCCATACCACTTCAAAGAAAGGTATGAGGTCCTATGGACCTACCAAGTCCTTTGGACTTGGATGAACCTATTTGAGACTTGTTAGTCTCGTAGCAAGCGGGTTCATTCTTATTACTCCACTTAGGTGACACTAAATCAATCCTAGTGGACAAAGGTTCTAGAGTACAAGATGAAAAAGGATCATGCACATGATTTTCTTCCTTTTTATGAAGCATCTTAGCTCTAGCCTTTTTCTTGTCAATCATGCTTTTAGCTCTACACATTTCAATGTAATGCAAGCAACTTGGTCTAATATGACCAACAATACCACAAAAATGACAAGTGGGAATAAAGTTAGGAATCATACCATTCCCTTTAGCATGGATAGGAGCTTTCCCTTGTCGTTGTGGTTGTCTTGGTTGTTGGATCGGATCTCTCCTCTTTTGTTGAAAACCAAGACGAGGTTGCTTGCTTGTCTGAGCTTGCATGATTGAACTCTTCCCATTGTGTTTTTGAGTTTGAGGGAAGATAGTGTGAGGAGCCCTTTGGGTGTGAGCTTGAGCTTGACCTTTTGGTGCCTCAACCACTTGGGCACTTCTTGAACACTCTCCTAGGTCACTCTTCTTCCTAGGTTGTTGAGGAGGAGGGGACATATTGAAGTCCATGTTCATGGCACAGGATGTCTTGCTTGTGGAGGAGGCATCCGTGTCATCAATGTAGCCAAGACCTCTCTTGTCACTTGGCTTTCTTCCAACTCCCAACATGTGGTCAAGCTTCTTGGTGCTTGAAGTCATCTTAGCCAATAAGACCTTAACTTCTTCAAGCTCTCTTTCTAGCTCTTCTTCTCTCCTCTTAGATAATGCTAAGTCTTCTTTTAGCTTATCTTCATCCGCCATGGATCTCACCACTTCTTCACACAAGTGGTTTACTAGTGTTGAAAGCTCTAGATTCTCTTCTTTTAATCTTCTAATTTCTTCCTTGTTCCTCATCATCGAGCTCTCAACTTTGACTTTGTAGTCATTAAGATCCATACACTCCACATTTCCATTTGTGGAGTTAGATGACAAATATTCAACACTTGTGTCATCTCCTCTAATCTCCATTTCACCAATGGAGTCATCTCCTTCATCAAGATCATCAAATTTTTCTCTTGATGAGGAAAGAGCCAAATCCCTATGAGTAGCTACACCAACTACTTCTATACCTTGTTCTTCTTGGGGATCACAAGGAAAAGCAACTTTGCCATCTTCTTCAACTTCTACACTCTTGGCTCCAAATTCCGTGTAGATGATGGCAAGTTCTTCATCACTTGAAGGATTTTCGTCATCTTCATATTTATCCCATAAGGTGGCCTTCGCCTTCCCTTTTCTTCTATCCTTCAAGTTTCCACACTCCGGGGAGAAATGCCCGAATCCTCCACATTCGTAGCACTGAATCCCCTCTCTTGAAGACACTCCTTGGTTTGGCTTGTTAATGAGTCCCATGTCTTCAATTGAGATACCCTCCTTCTTGTCATGCTTCGAAGTCTCCAAAGCAATTTTCTTCTTCTTCTTCTTAGGAGGTGCGGTGGTCAACTTCTTCTTAGGAGGTGAGGTGGTTAAATTCACAAATCTCCTAAATCTCTCTAGTAAGAGAGGCATCTCCTCAATGGAGTCAATTTCTTCTCTCACAAAATCACTCATAGTGTTTGCGTTGAATGAATGCAAATGAGAAGAATGCAAAATGTATGAAGAAATCAAACAAACATACAAAATGCAAAAACACACCAAAATGAGCTAGGATCACCTAAGTATATCTAGGAACCCGCTCTGATACCAATTGAAAGTTATTAAAATACTCGAGGCGTGTTCAATATAAAGCTAGAGGGGGGGGGGGGGGGGGGGGTGAATAGATTTTAGCTATTATTACCCAATTTTCGCATGCAAGTCAATTTTACGAAAATGCCCCTACTAGTCAAAAATACATACAAGTGTAATATAGTGCGGAATTTAAATAACACTTGATGTATACGTGGAAACCCAACCACTGGGAAAAACCACGGGCTGTATAGTGCGCCACACTCGGAACTCGAAATCACTAATTGAAATGAAGTTTACAACCTATGTAGACCTCGTCTAACATTCCGGTCTGTAACCCCTCACTTCTACCCAGCGGGCCTTTATTAGCAACCCTATTCCAATTTGCTTGAGGCCTAAGCACTCTTAGCCTCAAGACTTACTTCTCTAAGAAGAGAAACAACCTATGTGAATATATATATGAATATTCAAATAACAAACAAGGCTAGGTAACCTTAGATGCTTATCTAGGATGATGATATAATCAATTTAATCAACCCTAGATATCAATTGCTAAATGACATGTCAAATAGCTTAGCTAATCAAGATTAATTAAAAACCTAATTAGCTATCACAAACAACACTCAATTAATTTTCATCACAAATAATCTCTAACTTGTATCTAGCATATAATCAAAAGCATACAAGTAATTAAAGAGATGTATTAATATGAAAAACACTAAAGTAATATGAAATTAGTGAAGAACATACCAAATAAGATGTGATGATTCAAAACCATGCATGGATCAATTCTATGAAGGCATAGAAGATCAAATATGAAATTTGATGCAAAAGGGAATTGATTTGAGTGTTTAAAGATAGGTTCTTGATTTGATTTTTTCTCAAAAATCTCTCTTGAAAGATTAGGGTTCTAATTGCTCAAGAAACTTATTCAGAGATTGAGAAAACAAGATATTTATAGACATCAAGAATTGGGCATGTGAAAAGACACTTTTGCCCCTGAAACGCACCGTTCGGCGGTTTCAATCGGCGGCCAGGCCGCCGATTACGACCGCCGAATTGAGCTCGTGAAGAACAGAGCATTAACGGCGGTTTCATTCGGCGGTTACGTGACCGCCGATCCAACCGCCGAATCAAACCCGAGAGATTAAAATCGATCAGGTATGAACGGCGGTTTCGAACGGCGGTCGTGACCGCCGATCTTGACCGCATAATTGCTTCAGACCAATCTGGACTGAAACGGCGGTTTCATTCGGCGGCCAGGCCGCCGATAATAACCGCCGATCACCAACAATGGTGAAAACCAAGGAGAAGCCAAGGGCATTCTCCATAGGCGGTCTTCGCGCGAAACCAAGCACTCATTAGTGCAAGCGCGGACGTTTCCGAACAATGTCGGGAAACGAATTATAAGGCACATATACACACAACAAGATATATCAACCAATGTGCTAGTGTGTAAAGTGACATGTGAAGAGATGCACATAAAAATAAGCAAGTATGCAATCATAGCAAGAATGCTAAGTGAGTGTGTGCTACTAAATCTCTTCAAAGAAAAACAAGCACAAGAGATTATACCTTTGGCGTGCTTGAATCTTGAGGTCATGGAAGGGCCTTTGATCTTCAACACTAAACACTTGGACTACCCTTACATTCAAAACCCCAACATGTGGTTTGACCACGAAATAAGCCAATCAACAAAACGGGAATCCTTACAATCTCCCCCTTTGGCTATTTCGTGACAAAACCACCACTCACATTGATTCCTCACAACAAAAATAAACCTATGGGTCAATGAAGATTTTCTACAATACAAAGAGATATATAAAAATAAAACTTGAAGTCTTCAATCTCTTGTAGAACAATCATTCCCTGAAACAAGGTTTCTATACTTTCCAATTCAAGTAAAAGTGAGATGAATCAAGTGAGGACATAAACAAGCATTTGCATTTCTAAGAAATTAAACACAACATCATGCAATGTATGATGAATGCAATGCTCCCCCTCAAAGGGTTACTCCCCCTCAATGTATATTCTCCCCAATGTGCACCAATTGCTACAACAATTTGCACCTCCCCTTACCACATTATACTCCCCCTTTTTGTCATGATATAGACAAAGGAGTAGTCCCCAACCGGGTCACTCAAGGCAAAGAGAGATAGTAGCATTCTAGTATATGCATAATCAATATAAGTCACTTTATGCAATCTCAATTTATTGGAGAGAAACAAGGAGATTTATTTAAAGAAAATGTGTGAATCAAAAAATTGCTTTGCATACAAGACATGTAGCATTTAAGTCCAAAATATCATGGTATTTGGCAAAGCAAATGACAAAGGTTTTCAATATGAATTCAAACCAATTTCACCAATGTCAAGAGAGAAGCAAGGATATAGGTTTTCATTGATTTCAATTTAAGAACAACTATATCCAACTTTATAAGCTAAACATGTCATGAGCGACTTTGCACCCTACTTGATTTTTCCGGATAAGATATCCGTATGATAGTAGACATGTTCAACCAATAAAGAAAGAGAGACATTTGGATTGTAAAATCCTTGAATGGATACAAGATCCTTTTTCATTTGAGTCTCATAAGCTTTTTCACACATTATTTGCAGTTAAGAAATGCAATCATCAAAACATGCTTTTTAAGATTAGCATTTAGCATGTCATTTTAGCAATCATCATGTCATGGAGATCATTATAGGTCATTCAAATTAAATCCAATGTATATATCTCCTAGTCCAAAAATGCATGTTTGAACATAAATATGACATGGATTGCAATACAAGCATTGATCACACTTATTGAATAGAAAATATGTATACATAGTGTAACCAAGCTAACTCAAGCAACAAAAAGAGAAGCATAAGATATTTCAAATTTTTTGCAAGTGACTAGATGCAAAATAGCTCTCTTTGCTTAAGTTCCCCATATGGGGTCAAATTTCCATACCACTTCAAAGAAAGGTATGAGGTCCTATGGACCTACCAAGTCCTTTGGACTTGGATGAACCTATTTGAGACTTGTTAGTCTCGTAGCAAGCGGGTTCATTCTTATTACTCCACTTAGGTGACACTAAATCAATCCTAGTGGACAAAGGTTCTAGAGTACAAGATGAAAAAGGATCATGCACATGATTTTCTTCCTTTTTATGAAGCATCTTAGCTCTAGCCTTTTTCTTGTCAATCATGCTTTTAGCTCTACACATTTCAATGTAATGCAAGCAACTTGGTCTAATATGACCAACAATACCACAAAAATGACAAGTGGGAATAAAGTTAGGAATCATACCATTCCCTTTAGCATGGATAGGAGCTTTCCCTTGTCGTTGTGGTTGTCTTGGTTGTTGGATCGGATCTCTCCTCTTTTGTTGAAAACCAAGACGAGGTTGCTTGCTTGTCTGAGCTTGCATGATTGAACTCTTCCCATTGTGTTTTTGAGTTTGAGGGAAGATAGTGTGAGGAGCCCTTTGGGTGTGAGCTTGAGCTTGACCTTTTGGTGCCTCAACCACTTGGGCACTTCTTGAACACTCTCCTAGGTCACTCTTCTTCCTAGGTTGTTGAGGAGGAGGGGACATATTGAAGTCCATGTTCATGGCACAGGATGTCTTGCTTGTGGAGGAGGCATCCGTGTCATCAATGTAGCCAAGACCTCTCTTGTCACTTGGCTTTCTTCCAACTCCCAACATGTGGTCAAGCTTCTTGGTGCTTGAAGTCATCTTAGCCAATAAGACCTTAACTTCTTCAAGCTCTCTTTCTAGCTCTTCTTCTCTCCTCTTAGATAATGCTAAGTCTTCTTTTAGCTTATCTTCATCCGCCATGGATCTCACCACTTCTTCACACAAGTGGTTTACTAGTGTTGAAAGCTCTAGATTCTCTTCTTTTAATCTTCTAATTTCTTCCTTGTTCCTCATCATCGAGCTCTCAACTTTGACTTTGTAGTCATTAAGATCCATACACTCCACATTTCCATTTGTGGAGTTAGATGACAAATATTCAACACTTGTGTCATCTCCTCTAATCTCCATTTCACCAATGGAGTCATCTCCTTCATCAAGATCATCAAATTTTTCTCTTGATGAGGAAAGAGCCAAATCCCTATGAGTAGCTACACCAACTACTTCTATACCTTGTTCTTCTTGGGGATCACAAGGAAAAGCAACTTTGCCATCTTCTTCAACTTCTACACTCTTGGCTCCAAATTCCGTGTAGATGATGGCAAGTTCTTCATCACTTGAAGGATTTTCGTCATCTTCATATTTATCCCATAAGGTGGCCTTCGCCTTCCCTTTTCTTCTATCCTTCAAGTTTCCACACTCCGGGGAGAAATGCCCGAATCCTCCACATTCGTAGCACTGAATCCCCTCTCTTGAAGACACTCCTTGGTTTGGCTTGTTAATGAGTCCCATGTCTTCAATTGAGATACCCTCCTTCTTGTCATGCTTCGAAGTCTCCAAAGCAATTTTCTTCTTCTTCTTCTTAGGAGGTGCGGTGGTCAACTTCTTCTTAGGAGGTGAGGTGGTTAAATTCACAAATCTCCTAAATCTCTCTAGTAAGAGAGGCATCTCCTCAATGGAGTCAATTTCTTCTCTCACAAAATCACTCATAGTGTTTGCGTTGAATGAATGCAAATGAGAAGAATGCAAAATGTATGAAGAAATCAAACAAACATACAAAATGCAAAAACACACCAAAATGAGCTAGGATCACCTAAGTATATCTAGGAACCCGCTCTGATACCAATTGAAAGTTATTAAAATACTCGAGGCGTGTTCAATATAAAGCTAGAGGGGGGGGGGGGGGGGGGTGAATAGATTTTAGCTATTATTACCCAATTTTCGCATGCAAGTCAATTTTACGAAAATGCCCCTACTAGTCAAAAATACATACAAGTGTAATATAGTGCGGAATTTAAATAACACTTGATGTATACGTGGAAACCCAACCACTGGGAAAAACCACGGGCTGTATAGTGCGCCACACTCGGAACTCGAAATCACTAATTGAAATGAAGTTTACAACCTATGTAGACCTCGTCTAACATTCCGGTCTGTAACCCCTCACTTCTACCCAGCGGGCCTTTATTAGCAACCCTATTCCAATTTGCTTGAGGCCTAAGCACTCTTAGCCTCAAGACTTACTTCTCTAAGAAGAGAAACAACCTATGTGAATATATATATGAATATTCAAATAACAAACAAGGCTAGGTAACCTTAGATGCTTATCTAGGATGATGATATAATCAATTTAATCAACCCTAGATATCAATTGCTAAATGACATGTCAAATAGCTTAGCTAATCAAGATTAATTAAAAACCTAATTAGCTATCACAAACAACACTCAATTAATTTTCATCACAAATAATCTCTAACTTGTATCTAGCATATAATCAAAAGCATACAAGTAATTAAAGAGATGTATTAATATGAAAAACACTAAAGTAATATGAAATTAGTGAAGAACATACCAAATAAGATGTGATGATTCAAAACCATGCATGGATCAATTCTATGAAGGCATAGAAGATCAAATATGAAATTTGATGCAAAAGGGAATTGATTTGAGTGTTTAAAGATAGGTTCTTGATTTGATTTTTTCTCAAAAATCTCTCTTGAAAGATTAGGGTTCTAATTGCTCAAGAAACTTATTCAGAGATTGAGAAAACAAGATATTTATAGACATCAAGAATTGGGCATGTGAAAAGACACTTTTGCCCCTGAAACGCACCGTTCGGCGGTTTCAATCGGCGGCCAGGCCGCCGATTACGACCGCCGAATTGAGCTCGTGAAGAACAGAGCATTAACGGCGGTTTCATTCGGCGGTTACGTGACCGCCGATCCAACCGCCGAATCAAACCCGAGAGATTAAAATCGATCAGGTATGAACGGCGGTTTCGAACGGCGGTCGTGACCGCCGATCTTGACCGCATAATTGCTTCAGACCAATCTGGACTGAAACGGCGGTTTCATTCGGCGGCCAGGCCGCCGATAATAACCGCCGATCACCAACAATGGTGAAAACCAAGGAGAAGCCAAGGGCATTCTCCATAGGCGGTCTTCGCGCGAAACCAAGCACTCATTAGTGCAAGCGCGGACGTTTCCGAACAATGTCGGGAAACGAATTATAAGGCACATATACACACAACAAGATATATCAACCAATGTGCTAGTGTGTAAAGTGACATGTGAAGAGATGCACATAAAAATAAGCAAGTATGCAATCATAGCAAGAATGCTAAGTGAGTGTGTGCTACTAAATCTCTTCAAAGAAAAACAAGCACAAGAGATTATACCTTTGGCGTGCTTGAATCTTGAGGTCATGGAAGGGCCTTTGATCTTCAACACTAAACACTTGGACTACCCTTACATTCAAAACCCCAACATGTGGTTTGACCACGAAATAAGCCAATCAACAAAACGGGAATCCTTACAGACCGTTTTCCAATATACTTTTGCAAATAATTTTGTCATTCTTACTAATAATAAAAAATTTATTAAAAGTAACCAAATATCCAAATTTATTTAAACAAGAAACTAAAATTAAATTTCTCTTGAATTGAGGTACATAATAAACGTCTATCAAATCTAAAAGCCTACTAGAATCTAGATTAACTCTAATATCTCCCACTGCACTTACAGACACTAACGTTCCGTTGCCCAAACGCAAGTTGATTTCATTCTTATTCAGCTTTCTCCATTCCTAGAACCCTTGTAAGGAATAACAAACATGATTTGTGGCTCCAAAGTCTATGATCCAAGAATTTGTAGAATCTGCCAGAAAACATGTTTCAAGATAATTAATATTACCTTGTTCCTTCTTGTTTTGGGACTTTGGGCAATTTCTTTTCCAATGTCCCTTTTCACCACAAAGGAAGCACTTCCCTTTGATCTTGGTTACTTTCTTGGTCTCCTTCTTGGTAGGCCCAAGTTGCTTTTTCTTCTGTTGTTTCTTGACCTTCTGACGGGTCTTAACAGTAGCAACTTTACCAACCACATGAATCTGGGATTCATAAGTAGGAGCAGGTGGTTTAGGAGCAGACAAAACAAGCTTATGTTTTTCAGCTTGTAGCAACAACCCAATTTTCCTTTTCCATGTGACATAATTATCTCCAGTTAAAGTATTATCTTTTAAGATGTTGATTAGGGATGGGATCATGATTTCTGAATAAAAACAAAAATATATGAGTAAATAATCATGATAAAGCACTTTCGAATATTTATCTTGAATTAATGAATAATTCAATAGTAAAAATTCAATGGTGATCTAACACCCATAAATGTTACGCCTCCTTTGGGAGTTCACACCATTTACTAGTTAGACTAGGTCCCACCTAATTGTTAACATAACAACCGGCGTTTTCAATTTTAGCCTTGCAATTTTATTGACAAGAACTCTTGGGAGGATATCAATAAAATTACATTGAGTGTGTTACCAAGATATCGACCCTCAATATTTTCTCTCACGAAAATCCCTCCTTTGGGAGTAGATTTCGTTTGAGTCAATTGTCTAGTCTATCCTAGTAAGGAAGTATTTTGCTAAATTCCATTCATGGACGCCCCTTGGGGGGATTACCAATAAAACATAAAGCTCAACTAACCTTGGAGGCTGAAAGTAATTAAATACTCGAGGTGTGTTCTATATAAAGCTAGAGGGGGGGGGGGGGGTGAATAGATTTTAACTATTATTACCCAATTTTCGCATGCAAGCCAATTTTACGAAAATGCCCCTACTAGTCAAAAATACATACAAGTGTAATATAGTGCGGAATTTAAATAACACTTGATGTATACGTGGAAACCCAACCACTGGGAAAAACCACGGGCTGTATAGTGCGCCACACTCGGAACTCGAAATCACTAATTGAAATGAAGTTTACAACCTATGTAGACCTCGTCTAACACTCCGGTCTGTAACCCCTCACTTCTACCCAGCGGGCCTTTATTAGCAACCCTATTCCAATTTGCTTGAGGCCTAAGCACTCTTAGCCTCAAGACTTACTTCTCAATGAAGAGAGCAACCTATGTGAATATATATATGAATATTCAAATAACAAACAAGGCTAGGTAACCTTAAATGCTTATCTAGGATGATGATATAATCAATTTAATCAACCCTAGATATCAATTGCTAAATGACATGTCAAATAGCTTAGCTAATCAAGATTAAGCAAAAACCTAATTAGCTATCACAAACAACACTCAATCAATTCATCACAAATAATCTCTTTTCTTGTATTTAGCATATGATCTAAAACATACAAGTAATTTAAAAGAGATGGCTTGGTATTTAAAATACTACAATAAGATGAAATTAATCAAAATCTTACCAAGCAAGTTGTGATGATGCAAACCCATACATGGATGCACTCTATATAGACATAGGAGATGCAATATGAAATTTGATGCAAAAGGGGTTTGATTTGAGTGGTTAAAGATGAGTTCTTGATTTGATTTTCTCTCAAAATCTATCTTTGAAGATTAGGGTTCTTAAGAGTCAAAGAACTAATTCAGATAATGAGAAAGTGTGATATTTATAGACATCAAGAACAGGGCAAGTGAAAAGACAATTTTGCCCCTGAAACGCACCGTTCGGCGGTTTCAATCGGCGGCCAGGCCGCCGATGACGATCGCCGAATTGAGCTCGTGAAGAACAGAGCATTAACGACGGTTTCATTCGGCGGTTTCATGACCGCCGATCCAACCGCCGAATCAAACCCGAGGGATTAAAATCGATCAGGTATGAACGGCGGTTTCGAACGGCGGTCGTGACCGCCGATCTTGACCGCATAATTGCTTCAGACCAATCTGGACTGAAACGACGGTTTCATTCGGCGGCCAGGCCACCGATCATAACCGCCGATCACCAACAATGGTGAAAACCAAGGAGAAGCCAAGGGCATTCTCCATAGGCGGTCTTCGCGCGAAACCAAGCACTCATTAGTGCAAGCGCGGACGTTTCCGAACAATGTCGGGAAACGAATTATAAGGCACAAATACACATAACAAGATATATCAACCAAAGTGCTAGTGTGTAGAGTGACATGTGAAGAGATGCACATAAAAATAAGCAAGTATGCAATCATAGCAAGAATGCTAAGTGTGTGTGTGCTACTAAATCTCTTCAAAGAAAAAACAAGCACAAGAGATTATACCTTTGGCGTGCTTGTATCTTGAGGTCATGGAAGGGCCTTTGATCTTCAACACTAAACACTTAGACTACCCTTACATTCAAAACCCCAACATGTGGTTTGACCACGAAATAAGCCAATCAACAAAACGGGAATCCTTACAGAGGCCATAGGCGTTTGCAAGACACCTTCTCCCACTCAATTATTTAAGGCGTGTGATTAAATTCCGTAGAATGATTTACCATGTTATCTAGATGCCAATTAGATACCTAAATCATTCAATGCATGTTCATACCAAAAGAGATATATGAGTGGCACTCATATTCTATATGACATGTTATCATACAATAACAAATATTGTAATATTTACGCAAAAATAAATAGCCACAATTTTGGTCCATCCTAGAAAAGCAAGTAAATTACATTTGTTTGGAATACAAAAACTCCTTTCTTGGCGAACAAGTCTTCAAGCGGCCATCGTCCACTCGCGCACCCCTTGGCTGCCTCCTATGGGCGTGCGCACCCCACAACCCCACAACCCCACAACCCCACAAAGGGCTTCTGAAACAAATAATGCACGGTGTGTATAAAACTATCTAGAGAGGGGGAGGGGTGAATAGATTTTAAACGATATTACCCAATTTTCGCGATTAGTCAATTTTACGAAAATTCCCCAACTAGACAATATAAACAACAAGTGTAATATGGTGCGGAAATATAAACGACACTTGAAGTTTTACGTGGAAACCCTCACGGGAAAAACCACGGGCTGGTAAGTGCACCACACTCGGTCACTGAAATCCACTATACGGAAAGACGGTTACACCCTCAAGTGATTCTCGGACTCTCACCCTAAGTAACCTCAGACTATGGACAGTGCCACTTGCCACTCGCCACTCTTGGTTCAACCCCTAGTAATATCCCCTGATACACTACTCTTGGCGTGAGCACCCCCTAATCTACCCGCAGGCCTTTTATAGCGGTACTTGACCAATTGCTCCTGTGACCACCTAATCCCGGTCTATCACATAAGACTTACTTCTCCGAAGAGATCAAAACCCTATGTGAATATGCAAAGATATCCAAATATGCAAGTAATGCTAGGGAACACTAAATGCTTATCTAGGATTATATGATGTCAATAAAATCAATCCTAGATATGAAAATAGCTATATGACATGGCATACAACTTTAGCTATGTTAAGGATGACCAATCCTAAATACAATAGCTATCACAAATAACCCACAAACATTCAAAAGATTAACTAGTTGATTAAAATATAATCTATCAACCTAGTTATCAATAAATCACACAAGAATGTTTATGGCATAGCTTTTAGGCAATAATGACCTAATCAATTAAGCTATCAAAAATAATCTCAATCATATAATGAGATTAATTAGCTAGATATAAAATAGGCATGAAACCCTAGCTAACATAAATAACCCAATCAACACATAATCTCAATCATGTATGTAGAAATTACTCAAAGAACATACAAGTGATAAAAGAGATAAATTTGATAAGTAGAAACACTAATTATGTAAGATAAAAGTGTTCAACAAATCATACCATGTGTGTTGAAGAAGACCCATGCATTAGCACATGCTAGATGAACCTAGATTATGCCTAGATGATGACTTGTGCATGTGGGAATGGGTTTAGAGAGATAAAGATGTAATCTTTAAGCTTTTTCTCTCAAGTCTCTCTTTCTCTCTCAAGAATATGGAGCCTCTCTCTCTAGGGTTTGATTTTGTGGCTCAGCCTTCAAAATGATGAGAAAGATATGTATTTATAATGCCTAACTAAAACTATGTCGTTTTGGAAGAAATGGAAAAATTATGGGCATTTTCACGGTACTCGCGTTAGTACAGCAGCTCAAGATTCAAGCACTTCGAAACATGACCAAACGATATCGACACCTTTCATATGATATTTTGTTGGAAAGGTATAGATGTCTAATTTCTACTCATTTTTACAGAATGACATTTGGATATCTGTAGAAAAAGTTATGGTCAATTGAGTGACCAAAGGTCAGAAACGGACAACAACAGAGTTGCCCTGTTTTCGTTGTAACTTTGGAGATTTTAAAACCAATCCAAACGGTCATGAAATATTACGAATAATATACTGTTGGAAAGGTATGAGTTTCTAGTTTGTACAAAAATTTTCAAAACTCATTTTGAAGCTTTGCATGAAACATTATGGTCACAAGACCATGCAAATGTCAGTTTTGAAAATCATTTAAATCATTAAAATCCAATCTCTTGAAACTAGACATTTTACTCCAAACAACCCAACCAAATCTAACACTTATCCAAGAGAAGAATGAGACCTTCTCAAGTGGTCAATCATTGCGCTAAGACATGCACACCATCGTGCAAGCGCGGACGTTTCCGATCACACAAACGGAAACGAATTACACCACACTTAAGACTAACATGAAGTGCAAGTGTGGGAAGTGAATGCATCCTAATGCCTAAACATGTCATGGCATTTCAATTAACAAGATGCAATCACTTAAACATGTATGAATAGAATTCCTGGCTTTGCATCCTAATGCCTAAACATGTCATGTCATTTCAATGAACTAGATGCAATCAAATAAACGTGCATGAAGAGATATTCAATAACATGAATGCACACATATAGAAACACACAACATATAAGTATTATAGTTATGCATGAGTTGTGTTTGTGTGCAACTAGATCTCTTCAAAGCAAGTAAGCACTTAGAAATTTACCTTATGTGCTTCTTCTCTTAAGGTCTTGAGAGGGTCTTGGTTGTACAAAGCATCAACCATCATATGCCTAAGCTACCCTTACAACAAGCTCCAATATATGGTTTGTCCACAAAATAAGCCAATCAATAGATGGGAATCCTTACAGCTTCCGTGCGTAGCCCATGACAACTCAAGGGTTGCCATGCGCAGCCCATAGCTTCACATGCATAGCTGCGTGCTAACTTGCACGCATACATGTAGCTATGGTGCGCATCGACCCATACTCGTTCCGGTTGCATCCAATTCTTCACATCTTCGAATCTTCAATACTCGAATATATTACAACAGTATATTTAACAATAAAATTACTACAGTAATTTTTTTTTTTTAATCACTGCAGTATTTTAATACAACCAAAAACTGCACTAAAAAAAAACTGCACTATTTTATTACAATAAAAATAAAAGAGAACTTAGCAACTATCAAGAAGGAATTATGGCGATGATAGACCACCCTTCTTGTTACAATTCCGAAACAAAAAATACATTGAAATACTAGGACCAAAATCGAGCAACAACAATTCATATAATTATAGTAACATACATAAATCCATACATTCCAATGTAATTATATATGCGAATACCTAGAGTGTTATCTCTTTCTAAAACATGCATAATCACAATAAAAAGAAATAGATTCACGTACGTATACACTAATTAATCAAAGGGTACAACCAAGGCTTTGATACCAATTGTAGGGAAAAATACGTGCACGCAGCGGAAGCGAGACTAAAATCAGTTTTAGTATAGTTTAATTTTTTTTCAAAAAGTGAACCTTTACCCTTTAATTAATTAATATACATCTAAAAGATATCGTACCTTTGTCACATGATCCGATTGACGATGCGTAGATGGTAATCCGCAAGATCTTCCAATCCAATCACGAACGTGAATCACCTAGGAGCGTGGTCTCCCTTATCTTTGAATTGTGTACCTGAGGATGGATAACAAAAAAAATTTCTTTTTCGTTAGTCACTAAACCTCCAAGAGATAACATAGAACATTCCGGTCACTTTTGAATTCTCAATCTAATGATCGAAACTTGTGTGAACCTTAATCGAAGTTGTGCACAAAGCCTATCGATGTATAAGCTACTGGTGCACTATCGAAGTAAAACGTTCTCTTCTCTCCTTTTTTCTCTTGGCCGAATTCTCACACTAATCTCTAAAGTTGGATTTTATTTTTCTCAAGCAAAAGAAAATAACTCTCAAGCCTTTCAATTAGGGTTCACCCAATTCCTTTTGCCCAAAATAATATATATATATATAGGCCGAATTCTTTTCTTAACATATATTATATGTTAGGCGACCAGATGCCATATTAATCATATATATATAATAATTTATTATATATATATATATATATATATTAGGATTCAACTTGCCTATATATATCGTGCCCAAAAACTTTGCACAATATATTATATATATCTGGTGCGTTATAAATATATATATATATTCCGGCTAATTGCCATATATATTTCATATATATCTATATATTGAGGCCGAAATCATTTACCATGTAGGATTTATGTCTTTTGACTTAAATCCTAACCCTAGGTAGATTTCCTTGAATTCCAAACCCTAATCCAACTCTTTAGTGTATTTGTGACTATATCAAAGACATCCTAATTTGATTAGATAAATAAATTCCCTTTATTTATCTACTTACAAAATAAAATCTTTAATATTTATTATACTACCATAATAGTATACTATTAAAAAACATATTTCCTAGTCAAAAAAAGATTTTAATTTTTAATTAAATAATTAATCAATCAATTAATTAATTTCCATTTAATCAATTAATAAAAATAAAACAATATAATATTATATATATCTCGGCCATGTGACATATATATTAATATATCTATATATTGTTTTTCTATTTTATTAAATCCATTAGACCTTAATAAAAGGCCCACATGTGAACTAGACCCATTCTTACTAAAAGAAACAAGTCCACATGCCTTAATACAATTCTAGATGGACCCATAAATTAGTCCTGTAGAATATATCAAGTGATCCATGCAAGTCCGTGTGGATTGGGGATCTTGGCAGGCTTATCTAAATTTAAGCTCCAATAGACATAACCCAATCTCAATCAACAAATGATTCACTTAGGTTCAATCTATTAATTTTAGTTCATTCCAATAAAGAACTAAAATTGCACTCTTAAATGAAGATAGAATAAGTAAATGATTCTCATTCATACCCTAGACAATCTTATAGGAGATGGTGAATCCTCATGAAGAATATCAGTAATCGCCAAGAGCTCATAGATCGCCTATAGCTCTCCAAGTTACCATATTTTCTCATATGACCACATTTTGAACTTGGATATATATTATGACTTATCCAAAAGTCATCTTTCAATAGTCACTATTGAAAACTCAACATTAAGATTTAATATCCAAAAACCTCAAAACATCCATATGATAATATTCTACTCTTATTTAATAAATGGAGCCACGATGTCCATATCTATAAATGAAGTCCTCTATCGATTAACAAATGAATACCACCAAACTATCGAGGATAGACTATGCTATATATTCATACTCATTGATAGCTCAAATGATAACACTTGCAACCATAAGTCCATCATTTATCTCAGGATTAAGATAGGCTCTCCGATTGTCCTGATAATGAAAAAACTTTTATCTACTGACGGTTCTAGATAAAGTATTTCATTGTGATCCAGTTTAATGCACCTAGTGCACTAGATTATTTTACTCAAAGACCCTCCGATGATTTTAGACTCATCATAACACATTTGAGCCCACTCAAATGCTAGTAAAAGAATTCTACAACTTTAACAAGATAAATGTGCCCAACATTTAACTTAAGTTGTGAACATAATTCAAGACTAACTAAAGAATTGTGTCTACCTCATACATATCCAGATGTATGAACAATTCTTCTTTTCTCATAGTCTTTTGACCTTATAATTATTTACTTTTGACAATTATAATATTCAATCTATAAATGCTATAAGATTTGTTTAAAACAAAAATCACTTTATTAATATGAAAAGATTGTCAAATACAATATTACACTCTTGCTATTAAGCAAAATTCTAACATATTTTTCCAAGAGAAAAATTTCACAAAAGAACTCACCTTTCATTACTCAAACACCATTCCATGATCATCAATTATCATCTAGCATCATCCTTGATCATAGATATCATTTTGCATGGATTTTTCAACACACTTTGCTTGGTAAGTTTTTCACTTATATCTTACATATTTTGTGTCTACTTTTAGTATATATATATGTTTAATTAATTTAAGGGTTAAGGTTCAAATTATGGAAAAATTTTAAACTATACTAAACTCGCTTTTAGTCTCGCTTCCGCTGCGTGACCGTATTTTTCCCTACAATTGGTATCAGAGCCTTGGTTGTACCCTTTAATTAATTAACGTATATATACGTGAATCTATTTCTTTTTATTGTGATTATGCATGTTTTAGAAAGAGATGGCACTCTAAGTATTCGCATATATAATTACAATGGTATGTATGGATTTATATATGTTATTATAAAGTGAATTGTTGTTGCTCGATTTTGGTCCTAGAATTTCAATGTAATTTTTGTTTCGGAATTGTAACAAGAAGGGTGGCCTATTATCACCATAAGTTCCTTCTTGGTAGTTGCTAGGTTCTCTATTTTTATTGTAATAAATACTGCAGTTTTTTTATTGTATTAAAAATATTGCAGATTTTTTTTGTATAAAATAGTGCAGTTTTTATTGTATTTCAAATACTACAGTGATTAAAAAACAAAAAAACAAAAAAATACTGTAGTAATTTATTGTGTAAAATCTGCTGTAATATATTCAAGATTCGAAGATTCGAAGAGTTGAAGAATTGGAAGCGGAAAAGGGATGCAATGACACACCCTAGCACCCATGCGCACCCTTGAGTTGGTATGGGCTGCGCATGGCTTGCCCTTATGGATAAGGGCTACGCATGGCCATGCCGGGCAGCCAAGGTGTGCGTTTGGGACAGCCACGTGTGGCTTCGGGTGCGCAAGTGGATGATGGCCGCTTGAAGACTTCATCGCCAAGTTAGGGTTTATGTATTTCAAACAAATGTAATTTACTTGCTTTTCTAGGATGGACCAAAATTGTGGCTATTTATTTTTCGTAAATATTACAATATTTGTTATTGTATGATAACATGTCATATAGAATAGGAGTGCCACTCATATATCTCTTTTGGTATGAACATGCATTGAATGATTTAGATATCTAAATTGGCATCTAGATAACTTGGTAAATCATTCTATGGGATTTAATCACACGCCTTAAATAATTGAGTGGGAGAAGGTGTTTTGTAACACCTATGGCCTCCAAGGTTAGTTGAGCTTTATTATTTATTGGTAATCCCCCCAAGGGGCGTCCATAAATGGAATTTAGCAACATACTTCCTTACAATGATAGACTAGACAATTGACTCAAACGAGATCTACTCCCCAAGGAGGGATTTTCGTGAGAGAAAATATTGAGGGTCGATATCTTGGTAACACACTCAATGTAATTTTATTGATATCCTCCCAAGAGTTCTTGTCAGTAAAATTGCAAGGCTAAAATTGAAAACGCTGGTTGTTATGTTAACAATTAGGTGGGACCTAGTCTAACTAGTAAATGGTGCGATGTAATGCTCTGCACTAGACCAGATATTTGTTTTGCTGTTGGCATAGTTAGCAGGTTTCAAGAAACCTGGTCCTGATCACTGGACGGCAGTCAAGCATATTTTCAAGTATCTCAAGAGAACGAGAGATAATATGCTTGTATACTCTGGAGGGGATTTAATTCCCATTGGGTATCCAGATTCTGATTTTCAATCAGATTATGACTCCAGAAAATCCACATCAGGAGTTGTGTTTACTATTAGAGGAGGAGCAGTCATATGGAGGAGTATCAAGCAATCTTGTATTGCTGATTCCACCATGAAAGCTGAGTATGTTGCTGCATGCGAGGCTGCCAAAAAGGCTGTTTGGCTTCGCCAATTCTTGATGGACTTGGAAGTGGTTCCTAGTGCGAATAAGCAGATGACTATCTACTGTGACAATAGTAGAGCAGTAGCTAATCTGAAAGAACCAAGAAGTCACAAGAGAGGAAAACACATTGAAAGAAAGTATCATCTTTTAAGGGAGATTGTTCAAAGGGGTGACGTGACGATTACCAAAATCGCGACAGCAGAAAATCTAGCAGATCCTTTCACAAAGGCTCTACCTCAGAAGAGTTTCGATGGGTACCTAGAGAACATGGGCATGAGAGATATGACATATTTGCTATAGCGCAAGTGGGAGATTGTTAGGATTATGCTCAATAGCAAGAGTGTAATATTGTAATTAACAATCTTTTCATATTAATAAAGTGATTTCTGGTTTATCAAATCTTATAGCATTTATAGTTTAATATTATAATTGTCAAAGTAAATAATCATAAGGTCAAAAGACTATGAGAAAAGAAGAATTGTTCGTACATCTGGATATGTATGAGGTAGACACAATTCTTTAGTTAGTATTGAATAATGTTCACAACTTAAGTTAAAGGTTGGGCACCTTTATCTTGTTAAAGTTGTAGAATTCTTTTGCTAGCATTTGAGTGGGATCAAATGAGTTATGATGAGTCTGAAATCATCATAGGGTCTTCGAGTAAAAGAATATAGTGCATTGGGTGCATTGAACTGGATCACAATGAAATATTTTATCTAGAACCGTCAATAGATAATAGTCTTTTCATTATCAAGACAATCGGAGAGTCTATCTTAATCCTGAGATAAATGATGGATTTATGGTTGCAAGTGGTATCATTTGAGTTATCAATGAGTACGATTATATAGCATAGTCTATCCTCGATAGTTTGGTGATATTCATTTGTTAATCGATAGAGGACTTCATTTATAGATATGGACATCGTTGCTCCATTTATTAAATGAGAGTAGAATATCATCATATGGATGTTTTGAGGTATTGGATATTGAATCTTAACGTTAAGTTTTCGATAGAGTCTATTGAAATATGGCTTCTGGACAAGTCAAAATATCTAAGTTCAAAATGTGGTCATATGAGTAAATATGGTAACTTGGAGAGCTATAGGCGGTCTATGAGCTCTTGGCGATTACTGATATTCTTCACGAGGATACACCATCTCTAATAAGATAGTCTAGGGTACGAATGAGAAATATTTACTTATTCTATCTTTATTTAGGAGTTCAATTTTAGCTCTTTAGTGGAATGAGTTAAAATTAATAGATCGGACCTAAGTGAATCATTTGTTGATTGTGATTAGGTTATGTCTATTGAAGCTTACATTTAGATAGCTCGCCAAGATCCCCAATTCACACGGACTTGCATGGATCACTTGATATATTCTACCCGACCAATTTATGGGTCCATCTAGAATTGTATTTAATATATTAAGAATATAATTTGCACATTATTTATTTAATGGGCTGATCAATTATATTAATATATTAATGAAAGGCATGTGGGCTTGTTTCTTTTAGTAAGAATGGGTCTGGTTCACATGTGAGCTTTTTAATTAAAGTCTAATGGATTAAATAAAATAAGAAAATAATATTAGGCCCATGTATATGATGTGGGCAGCAAGACTAGAATAATAGTCTAAAATATTATTTTATTTTATTGATTGATTAAACGGAAATTAATTAATTTATTAGTTAATCATTTAATTGAGAATCAAAATCTTTTTCTGATCAGGAAATATGTTTCCTAGAGTTATACTATTGGTAGTAGTATATTAAAGATTAAAGACTTATTTGGTAAGAAGATAAATAATAAGGTTTATTTATTTAATCAAATAAGGAAGTCTTTTAATAAGTCATAATAAGATTAAACACTTATGAGTTGTATTAGGGTTAGGATTCTAAGGTTGATAGGAATTAGGGTAAAGCACAAATCCTCTTTGAGAGAGAATTCGGCCAACCCTAATCCTTACACAAGAAGAATTCGGCCAACCCTAATAGAAAAGGAAGAAGAATTCGGCCACCCTATATATTTAATAGGATAGATTTCGGCCACCCACTTCTTCTTTTTCTAGCTTGAGTGAATTATTTCTTTCACTTAGAAAAATAATTCATACTCTAGACAAGTGTTAAAATTCAGCCAAGAGAGAAATAGAGAAAGAGAGTTCTAATTTCGATAGTGCACTTGTAAGCTTGAATATCAAAAGGCTTTGTGCACAACTTCGAATTAGGTTCACGCGAGTTTCAATCTTAACGGTTGTTAAATTCAAAAGTGACTGGAACATACTTTCTAGTTTTCTTGGATTTTATTATGACTAACGATCAGGAGGAGAGATTTTGTTTTCCATCCTAAGGTACGCAATTCAAAGAAAGGGAGACCACGCTCCTAGGTGATTCACGTTCATGATAGGATTGGAAGATCTTACGGATTACCATCGACGCAAAGTCAATCGGATCACGCGACAAAAGGTATTCTACTTTTAGTATATATATATATATGTTTAATTAATTTAAGGGTTAAGGTTCAAATTATGGAAAATTTTTAAACTATACTAAACTCGCTTTAGTCTCGCTTCCGCTGCGTGATCGTATTTTTCCCTACAAGCTCTTGTTGCATATTTGAGTATTTCATATATTCACTTAGGTTGTATCATCTCTTCATTGAGAAGTAAGACTTGTGTAGCTTTCGGGATTAGGTTGTGTAAATCACAAGCAATTGGACTAGGTTCACTTATACCGGGATTAGGTAGGTGTGTGATTATATACCGGGATTAGGTTGTAATCTTTAACACATTTAGTGGATTCAAGGTTCGAGTGTGGCTCACTTACTAGCCCGTGGTTTTTCCCATGATGGTTTCCACGTAAATATCAAGTGTTATTTTATATTCCGCATCATATTACACTTGTTATATTATATTGACTACTAGGGGTATTTTCGTAATCTTGACCAAACACGAAAATTAGGTAAAATCGGATAAAATCTATTCACCCCCCCTCTAGATTAATATTATACATATCGAGTATTTGCTTCAATTGGTATCAGAGCGGGTTCCTAGATATACTTAGGTGATCCTTGCTCATTTTGGTGTGTTTTGCATTTTGTGTGATTTTTGATCATTAATACATTTGCATTCATTTCATTCATTCATAAACACTATGAGTGGAAATGGTGGAAATGGTGGTGGTAACGAGGGTGCTTCTAGCACAAGGCCTCCACTTCTTACCGGGTTGAATTATGCCTCTTTGAAAGGCAAGATGGAGTTGTACATATGTCAAATCCATGACCGGGCTTGGATGGCGGTTGAAGACGGCTACACATCACCCATGATGACTCCTACGGGTGGAGGAGAGGATGTGCTCAAGCCTAAGACGCAATGGAACGCGCAAGAGTTTGAGGCATCAAAATGGAATAGGAAGGCGAAGCATGCCATCCTATGTGCAATGGACGAAAATCAATATAAATTGATTCAAAATACTAGGATAGCTAAGGAGGCATGGGACATCCTAGAGATTGCACATGAGGGAACCGAAGTGGTGAAGGACTCCAAGCTTCAAGTCCTCCAAACTCAATTCGAGATGCTTAAGATGGAGGAGAATGAGTGCTTCAACGATTTCAAGATCAAGTTGATGGAGGAGAATGAGTGCTTCAACGATTTCAAGATCAAGTTGATGGACATAGTTAACCAAAGTCATCAACTTGGTGACCCATATTCGGATAGGAGGATCAAGCAAAAGATTATGAGATCGCTTCCCGAGAGGTTTGAATCCAAGGTGACGGCTTTAGAGGAGAATGGCACATACAAGGATATGAAGCCGAGTGAGGTGATTGGAAGACTTCTAGCTTATGAGTCTAGGAAGGGTCCTACCTCCACACCTCCTAAAAAGCAAAAAGGAATTGCTTTGAAAGCCTCCAAAGTTGAGAAGGAGGAGAATGATTACTCAGATGAAGAAATGGCTTTGTTGATGAGAAGGTTCAAGAAGTTCTACAAGTCTGAGAATAAGGGTTTTGGATCCTAGGGCCAAGACTTCAAGAAAAAAAACTCCATTCAAGAAGTTTGAGCCTAGGCAAGAAAAGACCGAAAAGAAAGGGGTCCGATGTTATGAGTGTGGTGGCATAGGCCACTTTGCCCCCTAATGTGCTAATCACATTAACAAGAAAAAGGGAAAAGTGATGGCTGCCACATGGAGTGGAAGTGATGACTCCAATGAGGGAGATGAGTCTTCGGATGATGAAGAGCTCATGGCTAACTTCATAGCCTTTACCTCCTCTCACAAAAGCAAAGGTTCTAGTGAAAAAGAGAATGAGAGTCAAGAGGAAATTGACTCAAGTGATGATGGCTATTCATCTCACTCCACTAATGGAAAAGTGGATAGGATGGATCTTAGAGAATACATGGTCAAGTTTGAGAATTCAAGGTTGAAAAACAAGAGAGAAATTATGAGATTGAAGGAGGAAAACCTAGAGCTCTCAACTCTTATAGACCAATTAAGTGAAGAAGTAGTGAGATCCACAAAGAATGAAGATAAGCTAAGAGAGGAGTTAGTCTTATCTAAGAGGAATGAAAAAGGTTTGAAGAGGGAACTTGATGAAGCTAAAGAGTCATTAACTAGGATGGATTCTAGCACTAAGAAGCTTGATCACATACTTGGTGTTGGAAAGAGTCCGTGTGACAAGAGGGGTCTTGGGTATGAAGATGGCAAGGAGATCTCAACCTCTAACAAAACTGTGTTTGTCAAGAGCTTAGGCTACAAAGAAGCTTCATCGGTGCAAACTCCTAGGAAGAAAATTGATCTAGGATAATGTTCAAATAGTGCACAAGTGAAGGTGGCTCCAAGAAGGCAACCTCAAGCTCAACCTACAAGAGCTCTTCAAGCTAACTCTTCTCAACCAATGGCTCAAAAAGGAAAGGGACCAATCATGCAAGCTATACCTCGGAAGCAAGCTAGACCGATTCAACAACAAAGATGGATTGAACCTACTCAACCACAAAGACATGGGAAAGCTCCTATGTACACACAAGGACAAGGTATGATTCCTTATTTTATTCCTACATGTCATTTTTGTGGTTTTGATGGTCATATTAGACCAAGATGCTTTTGTTATATTAAAATGTGTAAAACTAGAAGCAGGATTGAGAAGAAAAAGAAAAGAGCCATGATGCATGTTCCTAGGAA
The DNA here is from genome assembly GCA_008009225.1 of Acer yangbiense. Classification (NCBI taxonomy): domain Eukaryota; kingdom Viridiplantae; phylum Streptophyta; class Magnoliopsida; order Sapindales; family Sapindaceae; genus Acer; species Acer yangbiense. The sequence goes on from CM017767.1 coordinate 15,357,857, forward strand.
TGATAAGATTGATTTGCATGATCCTAGGACATCTAGAGCCCATGTAACAAAAACCACTAGGAAAGAAAATGTTTTACTTAGGTGGATTAGAAAGAATGAAAATGTTTGCCATGTTGCTCAAATTGCCTTAAAGGCTAATTCTTTTAATTTTTGGTATTTGGATAGTGGGTGCTCTAGGCACATGACGGGAAACAAGAGTTTCTTTGAGACTCTTGTGATGGAGGAAGGAGGATGTGTCACTTTTGGTGATGGATCCAAAAAGAGGGTTGTAGGGAAAGGAACCATTTCCATTCACGGATTACCCTCCTTGTCCGATGCTTTATTTGTTGATGGCTTGAAAGCCAATTTGATAAGCATTTCACATCTAAGTGATGAAGGACTTTCCATCTTATTTAGTAAAAATGATTGCTCTATCCTATTACAAACCTTGTTAAAAGGTATGAGATCTAGCGACAATTGCTATTGTCTTGAAGCTAAAATAGTCTCAAACAATGTGTCAATGGATGAGCAAATTGAGTTGTGGCATGAAAGACTTGGCCACATGAACTTTAGGGATTTACGAACCCTTGGAAAGTTCAACTGTGTGCGTGGCCTCCCTAAGCTTGGGAAGAAAGCCAATGGTGTTTGTGGATCTTGTCAACAAGGAAAACAAACCAAAAGCATGCATAAAAAGGGCAAGTATCTCTCCACCAAGAAGCCCCGAGAGCTTCTCCACATGGATCTTATGGGTCCTATGTAAACCGAGAGTTTAGGTGGAAAGAGATACATTTTTGTTTGTGTTGATGATTTCTCTAGATTCACATGGATATATTTCCTCAGAAAAAATCCGAAACTTTTGATAAGTTTAAAATGCTTTGTACTAAAATATAAAATGAAATGAATTCAAACATTAAAAGCATTAAACGGATCAGAAGTGACCATGGGAGGGAGTTTGAGAATGCCGTCTTTGAAAGCTATTGCAATAGGTTAGGCATCTCCCATGAGTTTTCGGCTCCTAGGACACCTCAACATAATAGAGTTGTTGAGAGGAAAAATAGGGTCCTTCAAGAGATGGCTAGTGTGATGTTGCTTAGCAACAATGTCCCTAGGAATCTGTGGGCCGAAGCCGTCAATACGGCTTGCTATATAGGGAATAGAGTTTTCCTAAGGCCCGGATCTAGGAATACCTCCTATGAGTTATGGAAAGGTAGGAAGCCAAATGTTAGCTACTTCCGCACCTTTGGAAGCAAATGCTACATTTTGAATGACCATGATCAACTTTGCAAGTTTGATGCTAAGAGTGATAAGGGTATATTTATTGGCTATGCCTTGAATAGTAGAGCCTATAGAGTTTTCAATTTGAAGACTCGAACAGTCACGGAATCATCTAATATTGTCATTGATGATACAAGGCTCAAGTTTAATGACCATGATGAGGAGGTAGTTTTAGATGATGACTCTCCCTTGGAGAAGGATGTGGAGACTCCTAATGGTGGGACTTCCAACCTTGATGAAGAGGCCACTCAACCTCTTGATAGAGTTCCTTTCATGGACTCTAATGAACCCGCTCCATGGGTTAGAAGACTCTATAACAAAGAAGATGTTATTAGAGATGTGAATGAGGGTGCAATGACTAGGCGTCAAATTGCTAATCTCATTAGCCTTACAAGTTACACCTCTCAAATTGAACCCAAAAAGGTTGATGAAGCCTTGAATGATGAATTTTAGGTTCTTGCCATGCAAGAAGAGCTAAACCAATTCGAAAGGAATGAGGTTTGGACTCTAGTTCCTAGGCCTAAAAGCAGACATGTCATAGGTAGTAAGTGGATTTATAGGAACAAATCCGATGAGGATGGCAACATAGTACAGAACAAGGCTAGACTTGTAGCACAAGGGTACTCTCAAATTAAGGGTATCGACTTTAAGGAGACATTTGCTCTCGTTGCCTGTTTAGAGTCCATTAGGCTTTTTTTGTCCATTTCTTGTGTGCACAAGTTCAAATTGTACCAAATGGATGTCAAGAGTGCCTTCCTAAATGGCTTCTTACAAGAGAAAGTGTTTGTTGAACAACTCAAGGGGTTTGTGGATGCACACCACCCCAACCATGTCTACCGCCTCAAGAAGGCTCTATATGGGTTGAAACAAGCACCGAGGGCTTGGTATGAGCGCCTCACTCAATTTCTTGTTGACAATGACTACACAAGGGGTAGTGTTGACAAGACTCTATTCATCAAGAAAGACAATGATGAGCTCTTTATAGCTCAAATATATGTTGATGATATAGTGTTTGGCTCCACCAACAACATCAAGGTCCAACAATTTGTTGATGCTATGTCTCATGAATTTGAGATGAGTCTAGTTGGTGAGCTAAGTTACTCCCTAGGTTTGCAAATTAGGCAAATGAATGATGGGATTTTTATAACCTAAGCCAAATATGCTAAAAACCTAGTGAAGAAGTTTGGTCTTGAAAATGCCAAACATTGTTGATAAGAATAAGGTGTGTTCGATATATATTATCTAGAGGGAGGTGAATAGATTTTAACTATTATTACCCAATTTTTGCATGCAAGTCAATTTTACGAAAATGCCCCTACTAGTCAAAGATACAAGCAAGTGTAATATAGTGCGGAATTTAAATAACACTTGATGTATACGTGGAAACCCAACCACTGGGAAAAACCACGGGCTGTTTAGTGCGCCACACTCGGACCTCGAAATCCACTAATCGAAATGGAGTTTACAACCTATGTAGACCTTGTCTAACACTCCGGTCAATAACCCCCCACTTCTACCACTCGGGCCTTTAAAAGAGGCTCTTGTCCAATTGCTTGAGGCCTAAGCAACCTTAGCCTCAAGACTTAATTCTCTAAGAAGAGATTATGCAACCTATGTGAATATGTATGAATATTCAAATAACAAACAAGGCTAGGTAACCTTAGATGCTTATCTAGGGTGATGAGATAATCAATTTAATCAACCCTAGATATCAATTGCTAAATGACATGTCAAATAGCTTAGCTAATCAAGATTAGTCAAAAACCTAATTAGCTATCACAAAACAACACTCAATCAATTCATCACAATTAATTCTCTAATCTTGTATTTATCATATGATCAAAAACATACAAGTAATTAAAAGAGAATATGCTTGATAGTAAAAATACTAAAATAAGATGAAATTAATCAAAATCTTACCAAGCATGTTGTGATGATGCAAACCCAATCATCGATGAATGCAAGATGAACTTTGATGCAAAAAGGATTTGATTTGAGTGTTTAAAGGTGAGTTCTTGATTTGATTTTTTCTCAAAAATCTCTCTTTGAAGTTTAGGGTTCTAATAACTCAAGAAGCTTGATCAGAGAATGAGAAAGTAAGATATTTATAGACATCAAGAATTGGGCATGTGAAAAGACAAGTTTGCCCCTGAAACGCACCGTTCGGCGGTTTCAATCGGCTGCCAGGCCACCGATCACGACCGCCGAATTGAGCCCGTGAAGAACAGAGCATCAACGGCGGTTTCATTCAGCGGTTTCGTGACCGCCGATCCAACCGCCGAATTAGACCGAGAGATTAAAATCGATCAAGTATGAACGGCGGTCGTGACCGCCGATCGTGACCGCATAATTGCTTCAGACCAATCTGGACTGAAACGGCGGTTTCATTCGACGGCCAGGCCGCCGATCATAACCGTCGATCACCAACAATGGTGAAAACCAAGGAGAAGCCAATGGCATTCTCCGTGGGCGGTCTTCGCGTAAAACCTAGCACACATACGTGTGAGCGCGGACATTTCCGAACACTATCGGGAAACGAATTACTAAGCACATATACACACAACAAGATATAAAACAAAGTGCTAGTGTGTAAAGTGACATGTAAAGAGAATGCACACATGAACAAGTATGCTAAGTGAGTGTGTGCTAACTAAATCTCTTCAAAGAAAAATCAAGCACAAGAAATTATACCTTTGGCGTGCTTGTCCCTTGAGGTCTTGAAAGGGCCTTCGAGCATGAAGTTCAAACACCTAAACTACCCTTACATTATCAACCCCAACATGTGGTTTGTCCACGAAATAAGCCAATCAATAAATGGGAATCCTTACAATTGTGATACACCCATGAGTACCACTTTGAAGCTTAGCAAGGATACAAGTGGAAAAAGTGTGGAACAAACTCTATATCGGAGCATGATAGGTAGCTTGCTTTATTTGACCGCAAGTAGGCCCGATATCTCTTTTAGTGTGGGTGTGTGTGCTAGGTACCAAGCGTATCCTAAGGAGTCCCATCTCTTTTCCGTTAAGAGAATCATTTGCTATGTGAATGAGACATCTAACTATGGGATTTGGTACTCTTTTCACACTAATGCTAGTCTTGTAGGCTTTAGTGATGCGGATTGGGCAGGAAATTGTGATGATAGGAAAAGCACATCGGGCGGTTGCTTCTTCCTAGGCAACAACTTGGTGTCTTGGTTTTGCAAGAAGCAAAACTTGATTTCCTTGTCCACTGCCGAGGTCGAGTACATAGCCGCGGGGAGTGGATGCACACAACTCCTATGGATGAAACAAATGCTAGTTGACTACGGATTCAACCAAGGTACTCTAACCCTCTTTTGTGATAATATGAGTGCTATTAATATTTCCAAGAATTCGGTTCAATATTCTAGGATTAAGCATATTGACATCCGCCATCACTTCATTAGAGAGCTTGTTGAAAATAAATTCATAGTACTTGAACATGTAGGTACTAAATAACAGTTGATGTATACGTGGAAACCCAACCACTGGGAAAAACCACGGGCTGTTTAGTGCGCCACACTCGGACCTCAAAATCCACTAATCGAAATGGAGTTTACAACCTATGTAGACCTCGTCTAACACTCCGGTCAATAACCCCCCACTTCTACCACTCGGGCCTTTAAAAGTGGCTCTAGTCCAATTGCTTGAGGCCTAAGCAACCTTAGCCTCAAGACTTAATTCTCTAAGAAGAGATTATGCTACCTATGTGAATATGTATAAATATTCAAATAACAAACAAGGCTAGGTAACCTTAGATGCTTATCTAGGATGATGATATAATCAATTTAAATCAATCCTAGATATCAATTGCTAAATGACATGTCAAATAGCTTAGCTAATCAAGATTAATCAAAAACCTAATTAGCTATCACAAAACAACACTCAATCAAGTAATTAATTCTCTATTCTTGTATTTATCATATGATCAAAAACATACAAGTAATTAAAAGAGAATATGCTTGATTAGTAAAATACTAAAATAAGATGAAATTAATCAAAATCTTACCAAGCATGTTGTGATGATGCAAACCCAATCATAGATGAATGCAAGATGAACTTTGATGCAAAAAGGATTTGATTTGAGTGTTTAAAGGTGAGTTCTTGATTTGATTTTTTCTTAAAAATCTCTCTTTGAAGTTTAGGGTTCTAATGACTCAAAGAACATCATCAGAGAATGAGAAAGTAAGATATTTATAGACATCAAGAATTGGGCATGTGAAAAGACAAGTTTGCCCCTGAAACGCACCGTTCGGCTGTTTCAATCGGCAGCCAGATCGTTGATCACGACCGCTGAATTGAGCCCGTGAAGAAAAGAGCATCAATGGCAGCTTCATTCGGCGGTTTCGTGACCGCCGATCCAACCACTGAATTAGACCGAGAGATTAAAATCGATCAGGTATGAACGGCGGTCGTGACCACCGAATTGCTTCAGACCTTACTAGACTAAAACGGCGGTTTCATTCGGCGGCCAGGCCGCCGATCATAACTGCCGATCACCAACAATGGTGAAAACCAAGGAGAAGCCCAGGGCATTCTCCATGGGCGGTTTTCGCGTAAAACCAAGCACATTCTAGTGCGAGTACGGACGTTTCCGAACACTATCCGGAAACGAATTACTAAGCACATATACACACAACAAGATATCAAACAAAGTGCTAGTGTGTAAAGTGACATGTGAAGAGTATGCACACATGATCAAGTATGCTAAGTGTGTGTGTGCTAACTAAATCTCTTCAAAGAAAAATCAAGCACAAGAAATTATACCTTTAGCGTGCTTGTCCCTTGAGGTCTTGAAATGGCCTTCGAAAGTTATTAAAATACTCGAGGCGTGTTCAATATAAAGCTAGAGGGGGGGGTGAATAGATTTTAGCTATTATTACCCAATTTTCGCATGCAAGTCAATTTTACGAAAATGCCCCTACTAGTCAAAAATACATACAAGTGTAATATAGTGCGGAATTTAAATAACACTTGATGTATACGTGGAAACCCAACCACTGGGAAAAACCACGGGCTGTATAGTGCGCCACACTCGGAACTCGAAATCACTAATTGAAATGAAGTTTACAACCTATGTAGACCTCGTCTAACATTCCGGTCTGTAACCCCTCACTTCTACCCAGCGGGCCTTTATTAGCAACCCTATTCCAATTTGCTTGAGGCCTAAGCACTCTTAGCCTCAAGACTTACTTCTCTAAGAAGAGAAACAACCTATGTGAATATATATATGAATATTCAAATAACAAACAAGGCTAGGTAACCTTAGATGCTTATCTAGGATGATGATATAATCAATTTAATCAACCCTAGATATCAATTGCTAAATGACATGTCAAATAGCTTAGCTAATCAAGATTAATTAAAAACCTAATTAGCTATCACAAACAACACTCAATTAATTTTCATCACAAATAATCTCTAACTTGTATCTAGCATATAATCAAAAGCATACAAGTAATTAAAGAGATGTATTAATATGAAAAACACTAAAGTAATATGAAATTAGTGAAGAACATACCAAATAAGATGTGATGATTCAAAACCATGCATGGATCAATTCTATGAAGGCATAGAAGATCAAATATGAAATTTGATGCAAAAGGGAATTGATTTGAGTGTTTAAAGATAGGTTCTTGATTTGATTTTTTCTCAAAAATCTCTCTTGAAAGATTAGGGTTCTAATTGCTCAAGAAACTTATTCAGAGATTGAGAAAACAAGATATTTATAGACATCAAGAATTGGGCATGTGAAAAGACACTTTTGCCCCTGAAACGCACCGTTCGGCGGTTTCAATCGGCGGCCAGGCCGCCGATTACGACCGCTGAATTGAGCTCGTGAAGAACAGAGCATTAACGGCGGTTTCATTCGGCGGTTACGTGACCGCCGATCCAACCGCCGAATCAAACCCGAGAGATTAAAATCGATCAGGTATGAACTGCGGTTTCGAACGGCGGTCGTGACCGCCGATCTTGACCGCATAATTGCTTCAGACCAATCTGGACTGAAACGGCGGTTTCAGTCGGCGGCCAAGCCGCCGATCATAACCGCCGATCACCAACAATGGTGAAAACCAAGGAGAAGCCAAGGGCATTCTCCATAGGCGGTCTTCGCGCGAAACCAAGCACTCATTAGTGCAAGCGCGGACGTTTCCGAACAATGTCGGGAAACGAATTATAAGGCACATATACACACAACAAGATATATCAACCAAAGTGCTAGTGTGTAAAGTGACATGTGAAGAGATGCACATAAAAATAAGCAAGTATGCAATCATAGCAAGAATGCTAAGTGAGTGTGTGCTACTAAATCTCTTCAAAGAAAAACAAGCAGAAGAGATTATACCTTTGGCGTGCTTGAATCTTGAGGTCATGGAAGGGCCTTTGATCTTCAACACTAAACACTTGGACTACCCTTACATTCAAAACCCCAACATGTGGTTTGACCACGAAATAAGCCAATCAACAAAACGGGAATCCTTACAGCCTTCGAGCTTGAAGTTCAAACATCTAACCTACCCTTACATTATCAACCCCAAACTGTGGTTTGTCCACGAAATAAGCCAATCAATATATGGGAATCCTTACAAGTTTACATTTTCAATATCATCAACCATTCATCTTTATTGCACTAATATCACTTAAGTTTAGATTAGTTTTAGCTAAATTTTGATCTTTGTGGACGACCCTTGCTTGCCACTATATATGCGTTTTCATAACCCTTATAGGCATTGCTAGGTTTACAAATTGTGTTTGACAAGTGCTTTTAAATACACACAAAACGACTTTGTCACATAGGCTAAGGATGACATTGTTTGCAAAGGGCGCTGTTCAAAGCGCTCTACAGAAGCGCTGTTTGAACAGCGCCCATCTCAGACCTGATGGAAAATTGTTTTTAATTGATCAGACCTGATGCATTTTTGTAAAGGTGTTGTACGGTCGCTGTTCAAAAGCGCTGTGAAACAAATTAGAGGCGTGTTCTATATAAAGCTAGAGGGGGGGGTGAATAGATTTTATCAAATATTACCCAATTTTCGCATGCAAGTCAATTTTACGAAAATGCCCCTACTAGTCAAAAATACAAGCAAGTGTAATATAGTGCGGAATTTAAATAACACTTGATGTATACGTGGAAACCCAACCACTGGGAAAAACCACGGGCTGTTTAGTGCGCCACACTCGGACCTCGAAATCCACTAATCGAAATGGAGTTTACAACCTATGTAGACCTCGTCTAACACTCCGGTCAATAACCCCCCACTTCTACCACTCGGGCCTTTAAAAGTGGCTCTAGTCCAATTGCTTGAGGCCTAAGCAACCTTAGCCTCAAGACTTAATTCTCTAAGAAGAGATTATGCAACCTATGTGAATATGTATGAATATTCAAATAACAAACAAGGCTAGGTAACCTTAGATGCTTATCTAGGATGATGATATAATCAATTTAATCAACCCTAGATATCAATTGCTAAATGACATGTCAAATAGCTTAGCTAATCAAGATTAAGCACAAAACCTAATTAGCTATCACAATACAACTTCTCAAACATACATCATACTAATCTCAAACTTGTATTCAAAGTATATAAAATAACATACAAGTAATTAATTGAGATTGCTAGTTAAGATAAACACAAAATATGTAAGATATTAGTGAAAAGCTTACCAAGCAAAGTATGATGAAGAATCCATGCAAGATGACATCTAGATGATCAAAGATGATGCTAGATGATGATTGATGATCATGAAAAAGTGTTTGAGTAATTAAAAATGAGTTCTTTGTGTATTTTTCTTCTCTTGAAAAATATCCTAAGTATAGAATATGAATATGAACTCTCTTGTCTGACCTAAAGTCAAAGTGGCATATATATATGGGCCATAAGTGAAGTGTGGTCGTTTTGAAAAACGCACCAGAATTTGCTCTGTGCGCTGGTGGTCTTGCACTGGACAACAGGCGCACGACCAGCGCAAAGGCAAAAATTGCACAGGCGCTTGACGACCAGCGCTCAGACAGGTGCACGACCAGCGGCAAACCACTGGGCGTTTTACGCCGGTGAGCTACGCTGGACTGGACCAGCGCACGACCAGCGACAGACCACTGGGCGATATGCGCTGGTGAGCTGCGCTGGTCTGGCGCTTGACGACCAGCGCACAGCCCACTCCTTTGAACCCCACAAGAAAACATGCAAGGGGTAAAAAGGTAAAAGCAAGATGCATCCTAAAAGCCTAACATGCTATGACATTATAAACACAAGATGCATCAAAATAACAAGCAAGAAGAGATGAGAATAAGCATTGATGCACAACAAAAAGAAACACAACATACAAAGATAAAACATATGCATGAGTTGTGAGTGTGTGCAACTATCTCTTCAAGACAAGTAAGCACAAAGAAAATTACCTTCGGTGCTTATCAACACGAGGTCTTCAAAGGGCTTCGAACAATTAAACCAATACCTAAGCTACCCTTACAAAGTACCCCAACATGTGGTTTGTCCACGAAATAAGCCAATCAACAAAACGGGAATCCTTACAATCTCCCCCTTTGGCTATTTCGTGACAAAACCACCACTCACATTGATTCCTCACAACAAAATAAACCTATGGGTCAATGAAGATTTTCTACAATACAAAGAGATATAAAAAAAAATAAAACTTGAAGTCTTCAATCTCTTGTAGAACAATCATTCCCTGAAACAAGGTTTCTGAACTTTCCAAAACAAGAAAAGGTGAGATGAATCAAGTGAGATTAAAACAAGCATTTGCATATTAAAAAAAAATTAAGCACAACATCATGCAATGTATGATGAATGCAATGCTCCCCCTCAAAGGGTTACTCCTGTTAGGATTATGCTCAATAGCAAGAGTGTAATGTTGTAATTAACAATCTTTTTCATATTAATAAAGTGATTTCTGGTTTAACAAATCGTATAGCATTTATAGTTTAATATTATAATTGTCAAAGTAAATAATCATAAGGTCTAAAGACTATGAGAAAAGAAGAATTGTTCGTACATCTGGATATGTATGTGGTAGACACAATTCTTTAGTTAGTCTTGAATAATGTTCACAACTTAAGTTAAATGTTGGGCACCTTTATCTTGTTAAAGTTGTAGAATTCTTTTGCTAGCATTTGAGTGGGATCAAATGAGATATGATGAGTCTAAATCATCGGAGTGTCTTCGAGCAAAAGGATCTAGTGCACTGGGTGCATTGAACAGGATCACAATGAAAAGCTTTATCTAGAACCGTCAATAGATAATAGTCTTTTCATTATCAGGACAATCGGAGAGTCTATCTTAATCCTGAGATAAATGATGGACTTATGGTTGCAAGTGATATCATTTGAGTTATCAATGAGTATGATTATATCGCATAGTCTATCCTCGATAGTTTGGTGATATTCATTTGTTAATCGATAGAGGACTTCATTTATAGATATGGACATCGTGGCTCCATTTAATTAAATGAGAGTATAATATCATCATATGGATGTTTTGAGGTAATTGGATATTAAATCTCAACGTTGAGTTTTCGATAGTGTCTATTGAAAACATGGCTTCTGGACAAGTCAAAATATCCAAGTTCAAAACGTGGTCATATGAGTAAATATGGTAACTTGGAGAGTTATAGGCGGTCTATGAACTCTTGGAGATTACTGATATTAATCACGAGGATACACTATCTCCTATATGATTGTCTAGGGTATGAATGAGGAGCATCTTCCTTTTCTATCTTTATTTAAGAGTTCAATTTTAGCTCTTTAGTGGAATGAGTTAAAATTAATGGATCGGACCTAAGTGAATCATTTGTTGATTGTGATTAGGTTATGTCTATTGAAGCTTAAATTTAGATGGCCCGCCAAGATCCCAATCCACACGGACTTGCATGGATCACTTGATATATTCTACCGGACCAATTTAAGGGTCCATCAAGAATTGCATTTAATATATTAAGAATATAATTTGCACATTATTTAAGTAATGGGCTGCTCAATTATATTTATATATTAATGAAAGACATGTGGGCTTGTTTCTTTTAGTAAGAATGGGTCTGGTTCACATATGGGCTTTTTATTTAAAGTCCAATGGATTAAATGAAATAAGAAAATAATATTTTGGCCCATTTATTCAAGTGGGGCGGCAAGGTTAAGTTTTAACCTAATATATTATTTTGTTTCATTTGTTTTAATTAAATAAGAATTAATTAATTTATTAATTAATTGTTTAATTAAGAAACAAATCTTTTCTGATTAGGAAATATGATTCCTAATGTTATACTATTGTTGGTAGTATACTAAAAGTAAAAGACTTATTTGGTAAGAAAATAAATAATTAATTTTATTTATTTAATCAAATAAGAAGTCTTTTAATTTAGTCATTAAAAAGAATAAAATAACTATGAGTTGGATTAGGGTTAGAAGTCTATTCTTTTATGGAAATTAGGGTGCAACACAAACCTTTGGAGGTGGTGATTTGCGGCAACCCTAGTGCAAAAAGAAGAGAAATTTCGGCAACCCTAAAAGACAAGGAGAGGAAAATTTAGGCAACCTATATATTCCCACATATAGATTTCGGCCACCCGAAGTTGAGCTTGAGACAATTTTCTTCTTCTTCTCAATTCATAGAAAGCTTTTATTCTACTAAAACAAAAAGGAGTGTTAGATTATTCTTTGATAGTATACTATTTGCTTAATCATCAATAAGCTTGTGTATACGATATCGATCTAGGTTCACGCGAGTTTCGATCATTAGATTGAGAACTCAAAAGTGACCGGAATAATCTCAGTCATTCTTTTGATTGTTTTTGTGACTAACAAAGAAAAGAAAGTTTGTTTTGTCCATTCACAGGTTTGCAATTCAAAGAAAAAGGGAGACCACGCTCCTAGGTGATCCACGTTCGTGCTAGGATTGAAGATCTTGCGGATTACCATCGACGTAAGTCAATCGGATCACGCGACAAAAGGTATTCTACTTTTTGGTTATTGTATATGCATGTTTAATTAATTAAAGGGTTTAAGGTTCATAAAGGAAAAATTTTAAAAGTCACTAAATCTTATTTTTTAGTCTCGCTTCCGCTGCGTGCACTACGGTATTTTTCCCTACAACTCCCCCTCAATGTATTGTCTCCCCAACATGCATAATTGCAACCCCCCTTACCACCATTCTACTCCCCCTTTTTGTCATGATATAGGCAAAGGAGTAGTCCTCAACCGGGTCACTTAGCAAAGAGAGATGATAGCATTCAAGTCATTTGCATAATCACAAAATGCACTTTATGCAACTCTATCAAATGGAGAGAAACAAGGAGATTTATTTTGAAATAAATGTGTGAAACAAAGCATGCTTTGCATACAAGACATGTAGCATTCAAGTCCAAAATACAATGGTATTTGGCAAAGCAAATGACAAAGGTTTCTAAAAAGAATTCAAACCAATTTCACCAATGTCATGAGAGAAGCAAAGATATATAGTTTTCATTAATTTTAATGTATGAGCAACTATATCCATCTTTATAAGTCAAACATGTCATGAGCAACTTTGCACCCTATTTGATTTTTCCGGGAATGAAACCCGTATGATAATAGACATGTTCAAGAAATAAAGAAGGAGAGACAATTTGGAATATAAATTCCTTTGAACGGATACAAGATCCTTTATTCATTTATAGCCTCATAAGCTTTTTCACACAAGTTTTGCATTTAAAAATTGCAATCATCAATTCATGCTTTTTCATTTGAGCATGTCATTTGAATTTCATGCTTTTCATATGACATTAGCATGTTATAAACAACTCATGCTTTTCAATTTTTAAGCATGTCATTAAGAATCATCATGTCATGGAGATAACTATAGGTCATCCAAATCATACTTCCTATGTAAATCTCCTAGTCCAAAAATGCATGTTTGAACATAAATATGACATGGATTGTAAACAAGCATGGTTCACACTTATTGAATTGAAAACATATATACAAATGTGCAACCAAGCTTACTCAAGCAATTAACAAAGAAGCATAAGATTTTTCAATATTTGCATGCAACAAGTATGCATAAGCTCTCTTTGCTTGAGTTCCCATATGGGGTCAATATCATCCTTCATTAATGAAGGGCATGAGGTCCTATGGACCTACCAAGTCCATTGGACTTAGTTGAACCTATTTGAGACTTGTTAGTCTCGTAGCAAGCGGGTTCATTTTTCCTTATCCACATAGATATGACATTTTTCTTCCTAGTGGACAAAGGTTGCATGTCATTCACTAACCTAGGATTATTGACAAAGGATTTCCTAGGCTCATGCAAGTGGGCTTTTCTTAGCCTCTTTTTCTCTATCATGCTATTAATCCTACAATGCTTAATGTACTTAAAGCACTTAGGCCTAATATGCCCATAAACACCACAATAATGACAAGTTGGTACAAAGTAAGAATTCATACCATATCCGTGTGAAGTCATTGGAGACTTATCATGCATTTGGTGTCTCCTTTGGTGTTGAGCCGGTTCATGTCTTCTATTTGGTTGAACCGAAATGGGTTGCCTCCTTGGATGAGGTAGCATGTTTTGCCTCTTTTCATAGTGAGTCATTTGTTAAGGAGAGTTGACTCGAGAGGCTCTAATCCGTTGAGCTTGGGGTTGTCTTGCTTTCACCACCTTCACTTGTGCATTTTTCGAACATTGTCCTAGTTCTAACTTCTTCCTAGGAGTTTGCACCGGTACGATACTATCTTACCCAAACTCTTCACAAAGACGGTCTTCTTAGGAATAGAGCAATCCTTGCTCACTTCGAATCCAAGACCTCTTTTGTCACAAGGGCTTTTTCCTACACCAAGTATGTTGTCAAGTTTCTTGGTGCTTGTGGTCATTCTAGTCAATGACTCTTTGGCTTCAACAAGCTCTCTCTTCAAACCCTCTTCATTCCTCTTAGACAAAGCTAGCTCATCTTTTAGCTTGTCTTCTTCCACCATGGATCTTATCACTTCATCATTCAAGTGATCAACTTGTGTTGAAAGCCTAAGTAGTTCTTCCTTTAACCTTTGAATCTCTTTTTCATTCTTTAACTTAGAGCTTTCAAAACTTTCAAAGTTGTCCTTAAGATCCATTTTCTCCACTTGCTTCTTTAGGAGGTCATTGTATGTTGTAAGCTCTAAATTTTCTTCCTCTAAAATCCTTAGAAATCTATCTTTCTTCTTCATGGAGCTTTCAACATTGACTATAAAGTCATGCATATCCATATTCTCTACATTTCCATTTGTAGAGTTAGATAAGGAGTCATCTCCACTAGTGTCATCTTCTAGACTCTCCTCCTCTCTTATGGATCCAATTTCCTCATCAAGACCTTCACCTTGATCTCTTGAGTCAATAAGTGCCATATCCCAATGTGAAGCAACAACTATCTCCTCTAGAGCTACTTCTTCAACTTTCTCTTCTATGGGATCACTAGCAACGGAATTCTTACCAACAACTTCATTTTCTTCACAAGTGGCACCCAATGCCTTGAAGTTATTGATAAGCTCATCATCACTTGATGACTTATCTCCCTCTCCGGAGTCATCACTTTCACTCCAAATGGCGGCCATCATTTTTTCTCTCTTGTTCTTCAAATTCCCACAATCTGGTGAGATATGACCTATGCCACCACACTCATAGCATTGGATCCCTTTCCTTTCGCTATTCTCTTGCCTATGCTCAACCTTCTTGAAATGAACCATTTTCTTCAATTCTTGCCTTTTGGATGCATGACCCTTCTTCTCGAATTTTACAAACTTCTTGAATTTTCTCATTAAAAGTGCTATGTCTTCATCCGAGTCATCCTTGTCCTCCTTCTCAACCTTGGAAGCTCTCAAAGCAATCCCTTTTTGCTTCTTTGAAGGAGTGGAGCTAGGACCCTTCCTAGACTCGTAGGCGAGAAGTCTACCTATTACCTCTCTCGGCTTCATGTCCTTAAAATCACTGTTTTCTTCTAAAGCCGTCACCTTAGACTCAAACCTCTCGGGAAGCGATCTCATTATCTTTTGCTTGATCCTTCTATCCGAGTAAGGGTCACCAAGTTGATGACTTTGGTTGACAATGCCCATCAACCTAATCTCGAAGTCGTTGAAGCACTCATTCTCCTCCATCCTAAGTGTCTCAAATTGAGTTTGGAGGACTTGAAGTTTGGAGTCCTTCACTACTTCGGTTCCCTCGTGTGCAACCTCTAAGATGTCCCATGCCTCATTGGCTATCTTAGTGTTCTGAATCAGTTTGTACTGATTTTCGTCCACTGCACATATAAGGGCGTGCCACGCCTTTTGATTCCACTTGGACAACTCAAACTCGGGTTGTGTCCACTGTGCCTTAGGCTTGAGCACTTCTTCTCCTCCACCTGTGGGAGTGATCATAGGAGGCGAATATCCATCTTCAATGGCCATCCATGCCCTATCATGGATTTGACACACATATGCCTCCATCTTCCCTTTCCATTGGGAGTAATTTACACCTGTGAGGAGAGGAGGCCGTGTGCTTGAAGCACCCTCATGGTTGCCACCGAATCCACTCATTGTATCAAATGAATGAATGAAATGTATGCAAAATGTATGAACGAGCAAAAATCACACAAATGCACAACACACCTAAAATGAGCTAGGATCACCTAAGTATATCTAGGAACCCGCTCTGATACCAATTGAAACAAATTAGGCGTGTTTCTTATAAAGCTAGAGGGGGGGGGGGTGGGGGGGGGGGGGGGGTGAATAGATTTTATTCAATATTTACCCAATTTGCAGCAAGTCAATTTTTACGAAAATGCCCCTACTAGTCAAAATACAAGCAAGTGTAATATAGTGCGGAATTTAAATAACACTTGATGTATACGTGGAAACAACCACTGGGGAAAACCACGGGCTGTTTAGTGCGCCACACTCGGACCTCGAAATCCACTAATCGAAATGGAGTTTACAACCTATGTAGACCTCGCTAACACTCCGGTCAATAACCCCCCACTTCTACCACTCGGGCCTTTAAAAGTGGCTCTAGTCCAATTGCTTGAGGCCTAAGCAACCTAGCCTCAAGACTTAATTCTCTAAGAAGAGATTATGCACCTATGTGAATATGTATGAATATTCAAATAACAAACAAGGCTAGGTAACCTTAGATGCTTATCTAGGATGATGATATAATCAATTTAATCAACCCTAGATATCAATGCTAAATGACATGTCAAATAGCTTAGCTAATCAAGATTAAGCACAAAAACCTAATTAGCTATCACAATACAACTTCTCAAACATACATCATATAATTCAAACTTGTATTCAAAGTTATTAAAATAACATACAAGTAATTAATTGAGATTGCTAGTTAAGATAAAACAAAATATGTAAGATATTAGTGAAAAGCTTACCAAGAAGTATGATGAAGAATCCAGCAAGATGACATCTAGATGATCAAAGATGATGCTAGATGATGATTGATGATCATGAAAAAAGTGTTTGAGTAATTAAAAATGAGTTCTTTGTGTATTTTCTCTCTTGAAAAATATCCTAAGTATAGAATATGAATATGAACTCTCTTGTCTGACCTAAAGTCAAAGTGGCATATATATAGGGGCCATAAGTGAAGTGTGGTCGTTTTGAAAAACGCACCAGAATTTGCTCTGTGCGCTGGTGGTCTTGCGCTGGACGACAGGCGCACGACCAGCGCAAAGGCAAAAATTACACAGGCGCTTGACGACCAGCGCTCAGATAGGCGCACGACCAGCGGCAAACCATTGGGCGTTTTGCACCGGTGAGCTACGCTGGACTGGACCAGCGCATGACCAGCGACAGACCACTGGGCGATCTGCGCTGGTGAGCTGCGCTGGTCTGGCGCTTGACGACTAGCGCACAGCCCACTCCTTTGAACCCCACAAGAAAACATGCAAGGGGTAAAAAGGTAAAAGTAAGATGCATCCTAAAAGCCTAACATGCTATGACAATATAAACACAAGATGCATCAAAATAACAAGCAAGAAGAGATGAGAATAAGCATTGATGCACAACAAAAAGAAACACAACATACAAAGATAAAACATATGCATGAGTTGTGAGTGTGTGCAACTATAGACAAGTAAGCACAAAGAAAATTACCTTCGGTGCTTATCAACACGAGGTCTTCAAAGGGCTTCGAACAATTAAACCAATACCTAAGCTACCTGAAACAAATAATAGCACGGTGTGTATAAAGCTATCTAGAGGGGGGTGAATAGATTTTACGCTTTTTACCCAATTTTTCGTGTTAGTCAAAATTACGAAAATACCCTCAAGATAATATAAACAAGCAAGTGTAATATGGTGCGGAAATTAAAACAACACTTGGTTTTTACGTGGAAACCCTCACGGGATCTCGAATCCACTAAATGTGCAAACGATTACAACCTAATCCCGGAAGTAATCACACACCTACCTAATCCCGGTATGAGTGAACCTAGTCCAATTTGCTTGCGTTCTAAGCAACCTAATCCCGGATGCTACACACAAGACTTACTTTCTCTATGAAGAGAATACAACCCTAAGTGAATATATGTGAATATCCAAAATGCAACATAGAGCAAGGGAAACCCTATATGCTTATCTAAGATGATTAATATGCAATTAAGAGCAATCCTAGATATCAAAACTAAATGACATGTCAATTAGTTTAGCTAATCAATATTAAGCACAAAACCTAATATGCAAGCACAATATAAAATCTCAAACATACATCATACTCATCTCAATATTGTATCTAAAGCATACAAAAAAACAAACAAGTAATTAATTGAGATTGCTAGATAAGAGAAACACAAAACATGTAAGATATTAGTGAAAGCTTACCAAGCAAAGTATGATGAAGATTCCATGCTAGATGACATCTAGATGATCTAAGATGATGCTAGATGATGATTGATGATCATGAAAAAGTGTTTGAGAATCAAGAATGGAGTTCTTGGAATTTTTCTTCTCTTTGAAAAATATCCTAAGTATGAATTCTGAATATGAACTCTCTTAATTGACCTAAAGTCAAAGTGGCATATATATAGGGGGCCAAATCAAAGTGAGGTCGTTTAAGTAAGTTTCAAAGAAACACGCCAATCGGCGGTTTCAATCGGCGGCCAGGCCGCCGTTCATGGCCGCCGTTCATGACCGCCGAATTGAGCTCGTGAAGAACAGAGCATAAACGGCAGTTCATTCGGCGATTTCATGACCGCCGATTCCAACCGCCGAAACAGAACAGAGAGATCAAAATCAACCAGGTATGAACGGCGGTTTCGAACGGCGGTTTCATGCCCGCCGTTTCAACCGCCGAAATAGACTGAGAGATAAATCAATCAGGTCTTGAAACGGCGGTTTCGAACGGCGGTCGTGACCGCCGATCTTAACCGCAGAAATGCTTCAGACCAATCTGGACTGAAACGGCGGTTTAATTCGGTGGCCAGGCCGCCGATCATAACCGCCGATCACCTAGATAGGTGAAAACCAAGGAGAAGCCAAGGGGCATCTCCATAGGCGGTGCCTCGCGCTAAATCAAGCACATTCTCGTGCATGCGCGGACGTTCCGAAAGTTATCGGAAATGAATTACACAACAACATACACAATTACACACCAACAAAATATAAATAAGTGCAAGTGTGAAATGTGACAAATGAAGAGAATGCACACATATCAATGAATGTTAAGTGTGTGTGTGCAACTAATCTCTTCAAAGAAAAGTAAGCACATAGAAATTTACCTTCGGTGCTTATCAACACGAGGTCTTCAAAGGGGTTCGAACAATAAGACCGATACTTAGGCTACCTTTACAAAGAACCCCTACATATGGTTTGATCACGAAATAAGCCAATTAAAAACAACGGGAATCCTTACAATCTCCCCCTTTGGCTATTTCGTGACAAAACCATCACTCACAATGATTCCTCACAAAAAAAATAGAAACTACGGGACTATAATGATATTCTACATTACAAAGAGATAGCTAATGCAACTAAGTCTTCAATCCTCTTGTAGAATAATCAATCCCTGAAAAGAGTTTCTAACATTTCTAATACAAGAAAAGTGTGAGATTAATCATGTGAGAACAATACCAACATTTGCATTTTTAGAATTAGGCACAACATCACCAATGTATGCAATGTATGATAAATGCAATGCTCCCCCTCAACGGGTTACTCCCCCTCAATGTATGTTCTCCCCAAAGTGTACAATAACTTCTATATTTTGCACCTCCCTTTCCATATCCTACTCCCCCTTTTTGTCATGATATAGGCAAAGGAGTAGTCCCACCGGGTCACTCATAGCAACGAGAGATAGAATATGCAAGATTTGCATATACAGCTAAGTCACTTTATGCACTTCAATTAATTTGAGAGAAACAAGGAGATTTTATTTTGAGAAAATGTGTGAATTCAACATGCTTTGCATACAAGACATATAGCATTCAAGTCCAAAATACAATGGTATTTGGCAAAGCAAATGACAAAGGTTTCTAATAAGAATTCAAACCAATTTCACCAATGTCATGGGAAAAGCAAGGATATAGAGATTATTGATTTCAATTTAAGAGCAACTATATCCAACTTTATAAGCGAAACATGGCATGAGCGACTTTGCACCCTATTTGATTTTCCGGATAAAATTATCCGTATGATAGTAACCATGTTCAACTAATAAAGAAAGAGAGACATTTGGAATGTAAATTCCTTTGAATGGATACAAGATCCTTATTCATTTTGAGTCTCATAAGTTTTCACACAAGTTTTGCATTTTTAAGAATATGCAATCATCAATTCATGCTTTTCATGTGAGCATGTTATATGAATTTCATGCTTTTCATTTGTCATTAGCATGTTATTAAAGAATCATCATGTCATGGAGATAATCATAGGTCATTCAAATCATACTTCCAATGTAAATCTCCTAGTCCAAAAATGCATTTTTGAACATAAATATGACATGGATTGTAGACAAGCAAGGTTCACACTTATGGAATTTTAAAACATATATACATATGTACAACCAAGCTTACTCAAGCAATTAAAAGAAGAGGCATAAGATATTTCAAATTTTTTGCAAGATACAAGAATGCAAAATAGCTCTCTTTGCTTGAGTTCCCCATATGGGGTCAATCATTGAACATCACTCCACAAGACATACCCCAATAGATCTACTAAGAGTTTTAAATCGAGTAGCATCTAAGGGTTTAGTAAATAGGTCCGCAAGTTGATCATTTGTACCTACATGTTCAAGTACTATGCATTTATTTTCAACAAGCTCTCTAATGAAGTGATGGCGGATGTCAATATGCTTAGTTCTAGAATGTTGCACCGGATTCTTGGAAATATTAATGGCACTCATGTTATCACAAAAGAGAGTGAGAGTACCTTGGTTGAATCCGTAATCTACTAGCATTTGCTTCATCCATATAAGTTGAGTGCATCCACTCCCCGCAGCTATGTACTCGGCTTCCGCCGTGGACAAGGAAATCGAGTTTTGCTTCTTGCAAAACCAAGACACCAAGTTGTTGCCTAGAAAGAAGCAACCGCCCGATGTGCTCTTCCTATCATCACAATTTCCTGCCCAATCCGCATCACTATATCCTACAAGACTAGGATTAGTGTCAAATGAGTACCAAATCCCATAGTTGGAAGTCCCATTCACAAAGCGAATGACTCTCTTAACCGAAGAGAGATGAGACTCCTTGGGATCGGATTGGTACCTAGCACAAACTCCTACACTAAATGATATATCGGGCCTACTTGCGGTCAAATAGAGCAAGCTCCCTATCATGCCACGATATAAGGTTTGGTCCACACTTTTACCGCTAGCATCCTGCTTAGCTTCAAAGTGGTGCTCATAGGAGTGTCACAATGTTTGGCTTTTTCAAGACCAAACTTCTTCACAAGGTTTTTGGCATATTTGGCTTGGGTTATGAAGATCCCATTATCAAGTTGCCTAATTTGCAAACCTAGAAAGTAATTAAGCTCACCAACAAGACTCATCTCAAATTCATGAGACATAACATCAACAAATTGTTGGACCTTGGTGTTGTTGGTGGAGCCAAACACTATGTCATCGACATATATTTGAGCTATGAAAAGCTCATCATTGTCTCTCTTGATGAATAGTGTCTTGTCAACACTACCTCTTGTGTAGTTATTGTCAACAAGAAATTGAGTGAGGCGCTCATACCAAGCCCTCGGTGCTTGTTTCAACCCATATAGTGCCTTCTTGAGGCGATAGACATGGTTGGGGTGGTGAGCATCCACAAACCCCTTGGGTTGTTCAACAAACACTTCCTCTTGCAAGAAGCCATTGAGGAAGGCACTCTTGACATCCATTTGGTGCAATTTGAACTTGTGCACACAAGAAATGGACAAGAGAAGCCTAATAGACTCTAGACGGGCAACGGGAGCAAATGTCTCCTCAAAGTCGATACCCTCAATTTGAGAGTACCCTTGTGCTACAAGTCTAGCCTTGTTCCGCACTATGTTGCCATCCTCATCGGATTTGTTCCTAAATATCCATTTAGTGCCTATGACATTAGTGGTCTTAGGCCTAGGAACTAGAGTCCAAACCTCATTCCTTTCGAATTGGTTTAGCTCTTCTTGCATGGCAAGAACCCAAAATTCATCATGTAAGGCTTCTTCAACCTTTTGGGTTCAATTTGAGAGGTGTAGCAAGTATAGCTAATAAGATTAGCAAGTTGACGTCTAGTCCTAACACCCTCATTTACCTCTCCAATGATATCTTCTTTATCATGGAGTTTCCTAACCCATGGAGCGGGTTCTTTAGAGTCCAAGAGAGGAACTCTAGTAATGGGTTGTGTGACTTCATTAGATCTCCCAACATTGGGAGTCACCACAACCCTCTCTAAAGGAGAGTCATCCTCTAGAACATCCTCCTCCTCATGGTTATTAGACTTGAGCCTAGTATCATCAATGACCACATTTGATGATTCCATGACGGTTCGAGTCTTCAAGTTGAAAACTCTATAGGCTTTACTATTCAAGGCGTAGCCAATAAAGATACCCTCATCACTCTTAGCATCAAACTTGCCAAGTTGATCACGGTCATTTAAAATGTAGCATTTGCTTCCAAATGTGTGGAAGTAGCTAACATTTGGCTTCCTACCCTTCCATAGCTCATAGGAGGGTTTCTAGAACCGGGCCTTAGGAACACACGATTTCCTATATAGCAAGCCGTATTGATGGCTTCGGCCCATAGGTTCCTAGGGACATTGTTGCTAAGCAACATCACTCGGGCCATCTCTGGAGGACCCTATTCTTCCTCTCAACAACTCCATTTTGTTGAGGTGTCCTAGGAGCCGAAAACTCATGGGAGATGCCTAAGCTATCACAAAAGTTTTCAAAAGAGGCATTCTCAAACTCCTCCCATGGTCACTTCTAATCCGTTTAATGCTTCTAATGTTAGATTTCATTTCATTTTGTAATTTAGTACAAAGCATTTTAAACTTATCAAAAGTTTTGGATTTTTCTCTAAGAAAGTATGTCCATGTAAATCTAGAGAAATCATCAACACATACAAAAATGTATCTCTTTCCACCCAAACTTCGGTTTGCATGGGACCCATGAGGTCCATGTGGAGAAGCTCAAGAGGCTCCTTGGTGGTGAGATACTTACCCTTTTTGTGCATGCTTTTAGTTTGCTTTCCTTGTGTGCCAAGGTCCAAAACACCATTGGCTTTCTTCCCAAGCTTAGGGAGGCCACGCACACACTCGAACTTTCCAAAGGGTCCGTAGATCCCTAAAGTTCATGTGGCCAATTCTTTCATGCCACAACTCAATTTGCTCATCCATGGACACATTGTTTGAGACTATTCTAGCTTCACAGACAATAGCAATTGTCGCTAAATCTCATACCTTTCAATAATAAGGTTTGTCCATCGGGCTTTAGGATCGAGCAATCATCTTTACAAAACAAGACGGAATATCCTTCATCACTTAGATGTGAAATGCTTATTAAATTGGCTTTCAAGCCATCAACAAATAAAGCATCGGATAAGGAGGGTAATCCGGGAACGGAAATGGTTCCTTTCCCTACTACTTTCTTTTTGGATCCATCACCAAAAGTGACATATCCACCTTCCTCCATAACAAAAGTCTCGAAGAAACTCTTGTTTCCCGTCATATGCCTAGAGCACCCACTATCTAGATACCAAAAATTAGAAGAATTTGCCTTCAAGGCTATTTGAGCAACATGGCAAACAATGTCATTCTTTCTAATCCACCTAGAAACAATCTTAGCTTTCTTAGTGGTTTTTGGTATATGGGCTCTAGATGTTCTAGGATCATGCATAATAATAATATCATTCCTAGGAACATGCATCATGGCTCTTTTCTTTTTCTTCTCTATCATGCTTCTAGTTTTGCACATTTTTATATATCGAAAGCAATGTGGTCTAATATGACCATCAAATCCACAAAAATGACATATAGGAGTGAAATAAGGAATCATACCTTGTCCTTGTCTTTGTGGATGAAAGGGTTCAATCCTATTTCGTTGTTGAACCGGTCTTGGTTGCTTCCTAGCTTGAGGTTGCATGATAGGTCTCTTTCCTGTGTGAGCCATTTGAGGAGGAATGTTGGCTTGAGGGACCCTAGGGGGTTGAGCTTGAGGTTTCCTTCTTGGCCCCATCTTCACTTGTGCATTAGAGCATTGTCCTACTTCTAATTTCTTTCTAGGAGCTTGCACAAATTAAGTTTCTTCTTTCTTCAAGCTCTTGACAAACACGGTCTTGTTAGAGGTAGAGATCTTCTTGTCATCTTCATACCCAAGACCCCTCTTGTCACATGGACTCTTTCCAACACCAAGCATATGGTCAAGCTTCTTGGTGCTAGAATCCATCCTAGTCATAGAATTTCTAACTTCTTCAAGCTCACTCTTTAGACTTTCTTCATTCCTCCTAGATAAAGCTAACTCCTCTCTTAGCTTATCTTCTATCTTCTTGAATTTTTCCACTTGTTCACCTAAGTGGTCATTATGAGATGCAAGCTCAAGATTTTCTTCTCTCAACATCTTGATCTTTCTTGTGCTCTTGATTGCTAAATCATTAAACTCGGCATGGCATTTAGCAAGCACCTTTTTCTCCACAAAACTACTTATGGAGTTAGATGAGGAATCACTTTCTTCTTCACTTGAGTCATTCTCCTCCTGACTCATTTCCTCTTTCTCACTAGCACTTTTGCTTTTATGGGAGGAGGCAAAAGCTAGGAGATTAGCCATGAGCTCTTCTTCACTTGAAGACTCATCTTCCTCATTGGAGTCATCACTACTCCCACTCCAAGTGGCGGCCATCACTTTGCTCTTCTTCTTTTCATTGTGATTAGCACATTCGGGGGCAAAGTGACCAATCCCACCATATTCAAAGCATCAGACCCCTTTCCTTTCGGTCCTTTCTTGTCTAGGCTCAAACTTCTTGAAGGAACTCTTTTTCTTCAAATCTTGTCCTCTTGACCCAAATCCCTTCTTCTTCTTGAACCCCATAACCTTGTTGAACCTTTTCACAAATAAGGCAAGGTCTTCATCCGATTCATGCTTTGCCTCCTTTGCATCCTTAGATGCTTTCAAAGCTATTCCTTTAGACTTCTTAGGAGGAGTAGTGGTGCTAAGAGCCTTCCTAGACTCATATGCAAGGAGACGCCCAATCACCTCACTTGGCTTCATATCCATGTAGCCACTATTTTCTTCTATGGCCGTCACCTTGGATTCAAACCTATCGGGGAGAGATCTAATAATTTTTTGCTTGACTCTCCTATCCGAATACGGGTATCCGAGTTGATGGCTTTGATTTACAATGTCCATCAATTTGATTTCGAAGTCATTGAAGCATTCATCCTCTCCCATCCTTAGTAGCTCAAACTGAGTTTGGAGGACTTGAAGCTTGGACTCCTTCACCACCTCGGTTCCCTCATGTGCAACTAGAAGGATGTCCCATGCCACTTTGGCAATCTGAGTATTCTGAATAAGCTTGTACTGATTCTCATCCATAGCACACATAATGGCATGCATAGCCTTCCTATTCCACTTAGAAGCCTCAAACTCTTGCACGTTCCATTGCGCCTTAGGCTTCAAAACATCTTGTCCTCCACCCTCGGGAGTCATCATAGGGAGATCATATCCGTCATCCACCGCCATCCATGCACGGTCATGAATTTGGCATATGTAGGATTCCATCTTCCCTTTCCATTGGGAATAGTTCAATCCGGTAAGAAGTGGAGGCCTTGTGCTAGAAGCTCCTTCGTGGCCACCACCATTTCCACCGTTTCCACTCATAGTGTTTATGAATGAATGAAATGAATGCAAATGTATGAATGATCAAAAATCACACAAAATGCAAAACACACCAAAATAAGCAAGGATCACCTATGTATGTCTAGGAACCCGCTCTGATACTAATTGAAACAAATAATAGCACGGTGTGTATAAAGCTATCTAGAGGGGGGGTGAATAGATTTTACGCTTTTTACCCAATTTTTCGTGTTAGTCAAAATTACGAAAATACCCTCAAGATAATATAAACAAGCAAGTGTAATATGGTGCGGAAATTAAAACAACACTTGGTTTTTACGTGGAAACCCTCACGGGAAAAACCACGGGCTATGTAAGTAAGCCACACTCGAACCTTGAATCCACTAAATGTGCAAATGATTACAACCTAATCCCGGAAGTAATCACACACCTACCTAATCCCGGTATGAGTGAACCTAGTCCAATTTGCTTGCGTTCTAAGCAACCTAATCCCGGATGCTACACACAAGGCTTACTTTCTCTATGAAGAGAATACAACCCTAAGTGAATATATGTGAATATCCAAAATGCAACATAGAGCAAGGGAAACCCTATATGCTTATCTAAGATGATTAATATGCAATTAAGAGCAATCCTAGATATCAAAACTAAATGACATGTCAATTAGTTTAGCTAATCAATATTAAGCACAAAACCTAATATGCAAGCACAATATAAAATCTCAAACATACATCATACTCATCTCAATATTGTATCTAAAGCATACAAAATAACAAACAAGTAATTAATTGAGATTGCTAGATAAGAGAAACACAAAACATGTAAGATATTAGTGAAAAGCTTACCAAGCAAAGTATGATGAAGATTCCATGCTAGATGACATCTAGATGATCTAAGATGATGCTAGATGATGATTGATGATCATGAAAAAGTGTTTGAGAATCAAGAATGGAGTTCTTGGAATTTTTCTTCTCTTTGAAAAATATCCTAAGTATGAATTCTGAATATGAACTCTCTTAATTGACCTAAAGTCAAAGTGGCATATATATAGGGGGCCAAATCAAAGTGAGGTCGTTTAAGTAAGTTTCAAAGAAACGCGCCAATCGGCGGTTTCAATCGGCGGCCAGGCCGCCGTTCATGACCGCCGAATTGAGCTCGTGAAGAACAGAGCATAAACGGCGGTTCATTCGGCGGTTTCGTGACCGCCGATTCCAACCGCCGAAACAGAACAGAGAGATCAAAATCAACCAGGTATGAACGGCGGTTTCATGCCCGCCGTTTCAACCGCCGAAATAGACTGAGAGATAAATCAATCAGGTCTTGAAACGGCGGTTTCGAACGGCGGTCGTGACCGCCGATCTTAACCGCAGAAATGCTTCAGACCAATCTGGACTGAAACGGTGGTTTAATTCGGCGGCCAGGCCACCGATCATAACCGTCGATCACCTAGATAGGTGAAAACCAAGGAGAAGCCAAGGGCATTCTCCATAGGCGGTCCTCGCGCTAAATCAAGCACATTCTCGTGCATGCGCGGACGTTTCCGAAAGTTATCGGGAAACGAATTACACAACAACATGACACAATTACACACAACAAAATATAATAAATAAGTGCAAGTGTGAAATGTGACAAATGAAGAGAATGCACACATATGCAATGAATGTTAAGTGTGTGTGTGCAACTAATCTCTTCAAAGAAAAGTAAGCACATAGAAATTTACCTTCGGTGCTTATCAACACGAGGTCTTCAAAGGGCTTCGAACAATAAGACCGATACTTAGGCTACCCTTACAAAGAACCCCTACATATGGTTTGATCACGAAATAAGCCAATTAAAAACAACGGGAATCCTTACACTACCCTTACAAAGTACCCCAACATGTGGTTTGTCCACGAAATAAGCCAATCAACAAAACGGGAATCCTTACACGCTGTATGTACAACGCCTATCTGAAACCCGAGAGGATCAAAATTGTAAGGTTCCCATTTGTTGATTGGCTAATTTCATGGACAAACCACATGTTGGGGTTCTTTGTAAGGGTAGCTTAAGTGTTTGTGTTATTGTTCAAAGCCCTTTGAAGACCTCATCTTTGATAAGCACCGAAGGTAAAATTCTAATTGCTTACTTGTCTTGAAGAGATAGTTGCACACACTCACAACTTATGCATATGGTTAATTCTTGTATGTTGTGTGTCTTATTGTTGTGCATTAATGTTCATTAACATCTCTTCTTGCATGTTATTTTGATTGCATCTTGTATGTCCAAATGCCTTGCCATGCATAGCCTTGGAATTCTTACATTGCAAAGGGCGCTGTTCAAAGCGCTCTACAGAGGTGCTGTTCGAACAACTCCCACTTCAGACCTGATGTAAATGGTCTTTTAAAATGCATCAGGTCTGATGCATTTTGGGAAGGCGCTGTAAGGTCGCTGTTCATAAGTGTTGTACGTACAGCGCCCATCTGAGACCCGAGAGAACAGAGATTAGGCGCTATATAGAAGCGCTGGTCGAACAGTGCCAATGAAGAATGTTCTTCATTTCCTAGGTAGGCGCTGTACAAGGCGCTCTACGTCGCCCAAGACAAAATTAGTGTCACTTTTCAAAACGACCACACTTCAACTTGACACCCTATATATATGCCACTTTGACTTTAGGTCAATTAAGTGAGTTGATTTTCAGATTCCATACTTAGGATATTTTTCAAAGCAAGAAAAATACTCAAGAACTCACATTTGATTACTTAAACACTATTTCCATGATCATCAATCATCATCTAGCATCATCTTTGATCATCTTGCATGGATTCTTCATCACACTTTGCTTGGTAAGTTTTTCACTAATATCTTACATATTTTTGTGTTTTTCTTTGCAAGCAATCTCATTTTATTACTTGTATGTTATTCATATATATCTTAGATACAAGTTTGAGATTAGTGTTTTTGAATGTTTGAGAGTTGTATTGTGATAGCTTTCTAGGTTTGCATAATCTATGATTTGCTAAGTTAATTGACATGTCATTTAGTTCTTAATATCTAGGATTGCTTTTATTGCAAAATCATCATCTTAGATAAGCATATATGGTTCCCTTGCTCTATGTTGCATTTTGGATATTCACATATTCACTTAAGGTTTTAATCTCTTCATTGAGAAGTAAGTCTTGTGTGTAGCTTCCGGGATTAGGTTGCTTAGATCGCATGCAATTGGACTAAGTCAACTTATACCGGGATTAGGTAGGTGTGTGATTACTTCCGGGATTAGGTTGTAATCGTTTTACACATTTAGTGGATTCGAGGTTCGAGTGTGGCTCGCTTATTAGCTCGTGGTTTTTTCCAGTGAGGGTTTCCATGTAAAAATCAAGTGTTGTTTATATTTCCGCACCATATTACACTTGCTATACTATATTGTCTATTAGGGGTATTTTCGTAATCTTGACCTAACACGAAAATTTGGTAAAATCGATTAAAATCTATTCACCCCCTCTCTAGATTAATATATTACACACCGCGTATTTGTTTCAATTGGTATCAGAGCGGGTACCTAGACATACTTAGGTGATCCTTGCTTAATTTGGTGTGTTTTGCCTTTTGTGTGATTTTTGATCATTCATACATTTGCATTCATTTCATTCATTTATAAACACTATGAGTGGAAATAGTGGAAATGGTGGTGGCAACGAGGGTGCTTCTAGCACAAGGCCTCCGCTTCTTAACGGGTTGAATTATACCTCTTGGAAAGGCAAGATGGAGTCGTACATATGTCAAATCCATGATCGAGCTTGGATGGCGGTTGAAGACGGCTACATATCACCCATGATGACTTCTACCGGTGGAGGAGAGGATGTGTTCAAGCCTAAGGCGCAATGGAACGCGCAAGAGTTTGAGGCATCAAAATGGAATAAGAAGGCGATGCATGCCATCCTATGTGCAATGGATGAAAATCAATATAAATTGATTCAAAATACTAGGATAGCTAAGGAGGCATGGGACATCCTAGAGATTGCACATGAGGGAACCGAAGTGGTGAAGGACTCTAAGCTTCAAGTCCTCTAAACTAAATTCGAGATGCTTAAGATGGAGGAGAATGAGTGCTTCAACGACTTCGAGAACAAGTTAATGGACATAGTCAACCAAAGTCATCAACTTGGTGACCCTTACTCGGATAGGAAAATCAAGCAAAAGATTATGAGATATCTCCCCGATAGGTTTGAATCAAAGGTGATGGCTTTAGAGGAAAATAACACATATAAGGATATATAGCCGAGTGAGGTGATAGGGAGGCTTCTAGCTTATGAGTCTAGGAAAGGTCCTACCTCCAGACCTCCTAAAAAGCAAAAAGGAATTGCTTTGAAAGCCTCCAAAGTTGAGAAGGAGGAGAATGATGACTCAGACGAAGAAATGGCTCTCTTGATGAGAAGATTCAAAAATTCTACAAGTTTGAAAAGAAAGGTTTCGGATCCAAGGGTCATGACTTCAAGAAAAAGACTTCATTCAAGAAGTTTGAGCCTAGGCAAGAGAAGACCGAAAGGAAAGGGGTCCGTTGCTATGAGTGTGGTGGCATAGGCCACTTTGCCACCGAATGTGCTAATCACATTAACAAGAAAAAGAGGAAAGTGATGGCCGCCACATGGAGTGGAAGTGATGACTCCAATAAGGGAGATGAGTCTTCGGATGATGAAGAGCTCATGGCTAACTTTATAGCCTTTGCCTCATCTCACAAGAGTAAAGGTTCTAGTGAAGAAGAGAATGAGAGTCAAGAGGAAATTGACTAGAGTGATGATGGCTATTCATCTCACTCCACTAATGGAAAAGTGGATAAGATGGATCTTAGAGACTACATGGTCAAGTTTGAGAATTCTAGGTCAAAGAACAAGAGAGAGATCATGAGATTGAAGGAAGAAAACCTAGAGCTCTCATCTCATATAGACCAATTAAGTGAAGAAGTAGTGAGATCCACAAAGAATGAAGATAAGCTAAGAGAGGAGTTAGTCTTATCTAAAAGGAATGAAGAAGGTTTGAAGAGGGAGCTTGATGAAGCTTTAGAATCATTAGCTAGGATGGATTCTATCACCAAGAAGCTGGACCATATACTTGGTGTTGGAAAGAGTCTGTGTGACAAGAGGGGTCTTGGGTATGAAGATGGCAAGAATATCTCAACCTCTAACAAAACCGTGTTTGTCAAGAGTTTAGGGAACGAAGAAGCTTCATTATTGTAAACTCCTAGGAAGAAGTTAGAACTAGGACAATGTTCAAAGAATGCACAAGTGAAGTTGGTGCCAAGAAGGCAACCTCAAGCTCAACCCACTAGGGTCCCTCAAGCCAACATTCCTCAACAATTGGCTCACAAAGGAAAGAGACCAATCATGCAACCTCAAGCTAGGAAGCAAGCTAGACCGGTTCAACAACAAAGATGGATTGAACCCACTCAACCACAAAGACAAGGACAAGGTATGATTCCTTATTTTATTCCTATATGTCACTTTTGTGGTTTTGATGGTGATATTAGACCAAGATGCTTTCGTTATATTAAAATGTGCAAAACTAGAAGCATGATTGAGAAGAAAAAGAAAAGAGCCATGATGCATGTTCCTAGGAATGATAATATTGATATGCATGATTCTAGGACATCTAGAGCCCATGTACCAAAGACCACTAAGAAAGCAAATATTGTTTCTAGGTGGATTAGAAAGAAGGAAAATGTTTGCCATGTTGCTCAAATAGCCTTAAAGGCAAATTCTTCTAATTTTTGGTATTTAGATAGTGGGTGCTCTAGGCACATGACAGGAAACAAGAGTTTATTTGAGACTCTTGTCATGGAGGAAGGAGGATGTGTCACCTTTGGTGATGGATCCAAAAAGAGAGTTGTAGGGAAAGGAACCATTTCCGTTCCCGGACTACCCTCCTTATCCGATGCTTTATTTGTTGATGGCTTGAAAGCCAATTTGATAAGCATTTCAGATCTAAGTGATAAAGGATATTCCGTCTTGTTTAGTAAAGATGATTGCTCTATCCTTAAGCCTGATGGACAAACATTGTTGAAAGGTATGAGATCTAGCGACAATTGCTATTGTCTTGAAGCTAGAATAGTCTCAAATAATGTGTCCATGGATGAGCAAATAGAGTTGTGGCATGAAAGACTTGTCCACATGAACTTTAGGGATTTGAGAACCCTTGGAAAGTTTAATTGTGTGCGTGGCCTCCCTAAGCTTGGGAAGAAAGCCAATGGTGTTTGTGGACCTTGCCAACAAGGAAAACAAACCAAGAGCATGCACAAAAAGGGCAAGTATCTCTCCACCAAGGAGCCCCTAGAGCTTCTCCACATGGATCTTATGGGTCTAATGCAAACTGAGAGTTTTGGTGGAAAGAGATACATTTTTGTTTGTGTAGATGATTTCTCTAGGTTCACATGGACATATTTTCTTAGAGAAAAATCTGAAACTTTTGATAAGTTTAAAATGCTTTGTATTAAAATTCAAAATGAAATAAACTCAAACATTAAAAGCGATAAACGAATTAGAAGTGACCATGGGAGGGAATTTGAGAATGCCTATTTTGAAAGCTATTGCAATAGCTTAGGCATCTCCCATGAGTTTTTGGCTCCTAGGACACCTCAACAAAATGGAGTTGTTGAGAGGAAAAATAGGGTCCTTCAAGAGATGGCCCGAGTGATGTTGCTTAGCAACAATGTCTATAAGAACATATGGGTCGAAGCCGTCAATACGGCTTGCTATATAGGGAATAGAGTTTTCCTAAGGCCCAGATCTAGAAATACCTCCTATGAGTTATGGAAGGGTAGGAAGCCAAATGTTAGCTACTTCCACACATTTGGAAGCAAATGCTACATTTTAAATGACCGTGATCAACTTGGCAAATTTAATGCTAAGAGTGATGAGGGTATCTTTATTGGCTATGCCTTGAATAGTAGAGCCTATAGAGTTTTCAACTTGAAGACTCGAACCGTCATGGAATCATCCAATGTTGTCATTGATGATATAAGGCTCAAGTCTAATGACCATGAGGAGGAGGATGTTTTAGATGATGACTCTCCTTTGGGGAGGGTTGTGGAGTCTCCCATTGTTGGGATGTCCAACGGTAATAATAAGGACACACAACCTCTTAATAGAGTCCCTCTCTTGGACTCTAATGAACCCGCTCCATGGGTTAGAAGACTCCATAACAAAGAGGATGTTATTGGAGATGTGAATGAGGGTGTAAGGACTAGGCGTCAAATTGTTAATCTCATTAGCTTTACATGCTACACCTCTCAAATTGAACCTAAAAAGGTTGATGAAGCCTTGAATGATGAATTTTGGGTTCTTACCATGCAAGAAGAGCTAAACCAATTTGAAAGGAATGAGGTTTGGACTCTAGTTCTTAGGCCTAAAAGCACACATGTTATAGACACTAAGTAGATTTGTAGGAACAAATCTGATGAAGATGGCAACATAGTGTGGAACAAGGCTAGACTTGTAGTACAAGGGTACTCTCAAATTGAGGGTATCGACTTTAAGGAGACATTTGCTCCCGTTGCCCGTTTAGAGTCCATTAGGCTTCTCTTGTCCATTTCTTGTGTGCACAAGTTCAAATTGCACCAAATGGACGTCAAGAGTGCCTTCCTCAATGACTTCTTGTAAGAGGAAGTGTTTGTTCAACAACCCAAGGGGTTTGTGGATGCACACCACCCCAACCATGTCTATCACCTCAAGAAGGCTCTATATGGGTTGAAACAAGCACCGAGGGCTTGGTATGAGTGCCTCACTCAATTTCTTGTTGACAATAACTACACAAGTGGTTTTGTTGACAAGACTCTATTTATCAAGAAAGACAAGGATGAGCTCTTTATAGCTCAAATATATGTTGATGATATAGTGTTTGGCTCCACCAACAATACCAAGGTCCAACAATTTGTTGATGTTATGTCTCATAAATTTGAGACGGGTCTTGTTGGTGAGCTAAGTTACTTCCTAGGTTTGCAAATTAGGTAATTAGATGATGGGATCTTCATTACCCAAGCCAAATATGCCAAAAACTTAGTAAAGAAGTTTGGTCTAGAAAATGCCAAACATTGTGATACACCCATGAGTACCACTTTGAAGCTTAGCAAGGATGCAAGTGGAAAAAGTGTGGAACAAACTCTATATCGGGGCATGATTGGTAGCTTGCTCTATTTGACCGCAAGTAGGCCTGATATATCTTTTAGTGTGGGTATGGGTGTGTGTGCTAGGTACCAAGCGGATCCTAAGGAGTCCCATCTCTTTTCCGTTAAGAGAATTATTCGCTATGTGAATGGGACTTCCAACTATGGGATTTGGTACTCGTTTGACACTAATGCTAGTTTTGTAGGCTTTAGTGATGCGGATTGGGCAGGAAATTGTGATGATAGGAAGAGCACATCGGGCGGTTGCTTCTTTCTAGGCAACAACTTGGTGTCTTGGTTTTGCAAGAAGCAAAACTTGATTTCTTTGTCCACAGCCGAGGTCGAGTACATAGCCGTGGGGAGTGGATGCACACAACTCCTATAGATGAAGCAAATGCTAGTAGACTACGGATTCAACCAAGGTACACTCACTCTCTTTTGTGATAATATGAGTGCTATAAATTTTTCCAAGAATCCGGTACAACACTCTAGAACTAAGCATATTGACATCCGCCATCATTTCATTAGAGAGCTTGTTGAAAATAAATGCATAGTACTTGAACATGTAGATACTAATGATCAACTTGTGGACTTATTTACTAAACCCTTAGATGCTACTTGATTTAAAACACTAAGTAGATCTATTTGGATATGTCTTGTGGAGTGATGTGATTTGTGATTGACCCCATATGGGGAACTCAAGCAAAGAGAGCTATTTTGCATTCTTGTCACTTACAAAAAATTTGAAATATCTTATGCTTCATTTTTAATTGCTTGACTAAGCTTGGTTGCACATATGTATATATGTTTTCAATTCAATAAGTGTGAACCTTGCTTGTTTACAATCCATGTCATATTTATGTTCAAACATGCATTTTTGGACTGGGAGATTTTCATAGGAAGTATGATTTGAATGACCTATAGTTATCTTCATGACATGATGATTCATTTATAACATGCTAATGTCAAATGAAAAAGCATGAAATTCATATAACATGCTCAAATAAAAAAGCATGAATTGATGATTGCAATATAAATGCAAAACTTGTGTGAAAAAGACTTATGAGACTCAAAATGAATAAAGGATCTTGTATCCGTTCAAAGGATTTTAAAAATCCAAATGTCTCTCTTTCTTTATTGGTTGAACATGGCTACTATCATACGGATATCTTATCCGGAAAAATCAAATAGGGTGCAAAGTCGATCATGTCATGTTTCGCTTATAAAGTTGGATACAGTTGCTCTTAAATTAAAATCAATGAAATCTCTATATCCTTGTTTTTCTCATGACAATGGTGAAATTGGTTTGAATTCTAATTAGAAACCTTTGTCATTTGCTTTGCCAAATACCATTGTATTTTGGACTTGAATGCTACATGTCTTGTATGCAAAGCATGTTTGATTCACACTTTTTCTTCAAATAAATCTCCTTGTTTCTCTTCAATTAATTGAGATGCATAAAGTGACTTATTTAATTATGCAAATATCTTGCATGCTACTATCTCTCTTTGCTAAGAGTGACCCGGTTGAGGACTACTCATTTGCCTATATCATGACAAAAAGGGGGAGTAGAATGTGGTAAGAGGAGTTGCAAAGTGTAGTAGCTATTGTTCATGTTTGGGAGAATATTCATTGAGGGGGAGTAACCCGTTGAGGGGGAGTATTGCATACACATACATTGCATAATGTTGTGCCTAAACTTTTAAAATGCAAATGCTTGTTTTTGTTCTCACTTGATTAATCTCACTTTTTACTTGTATTGGAAAGTATATAAACTTTATTTTCAGGGATTGTTTATTCTACAAGAGATTGAAGACTTCAAGATGTAGTATATAAGATATCTCTTTGTATTGTAGAAATTCATTGTTGTCCCGTAGTTTCTATTTGTTTGTGAGGAATCAATGTGAGTGGTGGTTTTGTCACGAAATAGCCAAAGGGGGAGATTGTAATTTCCCATTTGTTGATTGGCTAATTTCATGGACAAACCACATTTTGGGGTTCTTTGTAAGGGTAGCTTAAGTGTTTGTGTTATTGTTCAAAGCCCTTTGAAGACCTCATCTTTGATAAGCACCGAAGGTAAAATTCTAAGTGCTTACTTGTCTTGAAGAGATAGTTGCACACACTCACAACTCATGCATATGGTTAATTCTTGTATGTTGTGTGTCTTATTGTTGTGCATTAATGTTCATTAACATCTCTTCTTGCATGTTATTTTGATTGCATCTTGTATGTCCAAATGCCTTGCCATGCATAGCCTCGGAATTCTTGCATTGCAAAGGGCGCTGTTTGATCGCGCTTCAAATGTTCACATTTAGCGCTCCCTTTTCCTATCTTTTTGTAAGGAAAAATACGGTCAACGCAACGGAAGCGAGACTAAAAAGGGGTTTTAGTACAGTTTAAAATTTTTCCTTTGATGAACCTTAACCCTTTAAATTAATTAAACATATACATTAACTAATAAAAGTATAATACCTTTTGTCGCATGATCCGATTGACTTGCGTCGATGGTAATCCGCAAGATCTTCAATCCTAGCACGAACGTGAATCACCTAGGAGCGTGGTCTCTCTTTTCTTTGAATTGCGTACCTGAGGAAGGATAAACAAAATCTCTTTTTCTTATCGTTAGTCACAAAACATCCAAAAGACTATAAAGATTATTGTAAGGTTCCTATTTGTTGATTGGCTCATTTCATGGACAAACCACATGTTGGGGGTTCTTTGTAAGGGTAGCCTAGGTATCGGTGTTATTGCTCAAGCCCTTTAAAGACCTCGTCTTGATAAGCACCGAAGGTAAATTTCTATGTGCTTACTTTTCTTTAAAGAGATTAGTTGCACACACACACTTAACATACATTGCATATGTGTGCATTCTCTTCACTTGTCACATTTCACACTTGCACTTATTTGTTATATTTTGTTGTGTGTAATTGTGTCTTGTTGTCTTGTAATTCGTTTCCCGATAGTTTTCGAAAACGTCGGCGCATGCACTAGGATGTGCGTGGTTTAGCGCGAGGACCGCCTATGGAGAATGCCCTTGGCTTCTCCTTGGTTTTCACCTTTGTTGGTGATCGGCGGTTATGATCGGCGGCCTGGCCGCCGAATGAAACAGCCGTTTGCTTCCAGTAGTGTATGGAGCAATTCTACGGTTATGATCGGCGGTCACGACCGCCGTTCGAAACCGCCGTTCAAGACCTGATTGATTTTATCTCTTGGCCTAATTCGGCGGTCACGAATGAAACCGCCGTTGGTCCCTTGTTCCTCTCGGGCCAATTCGGCTGTTATGATCGGCGGCCTGGCCGCCGATTGAAACCGCCGATCGGTGCGTTTCAGGGGCAAACTTGTCTTTTCACATGCTCTGTTTTTCATGCCTAGAAATACATCACTTTCTCTTGTTCTGAATGTGGCTCTTTAATCATCAAGAACCCTACTTTAAAAAGAGAGGTTTTTAAGAGAGAAAGCAATCAAGTTTGCTCATTAAACACTCAAACCAAAATCCATTTGCATCAAAGTTCATCTAGCATTCTCTAGCAATCTAGGATGCTTGCTTGCTTGGGTCTTTCATCATCACACTTGCTTTGGTAAGTTTTTCACTATTATCATACATAATTAGTGTTTAATTTATTATGGCATCTCTTTTATTACTTGATTGTTCTTAGATTATATTCTAATATTCAAGATAAAGATTGTTGTGCTGATTTGATTGAGTGTTGTTTTTATGATAGATATCTAGGTTTCTATAATCTATGATTATCTAAGCTAATTGACATGTCATTTAGCTTTAATTTCTAGGATTGTGTTTAATTGCAAATTCATCATCTTAGATAAGCATATATGGTTTCCCTTGCTCTATGTTGCATTTGAATATTCATATATTCACTTAGGGTGTTAATCTCTTTTTAGAGAATTAAGTCTTGTGTTGTGACCGGGATTAGGTTGCTTAATTCGCAAGCAATCGGACTAGGTTCACTCATACCGGGATTAGGTAGGTGTGTGATTACTTCCGAGATTAGGTTGTAATCGTTTTACACATTTAGTGGATTCGAGGTTCGAGTGTGGCTTACTTACTAGCCCGTGGTTTTTCCCGTGAGGGTTTCCACGTAAAAATCAAGTGTTATTTAATTTCCGCATTTTATACTTGATTTATTGCTTTATCTATTTAGGGGTAATTTCGTAATTTTGACTAATCACGAAAAATTGGGTAATAAGCTTAAAATCTATTCACCCCTCCTCTAGATAGTTTTATACACACCTTGCTGTAATTTGTTTCAATTGGTATCAGAGCGGGTTCCTAGACATACATAGGTGATCCTTGCTTATTTTGGTGTGTTTTGCATTTTGTGTGATTTTTGATCATTCATACATTTGCATTCATTTCATTCATTCATAAACATTATGAGTGGAAACGGTGGAAATAGTGGTGGCAACGAAGGTGCTTCAAGCACAAGGCCTCCACTTCTTACCGGATTGAACTACTCCCAATGGAAAGGGAAGATGGAATCCTACATATGCCAAATTCATGACCGTGCATAGATGGCGGTGGAAGACGGATATGATCTACCCAAGATGACTCTCGATGGTGGAGGAGAAGAAGTATTGAAGCCAAAGGCGCAATGGAACGCGCAAGAGTTTGAGGCTTCAAAGTGGAATAGGAAGGCGATGCATGCCATCTTATGTGCTATGGACGAAAATCAATACAAATTGATTCAAAATACTAGGATAGCTAAGGAGGCTTGGGACATCCTAGAAATTGCACATGAGGGAACATAAGTGGTTAAGGACTCTAAGCTTCAAGTCCTCTAAACTCAATTCGAGATGCTTAAGATGGAGGTGAATGAGTGCTTCAACGACTTCGAGATCAAGTTGATGGACATAGTCAACCAAAGTCATCAACTTGGTGATCCATATTCGGATAGGAGAATCAAGCAGAAGATTATGAGATCTCTTCCGGATAGGTTTAAATCAAAAGTAACGGCTTTAGAAGAAAATAGTGGATACAAGGATATGAAGCCGAGTGAGGTGATTGGGAGACTTCTAGCTTATGAGTCTAAGAAGGGTCCTATCTCTACACCTCCTAAAAAGCAAAAAGGAATTGCTTTGAAAACCTCCAAGGATGAAAAGTAGGCAAAGAAGAATGACTCGGACGAAGACCTTGCATTATTTGTGAAGAGATTCAAGAGGGTCATGAAGTTCGGGAAAAAGGACTTTGGTTCCAAAGGTCAAAACTACAAGAAAAAGGGTTCCTACAACAAGTTTGAGCCTAGGAAAGAGAAGACTGAAAGGAAAGGGGTCCGATGTTTCGAGTGTGGTGGCATAGGTCACTTTGCCCCCGAATGTGCAAATCACAATGAGAAGAAGAAGGGAAAAGTGATGGCCGCCACTTGGAGTGGAAGTAGTGATGACTCCTATGAGGGAGATAAGTCTTTGGATGATGAAGAGCTCATGGCTAATCTCCTAGCTTTTGCCTCCTCCCATAAAAGCAAAAGTGCTAGTGAGAGAGAGGAATTGAGTCAAGAGGAAAATGACTCAAGTGGAGAAGAAAGTGATTCCTCTTCTAACTCCATAAATAGTTTTGTGGAGAAAAAGGTGCTTGCTAAATACCATGCCGAGTTTAATGATTTAGCAATCAAGAGCACAAGAAAGATCAAGATGTTGAGAGAAGAAAATCTTGAGCTTTCATCTCATAATGACCACTTAAGTGAACAAGTGGAAAAATTCAAGAACATGGAAGATAAGCTAAAAGAGGAGTTAGTCTTATCTAGGAGGAATGAAGAAAGTCTAAAGAGGGAGCTTGAAGAAGTAAAAGAGTCGATGACTAGGATGGATTCTAGCACCAAGAAACTTGACCATATGCTTGGTGTTGGAAAGAGTCCATGTGACAAGAGGGGTCTTGGGTATGAAGATGGCAAGAAGATCTCAACCTCTAACAAGACCGTGTTTGTCAAGAGTTTGAGGAACGAAGAAACTTCATTTGTGCAAATTCCTAGGAAGAAGTTAGAAATAGGACAATGTTCAAATGCACAAGTGAAGATGGGGCCAAAAAGGCAACCTCAAGCTCAACCCCCTAGGGTCTCTTAAGCCAACATTCCTCCACAATTGGCTCACAAAGGAAAAAGGCCAATCATGCAACCTCAAGCTAGGAAGCAATCTAGATCGGTTCAACAACGAAGATGGATTGAACCCATTTATCCACAAAGACAAGGACAAGGTATGATTCCTTATTTTACTCCTATATGTCCCTTTTGTGGATTTGATGGTCATATTAGACCACATTGCTTTCGATATATTAAAATGTGCAAGACTAGAAGCATGATTGAGAAGAAAAAGAAAAGAGCCATGATGCATGTTCCTAGGAATGATAATATTATTATGCATGATCCTAGGACATCTAGAGCCCAATTACCAAAGACCACTAAGAAAGCAAATATTGTTTCTAGGTGGATTAGAAAGAATGAAAATGTTTGCCATGTTGCTCAAATAGCCTTGAAGGCAAATTCTTCTAATTTTTGGTATTTAGATAGTGGGTGCTCTAGGCACATGACGGGAAACAAGAGTTTCTTCGAGACTCTTGTTATGGAGGAAGGAGGATATGTCACTTTTGGTGATGGATCCAAAAAGAAAGTTGTAGGGAAAGGAACCATTTTCGTTCCCGGATTACCCTCCTTATCCGATGCTTTATTTGTTGATGGCTTGAAAGCCAATTTAATAAGCATTTCACATCTAAGTGATGAAGGATATTCCGTCTTATTTTGTAAAAATGATTGCTCGATCCTAACGCCCGATGGACAAACCTTATTGAAAGGTATGAGATCTAGCGACAATTGCTATTGTCTTGAAGCTAGAATTGTCTCAAACAATGTGTCCATGGATGAGCAAATACAGTTGTGGCATGAAAGACTTGGCCACATGAACTTTAGGGATTTAAGAACCCTTGGAAAGTTCGATTGTGTGCGTGGCCTCCCTAAGCTTGGGAAGAAAGCCAATGGAATTTGTGGACCTTGTCAACAAGGAAAACAAATCAAGAGCATGCACAAAAAGGGCAAATATCTCTCTACCAAGGAGCCTTTAGAGCTTCTCCACATGGATCTCATGGGTCCTATGCAAACTGAGAGTTTAGGTGGAAAGAGATACATTTTTGTTTGTGTTGATGATTTCTCTAGATTTACATGGACATATTTTCTTAGAGAAAAATCCGAAACTTTTGATAAGTTTAAAATGCTTTATACTAAAATACAAAATGAAATGAATTCTAACATTAAAAGCATTAAACGGATTAGAAGTGACCATGGGAGGGAATTTGAGAATGCCTCTTTTGAAAGCTATTGCAATAGCTTAGGCATCTCCTATGAGTTCTCGGCTCCTAGGACACCTCAACAAAATGGAGTTGTTGAGAGGAAGAATAGGGTCCTTCAAGAGATGGCCCGAGTGATGTTGCTTAGCAACAATGTCCCTAGGAACCTATGGGTCGAAGCCGTCAATACGGCTTGCTATATAGGGAATCATGTTTTCCTAAGGCCCGGATCTAGAAACACCTCCTATGAGTTATGGAAGGGTAGGAAGCCAAATGTTAGCTACTTCCACACATTTGGAAGCAAATGCTACATTTTAAATGACTGTGATCAACTTGGCAAGTTTGATGCTAAGAGTGATGAGGGTATCTTTATTGGCTATGCCTTGAATAGTAGAGCCTATAGAGTTTTCAACTTGAAGACTCGAACCGTCATGGAATCATCGAATGTTGTTATTGATGATACAAGGCTCAAGTCTAATGACCATGAGGAGGAGGAAGTTTTAGAGGATGACTCTCCTTTGGAGAGGGTTGTGGTGACTCCCAATGTTGGGACGTCCAATGA
Source organism: Acer yangbiense (assembly GCA_008009225.1). Lineage (NCBI taxonomy): Eukaryota > Viridiplantae > Streptophyta > Magnoliopsida > Sapindales > Sapindaceae > Acer > Acer yangbiense. The sequence goes on from CM017767.1 coordinate 15,399,368, forward strand.
CAATAGTGAAGTCACACAACCTATTACTAGAGTCCCTCTCTTGGACTCTAATGAACCCACTCCATGGGTTAGAAGACTCCATAACGAAGAGGATGTTATTGGAGATGTGAATGAAGGTGTTAGGACAAGGCGTCAGATAGCTAATCTCATTAGCTTTACATGCTACACCTCTCAAATTGAACCCAAAAAGGTTGATGAAGCCTTAAATAATGAATTTTGGGTTCTTGCCATGCAAGAAGAGCTAAACCAATTCGAAAGGAATGAGGTTTGGACTCTAGTTCCTAGGCCTAAAAGCACTAATGTGATAGGCACCAAGTGGATTTATAGGAACAAATCCGATGAGGATGGCAACATAGTGCGGAACAAGGCTAGACTTGTAGCACAAGGGTACTCTCAAATTGAGGGTATCGACTTTGAGGAGACATTTGCTCCCGTTGCCCGTTTAGAGTCCATTAGGCTTCTCTTGTCCATTTCTTGTGTGCACAAGTTCAAATTGCACCAAATGGATGTCAAGAGTGCCTTCCTCAATGGCTTCTTGCAAGAGGAAGTGTTTGTTGAACAACCCAAGGGGTTTGTGGATGCACACCACCCCAACCATGTCTATCGCCTCAAGAAGGCTCTATATGGGTTGAAACAAGCACCGAGGGCTTGGTATGAGCGCCTCACTCAATTTCTTGTTGACAATAACTACTCAAGGGGTAGCGTTGACAAGACTCTATTCATCAAGAGAGACAATGATGAGCTTTTCATAGCTCAAATATATGTTGATGACATAGTTTTTGGCTCTACCAACAACACCAAGGTCCAACAATTTGTTGATGTCATGTCTCATGAATTTGAGATGAGTCTTGTTGGTGAGCTTAGTTACTTCCTAGGTTTGCAAATTAGGCAATTAGATGATGGGATTTTCTTAACCCAAGCCAAATATGCCAAAAACCTAGTGAAGAAGTTTGGTATAGAGAATGCCAAACATTGTGATACACCTATGAGTACCACTTTGAAGCTAAGCAAGGATGCTAGTGGTAAAAGTGTGGAAAAAACTCTATATTGGGGCATGATAGGTAGCTTGCTTTATTTGACCGCAAGTAGGCCCGATATATCTTTTAATGTGGGTGTGTGTGCTTGGTACCAAGCGGATCCCAAGGAGTCCCATCTCTCTTCCGTAAAGAGAATCATTCGCTATGTGAATGGGACTTCCAACTATGGGATTTGGTACTCTTTTGACACTAATTCTAGTCTTGTAGGCTTTAGTGATGCGGATTGGGCAGGAAATTGTGATGATAGGAAAAGCACATCGGGCGATTGCTTCTTCCTAGGCAGCAACTTGGTGTCTTGGTTTTACAAGAAGCAAAACTCGATTTCCTTGTCCACGGCCGAGGCCGAGTACATAGCCGCGGGGAGTGGATGCACACAACTCCTATGGATGAAGCAAATGCTAGTAGACTACGGATTCAACCAAGGTACTCTCACTCTCTTTTGTGATAACATGAGTGCCATTAATATTTCCAAGAATCCGGTGCAACATTCTAGAACTAAGCATATTGACATCCGACATCATTTCATTAGAGAGCTTGTTGAAAATAAATGCATAGTACTTGAACATGTAGGTACTAATGATCAACTTGCGGACCTATTTACTAAACCCTTAGATTCTACTCAATTTAAAACGCTAAGTAGATCTATTGGGATATGTCTTGTGGAGTGATGAGTTTAATATTTGACCCCATATGGGGTACTCAAGCAAAGAGAGCTATTTTGCATTCTTGTCACTTGCAAAAAATTTGAAATATCTTATGCCTCTTCTCTTAATTGTTTGAGTAAGCTTGGTTGCACATATGTTTATGTGTTTTCAATTCAATAAGTGTGAACCTTGCTTGTTTACAATCCATGTCATATTTATGTTCAAACATGCATTTTTGGACTAGGAGATGTATATAGGAAGTATGATTTGAATGACCTATGATTATCTCCATGACATGATGATTCTTAAATAACATGCTAATGTCAAATGAAAAAGCATGAAATTCATATAACATGCTCACATGAAAAGCATGAATTGATGATTGCATACTCTTAAAATGCAAAACCTTGTGTGAAAGCTTATGAGACTCAAAATGAATAAAGGATCTTGTATCCGTTCAAAGGAATTTACGTTCCAAATGTCTCTCCTTCTTTATTGGTTGAACATGGCTACTATCATACGGATATCTTATCCGAAAAAATCAAATAGGGTGCAAAGTCGCTCATGCCATGTTTCACTTATAAAGTTGGATATAGTTGTTCTTAAATTGAAATCAATATATACTATATCCTTGCTTTACTCATGACATTGGTGAAATTGGTTTGAATTCTTATTAGAAACCTTTGTCATTTGCTTTGCCAAATACCATTGTATTTTGGACTTGAATGCTACGTGTCTTGTATGCAAAACATGTTTGATTCACACATTTTCTTTCAAATAAATCTCCTTGTTTCTCTCCAATTAATTGAGATGCATAAAGTGACTTATATTAATTATGCATATCTTGCATGCTACTATCTCTCGTTGCTATGAGTGACTCGGTTGGGGACTACTCCTTTGCCTATATCATGATAAAAAGGGGGAGTAGTATATTGTAAGGGGAGTTGCAAAATATAGAAGCAATTGTGCATATTGGGGAGAACATTGTAAGGTTCCCATTTGTTGATTGGCTTATTTCGTGGACAAACCACATGTTGGGGTTCTTTGTAAGGGTAGCCTAGGTATCGGGTTTATTGTTCGAAGCCCTTTTGAAGACCTCGTATTGATAAGCACCGAAGGTATATTTCTTTGTGCTTACTTGTCTTGAAGAGATAGTTGCACACACTCACAACTCATGCATATGTTTAATACTTGTATGTTGTGTGTCTTATTTTTGTGCATCAATGTTCATTAACATCTCTTCTTGCATGTTAGTTTGATTGCATCTTGCATATCCAATTGCATTGTCATGCTTAGACTTAGGATTGCATTTTTGCATTGGGCGCTCCCAAAAGGGCTCTACAGAAGCGCTGTACGAACAGCGCCCATTGAGCGCTGTTCAGACCTGATCGATTTAATTCGGTCGATGTACAGGCGCTGTACAAAGCGCTCTACGTATAGCGCCACTTTGTTTTCCCGTGAGAACAAAGTAGGGGCGCTGTACAAGCGCTGTACAAGAGGCGCTCTACGTACAGCGCCCAAGGCAATATTGAGGCAAACTTATCAAAACGACCACACTTTGTTTTGGCCTCCCATATATATGCCTCTTTGACTTTAGGTCAATTACAAGAGTTCATATTCAGATTCCATACTTAGGATATTTTTCAAAGAGAAGAAAAATTCCAAAGAACTCATTTTTAGTTTACTCAAACACTTTTCCTCGATCATCAATCATCATTTAGCATTATCCTTGATCATCTAGATGACATCTTGCATGGATTCTTCATCATACTTTGCTTGGTAAGCTTTTCACTAATATCTTACATATTTTGTGTTTCTCTTAACAAGCAATCTCATTTAATTACTTGTATGTTATTTTATATACTTTGAATACAAGTTTGAGATTAGTATGATGTATGTTTGAGAAGTTGTATTGTGATAGCTAATTAGGTTTTGTGCTTAATCTTGATTAGCTAAACTATTTGATTTGACATGTCATTTAGTTTTGATATCTAGGATTGCTCTAATTGCATATTAATCATCTTAGATAAGCATATAGGGTTTCCCTTGCTCTATGTTGCATTTTGAATATTCATATATTCACTTAGAGTTGTTATTCTCTTCATAGAGAAAGTAAGTCTTGTGTGTAGCATCCGGGATTAGGTTGCTTAGATCGCAATCAAATTGGACTAGGTTCACTCATATCGGGATTAGGTAGGTGTGTGATTACTTCCGGGATTAGATTGTAATCGTTTTACACATTTAGTGGATTCGAGGTTCGAGTGTGGCTTACTTACTAGCCCGTGGTTTTTCCCGTGAAGGTTTCCACGTAAAAATCAAGTCTTATTTAATTTCCGCATTTTATACTTGATTTATTGCTTTATCTATTTAGGGGTAAATTCGTAATTTTGACTTATACGAAAAATTGGGTAAAAAGCTTAAAATCTATTCACCCCCCCTCTAGATAGTTTTATACACACCGTGCTATTATTTGTTTCAATTGGTATCAGAGCGGGTTCCTAGACATACATAGGTGATCCTTGCTTATTTTGGTGTGTTTTGCATTTTGTGTGATTTTTGATCATTCATACATTTGCATTCATTTCATTCATTCATAAACACTATGAGTGGAAACGGTGGAAATGGTGGTGGCCACGAAGGTGCCTCTAGCACAAGGCCTCCACTTCTTACCGGTTTTAACTATTCCCAATGGAAAGGGAAGATGGAATCCTACATATGCCAAATTCATGACCGTGCATGGATGGCGGTGGAAGACGAATATGATCTACCCAAGATGACTCCCAGTGGCGGAGGAGAAGAAGTTTTGAAGCCTAAGGAGCAATGGAATGCGCAAGAGTTTGAGGCTTCTAAGTGGAATAGGAAGGCTATGCATGCCATCATGTGTGCAATGGATGAGAATCAATACAAGCTTATTCAGAATACTCAGATTGCAAAAGTGGCATGGGACATCCTTCAAGTTACACATGAGGGAACCGATGTGGTGAAGGAGTCCAAGCTTCAAGTCCTCCAAACTCAATTTGAGCTACTTAGGATGGGAGAAGATGAATGCTTCAATGACTTTGAAATCAAATTGATGGACATTGTAAATCAAAGCCATCAACTCGGAGACCCGTATTCGGATAGGAGAGTCAAGCAAAAAATTATGAGATCTCTCCCCGATAGGTTTGAATCAAAGGTGACGGCCATAGAAGAAAATAGTGGCTACATGGATATGAAGCCAAGTGAGGTGATTGGACGTCTCCTTGCATATGAGTCTAGGAAGGCTCCTAGCACCACTACTCCTCCTAAAAAGTCTAAAGGAATAGCTTTGAAAGCATCTAAGGATGCAAAGGAGGCAAAGCATGACTCGGATAAAGACCTTGCCTTATTTGTGAAAAGGTTTAATAAGGTTATGGGGTTCAAGAAGAAGAAGGGATTTGGGTCAAGAGGACAAGACTTGAAGAAAAAAGGTTCCTTCAAGAAGTTTGAGCCTAGACAAGAGAGGACCGAAAGGAAAGGGGTCCGATGCTTTGAATGTGGTGGGATTGGTCACTTTGCCCCCGAATGTGCTAATCACAATGAAAAGAAGAAGAACAAAGTGATGGCCGCCACTTGGAGTGGGAGTGAAAGTTCTCAAGGTGTGTTTGATATATAAAGCTAGAGGGGGGGTGAATAGATTTTATCTAATTATTACCCAATTTTGGCGTGCATGTCAATTTTACGAAAATACCCCTAGCAAGTCAACAATACATACAAGTGTAATAAGATGCGGAAATAATAAATGACACTTGATGTTTACGTGGAAAACCCAACCACTGGGAAAAACCACGGGCTGTTAAGTGCGCCACACTCGGACCTCGAAATCCACTAATTGAAATGGAGTTTACAACCTATGTAGACCTCGTCTAACACTCCGGTCTGTAACCTCCCACTTCTACCACGCGGGCCTTTAAAAGTGGCTCTAGTCCAATTGCTCGATCCTCGTAGTCACTACTTGTAATGATGTTTACAGCCTAATCCCGGTCTGTAACCCACCACTACTACCCGCAGGCCTGTAATAGCAACCCTAGACCAAGACTTCAATCTCTCAAAAGAGATGCACAACCCTATGTGAATATGTATGAATATTCAATTAACAAACAAGGCTAGGGAACCTTAGATGCTTATCTAGGATGATGATATATTCTATTTAAATCAACCCTAGATATCAATTGCTAAATGACATGTCAAATAGCATAGATAATCATAGATTATAAAAACCTAGATATCTATCAAAAACAACACTCAATCAATTCATCACAAATAATCTCTTTTCTTGTATTTAGCATATGATCTAAAACATACAAGTAATTTAAAAGAGATGGCTTGGTATTTAAAATACTACAATAAGATGAAATTAATCAAAATCTTACCAAGCAAGTTGTGATGATGCAAACCCATACATGGATGCACTCTATATAGACATAGGAGATCCAATATGAAATTTGATGCAAAATGGGTTTGATTTGAGTGGTTAAAGTTGAGTTCTTGATTTGATTTTCTCTCAAAATCTATCTTTGAAGATTAGGGTTCTTAAGAGTCAAAGAACTTGATCAGATAATGAGAAAGTGTGATATTTATAGACATCAAGAACAGGGCAAGTGAAAAGACAATTTTGCCCCTGAAATCGCAAGATCGGCGGTTTCATTCGGCGGAACCGCCGAATGGCTCCCGAGCGGAACAGGGGAACTTCGGCGACTTCGTTCGGCGGTTTCTAAACCGCCGATCATAACCGCCGTGTTGGACCCGAGAGAAATATTTCAATCAGGTCTCATTCGGCAGTTTCGAACGGCGGCCATGCCGCCGAACGTAACCGCCGTTTCACCAAAAATGGTGAAACCAAGGAGAAGCCAAAGGCAACTCCACCTGCGATCATCGCGCAAAACAAAGCACATCAACGTGCACGCGCGGATGTTTCCGAACATCCTTCGGGAAACGAATTACTCCATACTAAAAGCTAACATACATGAAGTGCAAGTGTGGGTATTGAATGCATCCTAATGCCTATCATGTCATGGCATTTCATATAACAAGATGCAATCAATTTAATGCAAGAAGAGACATTGAATAAACAATAAAGCACAATGCACACATAATATAAACACAACATTCAAGAATAAGAGTTATGCATGTTGTGTGTGTGTGCAATTATATCTCTTCAAACCAAAATAAGCACTAGATATACCTTTGGTGCTTGTCCTCTTGAGGTCTTGGAAAGGGTCTTTGATCTTCAACAAATCACCTAGACTACCCTTACAACCAAACCCCCAACATGTGGTTTGCCCACAAAATAAGCCAATCAATTAAAGGGAATCCTTACAATCTCCCCCTTTGGCTGTTTCGTGACAAAACCACCACTCACATTGATTCCTCACAACATAATAGAAACTACGGGTCTACTATGATTTTCTACTTTACAAAGAGATAAGATAAATAGTCTTGAAGTCTTCAATCTCAAGTAGAACAATCAATCCCTGAAAGCACAGTTTCTATACTTTCCAATACAAGAAAAGGTGAGATGAATCAAGTGAGATAAAACAAGCATTTGCATTTAAGAATTTAAGTACAACATCATGCAATGTATGAATGTGCAAATGCTCCCCCTCAAAGGGTTACTCCCCCTCAATAAGTACTCTCCCCAACATGCATAATTGCTACTACAATTTGCAACTCCCCTTACCACAACCTACTCCCCCTTTTTGTCATGATATAGACAAATGAGTAGTCCCCAACCGGGTTACTCAAGGCAAAGAGAGATAGTAGCATTCTAGATATTTGCATAATCAATATAAGTCACTTTATGCAATCTCAATTTATTGGAGAGAAACAAGGAGATTTATTTAAAGAAAATGTGTGAATAAAAAAAATGCTTTGCATACAAGACATGTAGCATTCAAGTCCAAAATACCATGGTATTTGGCAAAGCAAATGACAAAGGTTTTTAATATGAATTCAAACCAATTTCACCAATGTCATGAGAGAAGCAAGGATATAGGTTTTCATTGATTTCAAATTAAGAACAACTATATCCAACTTTATAAGTCAAACATGTCATGAGCGACTTTGCACCCTACTTGATTTTTCCGGATAAGATATCCGTATGATAGTAGACATGTTCAACCAATAAAGAAAGAGAGACATTTGGATTGTAAAATCCTTGAATGGATACAAGATCCTTCTTCATTTGAGTCTTATAAGCTTTTTCACACATTATTTGCAGTTAAGAAATGCAATCATCAAAACATGCTTTTCAAGATTAGCATTTAGCATGTCATTTAGCAATCATCATGTCATGGAGATCATTATAGGCCATTCAAATTAAATCCTATGTAAATATCTCCTAGTCCAAAAATGCATGTTTGAACATAAATATGACATGGATTGCAATACAAGCATTGATCACACTTATTGAATAGAAAATATGTATACATAGTGTAACCAAGCTTACTCAAGCAACAAAAAGAGAAGCACAAGATATTTCAAATTTTTTGCAAGTGACAAGATGCAAAATAGCTCTCTTTGCTTAAGTTCCCCATATGGGGTCAATTTCCATACCGCTTCAAAGAAGGGCATGAGGTCCTATGGACCTACCAAGTCCTTTGGACTTAGTTGAACCTATTTGAGACTTGTTAGTCTCGTAGCAAGCGGGTTCATTCTTATTAATCCACGTAGGTGACACTAAGTCAATCCTAGTGGACAAAGGTTCTAGAGTACAAGATGAAAAAGGATCATGCACATGATTTTCTTCCTTTTTATAAAGCATCTTAGCTCTAGCCTTTTTCTTGTCAAACATGCTTTTAGCTCTACACATTTCAATGTAATGCAAGCAACTTGGTCTAATATGACCAACAATACCACAAAAATGACAAGTGGGAATATAGTTAGGAATCATACCATTCCCTTTAGCATGGATATGTGCTTTCCCTTGTCGTTGTGGTTGTCTCGGTTGTTGGATAGGATCTCTCTTCCTTTGTTGATAACTAAGACGAGGTTGCTTGCTTGTCTGAGCTTGTATGAATGAACTCTCCCCATGTTGTTTTTGAGTTTGAGGGAAGATAGGGTGAGGAGCCCTTTGGGTGTGAGCTTGAGCTTGACCTTTTGGTGCCTCAAACACTTGGGCACTTCTTGAACACTCTCCTAGGTCACTCTTCTTCCTAGGTTGTTGAGGAGGAGGGGACATATTGAAGTCCATGTCCATGGCACAGGATGTCTTGCTTGTGGAGGAGGCATCCGTGTCATCAATGTAGCCAAGACCTCTCTTGTCACTTGGCTTTCTTCCAACTCCTAACATGTGGTCAAGCTTCTTAGTGCTTGAAGTCATCTTAGCCATTAAGACCTTAACTTCTTCAAGCTCTATTTTTAGCTCTTCTTCTCTCCTCTTAGATAAGGCTAAGTCTTCTTTTAGCTTATCTTCATCCGCCATGGATCTCACCACTTCTTCACACAAGTGGTCTACTAGTGTTGAAAGCTCTAGATTCTCTTCTTTTAATCTTCTAATTTCTTCCTTGTTCCTCATCATCGAGCTCTCAACTTTGACTTTGTAGTCATTAAGATCCATACACTCCACATTTCCATTTGTGGAGTTAGATGACAAATATTCAACACTTGTGTCATCTCCTCTAATCTCCATTTCACCAATGGAGTCATCTCCTTCATCAAGATCATCAAATTTTTCTCTTGATGAGGAAAGAGCCAAATCCCTATGAGTAGCTACACCAACTACTTCTATACCTAGTTCTTCTTGGGGATCACAAGGAAAAGCAACTTTGCCATCTTCTTCAACTTCTACACTCTTAGCTCCAAATTCCGTGTAGATGATGGCAAGTTCTTCATTACTTGAAGGATTTTCGTCATTTTCATATTTATCCCATAAGGTGGCCAATGCCTTCCCTTTTCTTCTATCCTTCAAGTTTCCACACTCCGGGGAGAAATGCCCGAATCATCCACATTCGTAGCACTGAATCCCCTCTCTTGAAGACACTCATTGGTTTGGCTTGTCATTGAGTCCCATGTCTTCAATTGAGATACCCTCCTTCTTGTCATGCTTCGAAGTCTCCAAAGCAATTGTCTTCTTCTTCTTAGGAGGTGAGGTGGTCAACTTCTTCTTAGGAGGTGAGGTGGTTAATTTCACAAATCTCCTAAATCTCTCTAGTAAGAGAGGCATCTCCTCAACGGAGTCAATTTCTTCTCTCACAAATTCACTCATAGTGTTTGCGTTGAATGAATGCAAATGAGAAGAATGCAAAATGTATGAAGAAATCAAACAAACATACAAAATGCAAAAACACACCAAAATGAGCTAGGATCACCTAAGTATATCTAGGAACCCGCTCTGATACCAATTGAAAAGATTACTCGAGGTGTGTATAGTATATGAAGCTAGAGGGGGGGGGGGGGTGAATAGATTTTATCTAATTATTACCTAATTTTCGCGAGCATGTCAATTTTACGAAAAATACCCCTAGCAAGTCAACAATACATACAAGTGTAATAAGATGCGGAAATAATAAATGACACTTGATGTTTACGTGGAAAACCCAACCACTGGGAAAAACCACGGGCTGTTAAGTGCGCCACACTCGGACCTCGAAATCCACTAGTTGAAATGGAGTTTACAACCTATGTAGACCTCGTCTAACACTCCGGTCTGTAACCCCCCACTTCTACCACGCGGGCCTTTAAAAGTGGCTCTAGTCCAATTGCTCGATCCTCGTAGTCACTACTTGTAATGATGTTTACAGCCTAATCCCGGTCTGTAACCTACCACTACTACCCGCAGGCCTGTAATAGCAACCCTAGACCAAGACTTCAATCTCTCAAAAGAGATGCACAACCCTATGTGAATATGTATGAATATTCAATTAACAAAAAAGGCTAGGGAACCTTAGATGCTTATCTAGGATGATGATATATTCTATTTAAATCAACCCTAGATATCAATTGCTAAATGACATGTCAAATAGCATAGATAATCATAGATTATAAAAACCTAGATATCTATCAAAAACAACACTCAATCAATTCATCACAAATAATCTCTTTTCTTGTATTTAGCATATGATCTAAAACATACAAGTAATTTAAAAGAGATGGCTTGGTATTTAAAATACTACAATAAGATGAAATTAATCAAAATCTTACCAAGCAAGTTGTGATTATGCAAACCTATACATGGATGCACTCTATATAGACATAGGAGATGCAATATGAAATTTGATGCAAAAGGGGTTTGATTTGAGTGGTTAAAGTTGAGTTCTTGATTTGATTTTCTCTCAAAATCTATCTTTGAAGATTAGGGTTCTTAAGAGTCAAAGAACTTGATCAGATAATGAGAAAGTGTGATATTTATAGACATCAAGAACAGGACAAGTGAAAAGACAATTTTGCCCCTGAAATCGCACGATCGGCGGTTTCATTCGGCGGAACCGCCGAATGGCTCCCGAGCGGAACAGGGGAACTTCGGTGACTTCGTTCGGCGGTTTCTAAACCACCGATCATAACCACCATTTTGGACCCGAGAGAAATATTTCAATCAGGTCTCATTCGGCGGTTTCGAACGGCGGCCACGCCGCCGAACGTAACCGCCGTTTCACCAAAAATGGTGAAACCAAGGAGAAGCCAAAGGCAACTCCACCTGCGATCATCGCGCAAAACAAAGCACATCAACGTGCACGCGCGGATGTTTCCGAACATCCTTCGGGAAACGAATTACTCCATACTAAAAGCTAACATACATGAAGTGCAAGTGTGGGTATTGAATGCATCCTAATGCCTATCATGTCATGGCATTTCATATAACAAGATGCAATCAATTTAATGCAAGAAGAGACATTGAATAAACAATAAAGCACAATGCACACATAATATAAACACAACATTCAAGAATAAGAGTTATGCATGTTGTGTGTGTGTGCAATTATATCTCTTCAAACCAAAATAAGCACTAGATATACCTTTGGTGCTTGTCCTCTTGAGGTCTTGGAAAGGGTCTTTGATCTTCAACAAATCACATAGACTACCCTTACAACCAAACCCCCAACATGTGGTTTGCCCATGAAATAAGCCAATCAATTAAAGGGAATCCTTACAGGGAGTAGTGATGGCTCCAATGAGGAAGATGAGTCTTCAAGTGAAGAAGAGCTCATGGCTAACTTCCTAGCTTTTGCCTCATCTCACAAGAGCAAAAGTGCTAGTGAGAGAGAGGAAATGAGTCAAGAGGAAATTGACTCTAGTGAAGAAGAAAGTGACTCCTCTTCTAATTCCATAAAGAAATTTGTGGAGCAAAAGGTGTTTGCTAAATACCATGCCGAGTTCAATGATTTAGCAATTAAAAGCACAAGAAAGATTGAGAGGTTGAGAGAAGAGAACCTTGAACTTTCGGCTCACAATGACCACTTAAATGAACAAGTGGAAAGATTGAAGAGGAGAGAGGATAAGCTAATTGAGGAGTTAGACTTATCCAAGAGAAGTGAAGAAGGCTTGAAGAGGGAACTTGTAGAAGTTAAAGGGTCCTTGGCTAGGATAGGTTCTAGCACCAAGAAGCTTGATCATTTACTTGGTGTTGGAAAGAGTCCAAGTGACAAGAGAGGTCTCAGGTTTGAAGATGATATGGAGACTTCCACTTCCAAGAAGACCATTTTTGTTAAGAGTTTGGGGAGTAAAGAAGCTTCATTGGTGCAAGCTCCTAAGAAGAAATTAGAAGTAGGACAATGCTCAAATGCACAAGTTGTAAGGATTCCCATTAAATTGATTGGCTTATTTCGTGGTCAAACCACATGTTGGGGTTTGGTTGTAAGGGTAGTCTAGGTGATTAAGGTTGAAGATCAAAGACCATTTCCAAGACCTCAAGAGGACAAGCACCAAAGGTATATCTTGTGCTTACTTTGGCTTGAAGAGATATAGTTGCACACACACACAACATGCATAACTCTTATTCTTGAATGTTGTGTTTATATTTTGTGTGCATTGTGCTTTATTGTTTATTCAATGTCTCATCTTGCATTAAATTGATTGCATCTTATTTTATGAAATGCCATGACATGATAGGAATTAGGATGCATTCAATACCCACACTTGCACTTCATGTATGTTAGCTTTTAGTGTGGTGTAATTCGTTTCCCGAAGGATGTTTGGAAACGTCCGCGCGTGCACGTTGATGTGCTTTGATTTACGCGATGATCGCCGGTGGAGATGCCTTTGGCTTCTCCTTGGTTTCACCATTTTTGGTGAAACGACGGTTACGTTCGGCGGCCTGGCCGCCGTTAGAAACCGCCGAATGAGACCTGATTGAAATATATCTCTCGGGTCCAAAACGGTGGTTGGGATTGGCGGTTTCTAAACCACCGAACGAAGTCCCCGAAGTTCCCCTGTTCCGCTCGGGAGCCATTCGACGGTTCAATTCGGCGGCCTGGCCGCCGATCGAAATCGCCGATCGGTGCGTTTCGAGGGCAAAATTGTATTTTCACCTGCCCTGTTTTTGGTCTCTATAAATACATCCTTATCTCTGGTTCAGAATACAAGTCTTGCATCCCAAGAACCCTAGAGAGATATTTAGAGAGACTTGAGAGAAAAAGCCTAAAAGATCACATCTTTAATTCTCTAAACCCATTCCCACATGCACAAATCATCATCTAGGCATCATCTAGGTTCATCTAGCATATGCTAATGCATGGGTATTCTTCAACACACATGGTATGATTTGTTGAACACTTTTATCTTACATAATTAGTGTTTCTACTTATCAATTTTATCTCATATTTTACTTATATGTGTTTAGATTAATTTCTACATATAAGATTGAGATTATGTGTTGATTGGGTTATTATTTGTTAGCTAGGCTTTAATGTTCATATGCCATCTAGCTAATTGATCTCATTTGTTGATTGAGATTATTTTTCATAGCTTATTTGATTAGGTCATTATTGCCTAAAAGCTATGCCATGAACATTCTTGTGTGATGTATTGATAACTAGGTTGATAGATTGTTTTTTAATCAACTAGTTAATCCTTTGAATGTTTGTGGGTTTTATATGATAGCTTTGTATCTAGGATTGGTTATCCTTTACTTAGCTAAAGTTATATGCCATGACATATAGCTATATGTGATATCTAGGATTGATTATATTGTCATCTTATAATCCTAGGTAAGCATTTAGAGTACCCTAACTCTTATTGCATTAATTGAATATTCATACATATTCACATAGGGTTGTGCATCTCTTTTGAGAGATTGAAGTCTTGGTCTAGGGTTGCTATTACAGGCCCGCTGGGTAGTAGTGGTGGGTTACAGACCGGGATTAGGCTATAAACATCATTACAAGTAATGACTACGAGGATCAAGCAAATTGGACTAGAGCCACTTTTAAAGGCTAGAGTGGTAGAAGTGGGGGGTTATTGACCGGAGTGTTAGACGAGGTCTACATAGGTTGTAAACTCCATTTCAATTAGTGGATTTCGAGGTCCGAGTGTGGCGCACTTAACAGCCCGTGGTTTTTCCCAGTGGTTGGGTTTTCCACGTAAACATCAAGTGTCATTTATTATTTCCGCATCTTATTACACTTGTATGTATTGTTGACTTGCTAGGGGTATTTTCGTAAAATTGACATGCACGCGAAAATTGGGTAATAATTAGATAAAATCTATTCACCCCCCCTCTAGCTTTATATATAGAACACACCTCGAGTATTTAATTACTTTCAATTGGTATCATAGCGGGTTCCTAGATATACTTAGGTGATCCTATCTCATTTTGGTGTGTTTTTGCATTTTGTATGTTTGTTTGATTTCTTCATACATTTTGCATTCTTCTCATTTGCATTCATTCAACGCAAACACTATGAGTGAATTTGTGAGAGAAGAAATTGACTCCGTTGAGGAGATGCCTCTCTTACTAGAGAGATTTAGGAGATTTGTGAAATTAACCACCTCACCTCCTAAGAAGAAGTTGACCACCTCACCTCCTAAGAAGAAGAAGACAATTGCTTTGGAAACTTCGAAGCATGACAAGAAGGAGGGTATCTCAATTGAAGACATGGGACTCAATGACAAGCTAAACCATGGAGTGTCTTCAAGAGAGGGGATTCAGTGCTACGAATGTGGAGGATTCGGGCATTTCTCCCCGGAGTGTGGAAACTTGAAGGATAGAAGAAAAGGGAAGGCGTTGGCCACCTTATGGGATAAATATGAAGATGATGAAAATCCTTCAAGTGATGAAGAACTTGCCATCATCTACACGGAATTTAGAGCCAAGAGTGTAGGTGTTGAAGAAGATGGCAAAGTTGCTTTTCCTTGTGATCCCCAAGAAGAACTAGGTATAGAAGTAGTTGGTGTAGCTACTCATAGGGATTTGGCTCATTCCTCATCAAGAGAAAAATTTGATGATCTTGATGAAGGAGATGACTCCATTGGTGAAATGGAGATTAGAGGAGATGACACAAGTGTTGAATATTTGTCATCTAACTCCACAAATGGAAGTGTGAAGTGTATAGATCTTAATGACTACAAAGTCAAAGTTGAGAGCTCGATGATGAGGAACAAGGAAGAAATTAGAAGATTAAAAGAAGAAAATCTAGAGCTTTCAACACTAGTAGACCACTTGTGTGAAGAAGTGGTGAGATCCATGGCGGATGAAGATAAGCTAAAAGATAACTTAGCCTTATCTAAGAGGAGAGAAGAAGAGCTAGAAAGAGAGCTTGAAGAAGTTAAGGTCTTAATGGCTAAGATGACTTAAAGCACTAAGAAGCTTGACCACATGTTGGGAGTTGGAAGAAAGCCAAGTGACAAGAGAGGTCTTGGCTACATTGATGACACGGATGCCTCCTCCACAAGCAAGACATCCTGTGCCATGGACATGGACTTCAATATGTCCCCTCCTCCTCAACAACCTAGGAAGAAGAGTGACCTAGGAGAGTGTTCAAGAAGTGCCCAAGTGTTTGAGGCACCAAAAGGTCAAGCTCAAGCTCACACCCAAAGGGCTCCTCACACTATCTTCCCTCAAACTCAAAAACACAATGGGAAGAGTTCAATCATGCAAGCTCAGACAAGCAAGCAACCTCGTCTTGGTTTTCAACAAAAGAGGAGAGATCCGATCCAACAACCAAGACAACCACAACGACAAGGGAAAGCTCCTATCCATGCTAAAGGGAATGGTATGATTCCTAACTTTATTCCCACTTGTCATTTTTGTGGTATTGTTGGTCATATTAGACCAAGTTGCTTGCATTACATTGAAATGTGTAGAGCTAAAAGCATGTTTGACAAGAAAAAGGCTAGAGCTAAGATGCTTCATAAAAAGGAAGAAAATCATGTGCATGATCCTTTTTCATCTTGTACTCTAGAACCTTTGTCCACTAGGATTGACTTAGTGTCACCTAAGTGGAATAAAAAGAATGAACCCGCTTGCTACGAGACTAACAAGTCTCAAATAGGTTCAACCAAGTCCATAGGACTTGGTAGGTCCATAGGACCTCATACCCTTCTTTGAAGTGGTATGGAAATTTGACCCCATATGGGGAACTTAAGCAAAGAGAGCTATTTTGCATTTTAGTCACGTGCAAAAAATTTGAAATATCTTATGCTTCTCTTTTTGTTGCTTGAGTTAGCTTGGTTACACTATGTATATATATTTTCTATTCAATAAGTGTGATCAATGCTTGTATTGCAATCCATGTCATATTTATGTTCAAACATGCATTTTTGGACTAGGAGATATATACATAGGATAAAATTTGAATGACCTATAATGATCTCCATGACATGATGATTGCTAAAATGACATGCTAAATGCTAATCTTAAAAAGCATGTTTTGATGATTGCATTTCTTAACTGCAAAAAATGTGTGAAAAAGCTTATGAGACTCAAATGAAAAAGGATCTTGTATCCATTCAAGGATTTTACAATCCAAATGTCTCTCTTTATTTATTGGTTGATCATGTCTACTATCATACGGATATCTTATCCGGAAAAATCTAATAGGGTGCAAAGTCGCTCATGACATGTTTGGCTTATAAAGTTGGATATAGTTGTTCTTAAATTGAAATCAATGAAAGCCTATATTCTTGCTTCTCTCTTGACATTGGTGAAATTGGTTTGAATTCATATTGAAAACCTTTGTCATTTGCTTTGCCAAATACCATGATATTTTGAACTTAAATGCTACATGTCTTGTATGCAAAGCAATTTTTTGATTCACACATTTTCTTTAAATAAATCTCCTTGTTTCTCTCCAATAAATTGAGATTGCATAAAGTGACTTATATTGATTATGCATATACTAGAATGCTACTATCTCTCTTTGCCGTGAGTAACCTGGTTGGGGACTACTCCTTTGTCTATATCATGACAAAAAGGGGGAGTAGGTTGTGGTAAGGGGAGTTGCAAATTGTAGTAGCAATTGTGCATGTTGGGGAGAATACTAATTGAGGGGGAGTAACCCTTTGAGGGGGAGCATTTGCACATTCATACATTGCATGATGTTGTACTTAAATTCTTAAATGCAAATGCTTGTTTTATCTCACTTGATTCATCTCACCTTTTCTTGTATTGGAAAGTATAGAAACTGTGCTTTCAGGGATTGATTGTTCTACTTGAGATTGAAGACTTCAAGACTATTTATCTTATCTCTTTGTAAAGTAGAAAATCATAGTAGACCCGTAGTTTCTATTATGTTGTGAGGAATCAATGTGAGTGGTGGTTTTGTCACGAAATAGCCAAAGAGGGAGATTGTAAGGATTCCCATTAAATTGATTGGCTTATTTCGTGGTCAAACCACATGTTGGGGTTTGGTTGTAAGGGTAGTCTAAGTGATTAAGGTTGAAGATCAAAGACCCTTTCCAAGACCTCAAGAGGACAAGCACCAAAGGTATATCTTGTGCTTACTTTGGCTTGAAGAGATATAGTTGCACACACACACAACATGCATAACTCTTATTCTTGAATGTTGTGTTTATATTTTGTATGTATTGTGCTTTATTGTTTATTCAATGTCTCTTCTTGCATTAAATTGATTGCATCTTGTTTTATGAAATGCCATGACATGATAGGCATTAGGATGCATTCAATACCCACACTTGCACTTCATGTATGTTAGCTTTTAGTGTGGTGTAATTCGTTTCCCGAAGGATGTTTGGAAACGTCCGCGCGTGCACGTTGATGTGCTTTGATTTGCGCGATGATCGCCGGTGGAGATGCCTTTGGCTTCTCCTTGGTTTCACCATTTTTGGTGAAACGGCGGTTACGTTCGGCGGCCTGGCCGCCGTTCGAAACCGCCGAATGAGACCTTATTGAAATATATCTCTCGGGTCTAAAAAGGAGGTTGGGATCGGCGGTTTCTAAACCGTCGAACGAAGTCGCCGAAGTTCCCCTGTTCCGCTCTGGAGCCATTCGGCGGTTCAATTCGGTGGCCTGGCCGCCGATTGAAACCGCCGATCGGTGCGTTTCAAGGGCAAAATTGTATTTTCACCTGCCCTGTTTTTGGTCTCTATAAATACATCCTTATCTCTGGTTCAGAATACAAGTCTTACATCCCAAGAACCCTAGAGAGATATTTAGAGAGACTTGAGAGAAAAAGCCTAAAAGATCACATCTTTAATTCTCTAAACCCATTCCCACATGCACAAATCATCATCTAGGCATCATCTAGGTTCATCTAGCATATGCTAATGCATGGGTCTTCTTCAACACACATGGTATGATTTGTTGAACACTTTTATCTTACATAATTAGTGTTTCTACTTATCAATTTTATCTCATATTTTACTTATATGTGTTTAGATTAATTTCTACATATAAGATTGAGATTATGTGTTGATTGGGTTATTATTTGTTAGCTAGACTTTAATGTTCATATGCCATCTAGCTAATTGATCTCATTTGTTGATTGAGATTATTTTTCATAGCTTATTTGATTAGGTCATTATTGCCTAAAAGCTATGCCATGAACATTCTTGTGTGATGTATTGATAACTAGGTTGATAGATTGTTTTTTAATCAACTAGTTAATCCTTTGAATGTTTGTGGGTTTTATATGATAGCTTTGTATCTAGGATTGGTTATCCTTTACTTAGCTAAAGTTATATGCCATGACATATAGCTATATGTGATATCTAGGATTGATTATATTGTCATCTTATAATCCTAGGTAAGCATTTAGAGTACCCTAGCTCTTATTGCATTAATTGAATATTCATACATATTCACATAGGGTTGTGCATCTCTTTTGAGAGATTGAAGTCTTGGTCTAGGGTTGCTAATAGAGGCCCGCTGGGTAGTCGTGGTGGGCTGCAGACCGGGATTAGGCTGTAAACATCATTACAAGTAGTGACTACGAGGATCAAGCAAATTGGACTAGAGCCAATTTTAAAGGCCCGAGTGGTAGAAGTGGGCGGTTATTGACCGGAGTGTTAGACGAGGTCTACATAGGTTGTAAACTCCATTTCAATTAGTGGATTTCGAGGTCCGAGTGTGGCGCACTTAACAGCCCGTGGTTTTTCCCAGTGGTTGGGTTTTCCACGTAAACATCAAGTGTCATTTATTATTTCCTCATCTTATTACACTTGTATGTATTGTTGACTTGTTAGGGGTATTTTCGTAAAATTGACATGCACGCGAAAATTGGGTAATAATTAGATAAAATCTATTCACCCCCCCTCTAGCTTTATATATAGAACACACCTCGAGTATTTAATTACTTTCAGTTGGTATATGAAACAAATAATAGCACGGTGTGTATAAAGCTATCTAGAGGGGGGGTGAATAGATTTTACGCTTTTTACCCAATTTTTCGTGTTAGTCAAAATTACGAAAATGCCCTCAAGATAATATAACCAAGCAATTGTAATATGGTGCGGAAATTAAAACAACACTTGGTTTTTACGTGGAAACCCTCACGGGAAAAACCACGGGCTATGTAAGTAAGCCACACTCGAACCTCGAATCCACTAAATGTGCAAACGATTACAACCTAATCCCGGAAGTAATCACACACCTACCTAATCCCGGTATGAGTGAACCTAGTCCAATTTGCTTGCGTTCTAAGCAACCTAATCCCGGATGCTACACACAAGACTTACTTTCTCTTTGAAGAGAATACAACCCTAAGTGAATATATGTGAATATCCAAAATGCAACATAGAGCAAGGGAAACCCTATATGCTTATCTAAGATGATTAATATGCAATTAAGTATAATCCTAGATATCAAAACTAAATGACATGTCAATTAGTTTAGCTAATCAATATTAAGCACAAAACCTAATATGCAAGCACAATATAAAATCTCAAACATACATCATACTCATCTCAATATTGTATCTAAAGCATACAAAATAACAAACAAGTAATTAATTGAGATTGCTAGATAAGAGAAACACAAAACATGTAAGATATTAGTGAAAAGCTTACCAAGCAAAGTATGATGAAGATTCCATGCTAGATGACATCTAGATGATCTAAGATGATGCTAGATGATGATTGATGATCATGAAAAGTGTTTGAGAATCAAGAATGGAGTTCTTGGAATTTTTCTTCTCTTTGAAAAATATCCTAAGTATGAATTCTGAATATGAACTCTCTTAATTGACCTAAAGTCAAAGTGGCATATATATAGGGGGCCAAATCAAAGTGTGGTCGTTTAAGTAAGTTTCAAAGAAACGCGCCAATCGGCGGTTTAAATCGGCGGCCAGGCCGCCGTTAATGACCGCCGAACTGAGCTCGTGAAGAACAGAGCAAAAACGGCGGGTCATTCGGCTGTTTCGTGACCGCCGATTCCAACCGCCGAAACAGAACAGAGAGATCAAAATCGACCAGGTATGAACGGCGGTTTCGAACGGCGGTTTAATGCCCGCCGTTTCAACCGCCGAATTAGACCGAGAGATAAATCAATCAGGTCTCGAAACGGCGGTTTTGAACGGCGGTCGTGACCGCCGATATTAACCGCAGAAAAGCTTCAGACCAATCTGGACTGAAACGGCGGTTTAATTCGGCGGCCAGGCCGCCGATCATAACCGCCGATCACCTAGAAAGGTGAAAACCAAGGAGAAGCCAAGGGCATTCTCCATAGGCGGTCCTCGCGCTAAACCAAGCACATTCTCGTGCATGCGCGGACGTTTCCGAAAGTTATCGGGAAACGAATTAACACAACAACAAGACACAATAACACACAACAAAATATAATAAATAAGTGCAAGTGTGAATTGTGACAAATGAAGAGAATGCACACATATGCAATGAATGTTTAGTGTGTGTGTGCTTCTAAATCTCTTCAAAGAAAAGTAAGCACATAGAAATTTACCTTCGGTGCTTATCAACACGAGGTCTTCAAAGGGCTTCGAACAAGAAGACCGATACTTAGGCTACCCTTACAAAGAACCCCCACATATGGTTTGATCACGAAATAAGCCAATTAAAAACAACGGGAATCCTTACAATCTCCCCCTTTGGCTATTTCGTGACAAAACCATCACTCACAATGATTCCTCACAAAAAAAATAGAAACTACGGGACTATAATGATATTCTACAATACAAAGAGATAAGATAATGCAACTTGAAGTCTTCAATTCTCTTGTAGAATAATCAATCCCTGAAAAGAGTTTCTAACATTTCTAATACAAGAAAAGTGTGAGATTAATCATGTGAGAACAATACCAAGCATTTGCATTTGTAGAATTTAGGCACAACATTACCAAATGTATGCAATGTATGATAAATGCAATGCTCCCCCTCAACGGGTTACTCCCCCTCAATGTATGTTTTCCCCAAAGTGCACAAAAGCTTCTATATTTTGCACCTCCCCTTACCATATCCTACTCCCCCTTTTTGTCATGATATAGGCAAAGGAGTAGTCCCCAATTGGGTCACTCATAGCAACGAGAGATAGAAGCATGCAAGATATGCATATACATATAAGTCACTTTATGCACTTCAATTAATTTGAGAGAAACAAGGAGATTTATTTTGAGAAAATGTGTGAATTCAACATGCTTTGCATACAAGACATATAGCATTCAAGTCCAAAATACAATGGTATTTGGCAAAGCAAATGACAAAGGTTTCTAATAAGAATTCAAACCAATTTCACCAATGTCATGGGAAAAGCAAGGATATAGAGATTATTGATTTCAATTTAAGAGCAACTATATCCAACTTTATAAGCGAAACATGGCATGAGCGACTTTGCACCCTACTTGATTTTTCCGGATAAAATTATCTGTATGATAGTAACCATGTTCAACTAATAAAGAAAGAGAGACATTTGGAATGTAAATTCCTTTGAATGGATACAAGATCCTTTATTCATTTTGAGTCTCATAAGTTTTCACACAAGTTTTGCATTTTTAAGAATATGCAATCATCAATTCATGCTTTTCATGTGAGCATGTTATATGAATTTCATGCTTTGTCATTTGTCATTAGCATGTTATTAAAGAATCATCATGTCATGGAGATAATCATAGGTCATTCAAATCATACTTCCAATGTAAATCTCCTAGTCCAAAAATGCATGTTTGAACATAAATATGACATGGATTGTAGACAAGCAAGGTTCACACTTATGGAATTTTAAAACATATATACAAATGTACAACCAAGCTTACTCAAGCAATTAAAAGAAGAGGCATAAGATATTTCAAATTTTTTGCAAGATACAAGAATGCAAAATAGCTCTCTTTGCTTGAGTTCCCCATATGGGGTCAATCATCAACCTTCAACAATGAAGGTCATGAGGTCCTATAGACCTCCCAAGTCCATTTGGCTTGGATGAACCTATTTGAGACTTGATAGTCTCGTAGCAAGCGGGTTCATTTTTCCTTATCCACATAGGTGTGACATTTTTCTTCCTAGTGGTCAATTGTTCTAGAGATCTAGATGTCATAGGATCATGTAAATGAATTTCTTCCTTCCTATGAGTATGCATTCTAGCTCTAGCTTTCTTTTTCTCAATCATGCTTTTAACTCTACACATTTTAATGTAACGAAAGCACTTTGGTCTAATATGACCATCAACACCACAAAAATGACATGTAGGGACAAAGTTAGGAATCATACCATGTCCTTGTGCATGTATAGGAGCCTTCCCATGTCTTTGTGGTTGTCTTGGTTGTTGGATAGGATTTCTCCTTCTTTGTTGTTGACCAAGACTTGGTTGCTTCCACGGTTGAGTTTGCATGATTGGTCTCTTCCCTTGATGGATTTGAGTTTGAGGGAAGTTAGCATGAGGAACTCTTGTAGGTTGAGCTTGAGGTTGTCTTCTTGGAGCTACCTTCACTTGTGCACTATGAGAGCATTGTCCTAGCTCAATCTTCTTCCTAGGAGTTTGCACCGGTGAATCTTCTTTGTAGCTCAAGCTTTTGACAAACATGGTCTTGTTAGGAGTGGAGGACTCCTTACTATCTTCAAACCCAAGACCTCTCTTATCACACGGACTCTTTCCAACACTTAACATGTGGTCAAGTTTTTCGGTGCTAGAAACTATCCTAGTCCTTGATCCTTTAGCCTCTTCAAGCTCTCTTTTTAATTCTTCTTCATTCCTCTTAGATAAGTCTAACTCCTTTCTTAGCTTATCTTCAATATTCTTGGATCTATCCACTTGTTCACTTAAGTGGTCAACATGAGCTTCAAGGTCTAGATTCTCTTCTCTCAATCTTCGTATCTTTTCCTTGGTCTTCATTGCTAAGCTTTTAAACTCAGTGAGGTGTTTATCTAGAACCTTTTTCTTCACATATCCATGTGAGGAGTTAGATGAAGAGTCGTCTTTATTAGAGTCACTTTCTTCTTGACTCTCATTCTCTTCTTCATTGTAGGAGATCGGAAAGGCAAAATAGTTGTTCTCACAATCATTCAAGCTTGAGGGACTTCCTTCAACAACTTTCACTTTGTTGTCCCGCTTGTGAGAGCAACCTAATGCCAAGAATTTTGCCACAATCTCTTCATCACTATTACTTGAAGTGGCGACCTCCTCTCTTTCATCTTCCAAGTTAGCACATTCCTTGGAGATATGCCCGAATCCTCCACATTCGTAGCATTGAATCTTCTCTCTTGAAGACATCTCATGATATGGCTTGACATTCTTAATAGTGGACTTCTTCTTCTTGAAGTCATTCCCCTTTGAGCCATAATCACTCTTTTGAAGATTCAAGAACTTCTTGAATCCTTTGGCAATGAGTGCCATGTCTTCATATGAGTCATCCTCCTCCTCTTCCATCTTGGATGTCTTCAAGGCAATATCCTTTTTCTTCTTAGGAGGAGATGTGGTAGCCTTTCTTGATTCATAGGCTAGAAGTCTTCCAATGACTTCACTCGGCTTCATTTCCTTGTAAGTGTCATTTTCTTCTAAAGCCGTCACTTTGGGTTCGAACCTCTCGGGAAGTGATCGCATGATCTTTTGCTTGATTCTTCTATCCGAGTAAGGATCACCAAGTTGGTGACTTTGGTTCACAATGTCCATTAGTCTCACTTGGAAGTCATTGAAGTGCTCGTGCTCTTCCATCCTAATGGTCTCAAACCGAGTTTGAAGGACTTGAAGCTTTGAGTCCTTGACAACCTCGGTGCCTTCATGTGCAACTTCTAGGATGTCCCATGCCTCTTTAGCAATCCTAGTAATTTGAATCAGTTTGTACTGATTTTCACTCACTGCACATCGGATGGCATGAATAGCCTTGTTGTTCCACATGGAGTCAATAAATTCTTGAGGACTCCACTGTGCCTTAGGCTTGAGAACTTCTTCTCCTCCATCCGTAGAAGTCATCATAGGTGGAGCATATCCATCTTCAACCGCCATCCATGCCCTATCATGGATTTGGCATATGTATGCTTCCATCTTCCCCTTCCATGAGGAGTAATTATCGCCGGTGAGCAACGGTGGCCTCACGCTCGACGCTCCCTCTTTGCTCATCCCGAAACCACTCATAGTGTTTGGATGAATGCAAATGAGATGAATGCAAAATGTATGAATAAATCAAAAAATCACACAAAATGCAAAACACACCAAAATAAGCAAGGATCACCTATGTATGTCTAGGAACCCGCTCTGATACCAATTGAAACAAATAATAGCACGGTGTGTATAAAGCTATCTAGAGGGGGGGTGAATAGATTTTACGCTTTTTACCCAATTTTTCGTGTTAGTCAAAATTACGAAAATGCCCTCAAGATAATATAACCAAGCAATTGTAATATGGTGCGGAAATTAAAACAACACTTGGTTTTTACGTGGAAACCCTCACGGGAAAAACCACGGGCTATGTAAGTAAGCCACACTCGAACCTCGAATCCACTAAATGTGCAAACGATTACAACCTAATCCCGGAAGTAATCACACACCTACCTAATCCCGGTATGAGTGAACCTAGTCCAATTTGCTTGCGTTCTAAGCAACCTAATCCCGGATGCTACACACAAGACTTACTTTCTCTTTGAAGAGAATACAACCCTAAGTGAATATATGTGAATATCCAAAATGCAACATAGAGCAAGGGAAACCCTATATGCTTATCTAAGATGATTAATATGCAATTAAGTATAATCCTAGATATCAAAACTAAATGACATGTCAATTAGTTTAGCTAATCAATATTAAGCACAAAACCTAATATGCAAGCACAATATAAAATCTCAAACATACATCATACTCATCTCAATATTGTATCTAAAGCATACAAAATAACAAACAAGTAATTAATTGAGATTGCTAGATAAGAGAAACACAAAACATGTAAGATATTAGTGAAAAGCTTACCAAGCAAAGTATGATGAAGATTCCATGCTAGATGACATCTAGATGATCTAAGATGATGCTAGATGATGATTGATGATCATGAAAAGTGTTTGAGAATCAAGAATGGAGTTCTTGGAATTTTTCTTCTCTTTGAAAAATATCCTAAGTATGAATTCTGAATATGAACTCTCTTAATTGACCTAAAGTCAAAGTGGCATATATATAGGGGGCCAAATCAAAGTGTGGTCGTTTAAGTAAGTTTCAAAGAAACGCGCCAATCGGCGGTTTAAATCGGCGGCCAGGCCGCCGTTAATGACCGCCGAACTGAGCTCGTGAAGAACAGAGCAAAAACGGCGGGTCATTCGGCTGTTTCGTGACCGCCGATTCCAACCGCCGAAACAGAACAGAGAGATCAAAATCGACCAGGTATGAACGGCGGTTTCGAACGGCGGTTTAATGCCCGCCGTTTCAACCGCCGAATTAGACCGAGAGATAAATCAATCAGGTCTCGAAACGGCGGTTTTGAACGGCGGTCGTGACCGCCGATATTAACCGCAGAAAAGCTTCAGACCAATCTGGACTGAAACGGCGGTTTAATTCGGCGGCCAGGCCGCCGATCATAACCGCCGATCACCTAGAAAGGTGAAAACCAAGGAGAAGCCAAGGGCATTCTCCATAGGCGGTCCTCGCGCTAAACCAAGCACATTCTCGTGCATGCGCGGACGTTTCCGAAAGTTATCGGGAAACGAATTAACACAACAACAAGACACAATAACACACAACAAAATATAATAAATAAGTGCAAGTGTGAATTGTGACAAATGAAGAGAATGCACACATATGCAATGAATGTTTAGTGTGTGTGTGCTTCTAAATCTCTTCAAAGAAAAGTAAGCACATAGAAATTTACCTTCGGTGCTTATCAACACGAGGTCTTCAAAGGGCTTCGAACAAGAAGACCGATACTTAGGCTACCCTTACAAAGAACCCCCACATATGGTTTGATCACGAAATAAGCCAATTAAAAACAACGGGAATCCTTACAGTATATTCTTCTTCTTCTGATTGGGTGATTCCAGCGACCTCTCTTACAGGCGATGGCGTCCTTCGAGCTTTCCTTGGTGGGGATATTCTCCTGAAGGAGCGCGGTCTGCTAGGCGGTAGCGGAGGCAAGCGGTAGGTGGACCGGTTTGGAGGGTTGTTTCTGAACTTGGGAACCAGCTCCTTTTCCTTTCTTTGGTTGCTGGTGTCCCTTTTTTGTCACTTGCTGGAGCATGATTCGTTATGCTCTATCTTGATACGGTATTGCTCGTCCAACTGCACTTGCTCCAGAGCTTGGCTATACGCTTCTTGATAAGTCTCGGGCTTATCTTTGCTAAAGGAGCGCCAAAATTTCCCCACCTAGAGGTTTTTTCTGAAGTTGGTGAGAGTTTCCTTCTCGACGAACACCGCCATTTGAATGACTTCCTTATGGAAGCGCTCCACATTGGATTTGAGCTTCTCCCCACGCTCCTGGACTATGTATTGCAGCAGGATGGGGTCTTTGGGGGGTGGCTTGACACCCTGGAATTGAGCGCAGAAGTCCCTTGACAGCTTGGTGAATGAGTTAACACTCCCCGCGGGGAGAGTTCTGAACCATGTCTTGGCGAAATCCGTGAGAGTGCAGGGAAACATCCGGCACATGGTCTTTCGGGAGGCGTTCTGCACCTCCATTTGCTGCACGAAAGACTCCAGATGACTTAAGAGATCTTCCACGCTTGAATATACTTTTTCGGGCATTTTGAACTTCGGATGGAGGGTAGCATGTCGAACTTCCCTTGACAGCGGGGCATTCATCTCCCCGAGGGGGTCCTTCTTCATTCCCTTGTACTTGACCTTGTCTTTCTCCAGCTCCGCTAGGCGCTTGGCCATTTTCTTCATCTGCTCTTCCATCTAGTCTCGACCTCTTTCCCTTGATTGGGCTTCTACTCCCTCTTCCCTGGCTGCGGTCCCGGATGCGGCTGAAGCTTCATGATGGGCCTCCCTGCCGTGCTTGGGTGGGCTCCGGTTCCTGTAGCGGTTGTGCGTAGCTTCTGTCCTGCTCCCGGTGCCAGATATCTCTCTTGCCCCCATCGTGGCGGGGTGAGCCGGGCGGCCTAAAGAAGGCAGTGAGGTTCAGGGAGCGCCTACTTCCGATCAGGCTCTCCGCAGTTCCGGTGCTACTGCTCACGGCATAGTCCCAGTGGGCCCCAACCGGTCGAAGACTACTTTAGTGGGACCCAATCTGTCAAAAACGCGGGCCCGGTTGCTAGGTCCTGCCTCGCCATGATGTGAGCCCAGCAGCTCTTGTCGCAGTCCCTCTAGGAAGTTGGTGACGTGGCGGTTGAAGGCACTCGGCGGATGCGGTTCGGGAGAGGGAAGAGCTTCGACTGCGACAGCATTGGCTTGGATGTCCCCCTCTACCGCGGTAGCGGGCCTTGAGTTGGGGTTCCTTTAGAGGATTCAGCTCCGTGGGTAGCGAGATAGGAGCGAGGCTCAGATGGGTCGGCTTGATTCGTGGATGATCTCAACCACATGTTTGCTAGATCGACTAGAATGCTTTTGATGGTAAGAGAAAGACACACTGCGTGTGAGTTTGCCACAGACAGCGCCAAACTGTTATCCTGAAAATCCGTCGGATATTTTCCCGGGATAACCTGGACCATGGTGTACGGGGTGCACCGCAGCTAGCCTAGACCGGGTAGGGTGAAACCCCCTTTGGCCCGGGTACCAGGGACCGATACTATGCAGTAGGACCGGTCCTACAGGGTGGAACAGAGGTTGAGGTAGCGTACTAGTGTGGGAGGTGCGACTGGCACACCTTTGGAGGGGTAACAAGGTGGGCTTTTTATTACTTAACAGCGGAATACAACATACATTAGTCTACATGTACCACCTGGCTATTACAAAGGGGGTACTAGCGGGACGGGGATACAACTTGCATGAGTCCAAACTAGGCAGGGAGTTCATTCAATAGGTTGCAAATGGGAGCTTTATATATATGAGGCATCAGCCAAATAACATACACATAGGAGCTTTGACTAAGCGGGGCAGTAGCCAAGTAGAATACACATAGGAGCTTTGACCTAGCGGGGTAGTAGCCAAGTAGAACACACACATATGAGCTTTAACTAGGCGGGGTGGTGGCCAAGTAGGACACACACATAAGAGCTTTGACTAGGTGGGGTAGTAGCCAAGTAGGACACACACATAGGAGCTTTGACTAGGCGGAGTGGGAGGTTTTTCTTTTTTCAGGCCAGCCAAGTCTCTGTGGGATGTAGGGGCATTTTATAGTGTGTCTAGTTGGGGGGTAGGTGGAGGTCCTATGTTTAGGTGGGAACCCCCGGTTAAATCCCCACCGTTCCCCACTATCCACAATGGCGGTCACAAGGAATCAAGGGTTAGGATTGTGCCCTGCTGGCTTTGCCGTGGCATGAGCATCCGTTTTGGTAGGTGGGGGCCCTAGTTCCTAGGGCGTAATTGGCGGGGCTGATCCCAGCCACTGATCTAGGGCAGGATCGGGGTTACCACACGCCTTGGAGGTTTCTGATCGCTCCACCTAGGCCTCAGGCCCAAATCAGAGACTCTGTAGGGCTGAGGTGATGAAAAGGTGGCGTTTCCACGAGCTTTGATTGGTCGCAAGGGGCCTTCGTGGCGGTGGGAAGTCATTGTCAAGGTTCTGGCCTGGCGGGGGACAATGTCAGCGCCTGTCCCGCTGCACCCTGTCAGGCGTTCCCTTTCACCATTTCCTTCTTCGTGCTGGCTGCATTTCTGCAAGTATTTTGCTGAGGAAACCAGCATCCTCTTGCATGTAAGGGATAGTTGACCTCCAATTAGGGCTGATATGTAACGTCATCCAACTGTTGATGCAGCGCTGCTAGTAGGCGATCTCGACTGTCGATTGCTGTCTTTCCTCAGTCATGCTTACTGCTTCCTTATTAATGAGGCGACATTGGCGCCTTGCAGGTGTTCTCAGCACCCTTTTCGTCCATGTGAGCTGGAAGCAGGGATTGGCGTCAGCCTTTATGGAACAGGACGGGCTGGCGAGCTATCAAGGGTTCTTCTAGAGAGGACCGCTTGAATCGTAGGAGGGTGCCGTGGGGGACGAGGTAGTGGCCTCTGTGGCGAGTATGGCTACTAGAGCGGAACCGTCACTGGAAGACGCAGTTCTTCTTATTGGGTGATGCAACGGGAGCCGGGTTCCGGATGGGTCGTGGCTTTGGAGGTGGGCTCCCGCCTGGGTCAGGTACTATTTCTTCGAAAGCACTCTCATGGGAGGAAGCCGGTTCCGGGTCGTGCAACGCTTAATCCTAGTGCGCACGTGAGAAAGCGTGGTTACAAAAGGGCCGGGTCCTTCTTCCTAACAAGCGGGCTGGACTAATCAGGAGTGCCGTCGTGGTATGCAAAACAAGTGGGAGAAGCTCTTCCTTGAATTAATTGCCTAAATTTCCGGTTAACACTATCTTTTGCTCGTCCTCGAGCAAAACAATCATCAATCAACCCCTAGACATTTATCAAGCTATTTCTCAACAAAATATTTAAACAAGTTCAAATCAACCTATCAAGATTCTACTAGCCATTGATTGATAAGCGAAACCAAATAATGAAGAGATTAAAACAATGATGCACTAGTAAGGACCTATTCATGTAAGAAAATGTCAAGTAAAAATTAAAAACATGCCACTTTTAGATATGATTGCACGCAGCGCGATCTCACATTCAAAAATGCCTAAGCTTCAAAGCAAAGGTACTGTTCAGTTTAGAATGTAATTCGCCTTGATAGTTATTCCTTACAGGATTCTCTCATTTCTTCTCTCAGAACCCTAAGCTTTCCTCAAAAGTACATATGCAATATGAGTTAATTTCATAAAATCAAATTGATTGCATATGATGATATTTTAAAATGTAATTTCTGAAAAATATGGTCCCATGAATGGATTTGCACATCATGAATTAGAAAGAACATGCGAAAACTACAATTCACAAAATGGACATTCCTAAAGATCATGAAGGTCTTTCTTTGGTTATAACGGGGTTTGGGTGAATGGTGAGTTAAATAATGGGTCAAAAAGATCACAAGGAACCAAATGATTATACTTTCGGCTTACATTCTAGTACAAGTTCCACTTGCTTCACACATTCATTTACGCCTTTGGCGCCTATTACTTACAATAATGTTTCAAATGCATATTCACTACTCAAACTTTTCTTGAGTAGCCTATTCAATTTCTAAACCCTCTATCTAGGCCAATTGTGTCTAATTCATATTTTTCTTTTCATTTTATCTTTTTCTTGGCTTTGCTTTTTTTTTTTTTTTTTTTTAGTACATCTTTTTCATTTCAATCTTTTTCTTTTCTTTTGCTTTTGCTTTTCTTTTGCTCTAAACACAAAATTACATGCCTAGGTACATGCATCAACATTTTTACATAAAAGAGCTTACATATATAACCTAAGCCTTTAGCAAAATCATTCGGTTGAGGTAAGTCAACTATTTAGGCTATATGGTTAATTTAGATGTGGTTCACAAAATGAAAAGCTTACGATGTATTTGGCTTCAAAAGGGCTTAGGAGCACACACATTTAAGAGGGTGAGGAAGTGTTTTAGTCTAATTACGGTTTTCTTCACATGCATTTCCTAGAGTCCTTTCTAAAGGTTTGTCCATGAGCAAATCAAAGCATCAACAAGCAGTCTATAGTATTCTATGATATGCAATATTTGAGTGCAATGAGACATATAAATGCTTAAAAGAGTGAAATTTTGACAACTCAAAATATGCTTCTTTTTGGGCCGTGTTTGTGATCCTCTCGGGAATCTCTACTATTAATTCTTAGCCCTTCGAGCAACAATGATAATCCACTCTAACATTTTGAGAAAAATATGCACACGCTTTGTTCAATGAAGTCCCAAATGGCATGACATTAATTTAAACCATACAATGACAAAGATGCACAATTCCTCACTACTCATGTAAATCATAATCTCAATAAGCAAGGAATGCTCAATATGGTATTATCACAAAAATTTGAAAAATCGGCTCAAATTGTAAAACCAAGCATGGAGAGTAAAGTGGTGTTGCGCAAATGTACCCCAAAATCTAAATTGGACATTGTCCTCAATGTTCATGGGAGGAAGAAAAAAAAAATTTACATGGCGCAACCCATTCATTAAAAGCGAAAAATTCATATATCAAAGGCAATATTCAATGAGTGTCAATATGTAGGAATATTGCTCTCTTATCCTAATATGCACAATCATCCAATCGACAAATATCATGCAAGAAAGAACAAAATCCCTAAATCCTCTACCAGAGTTTCAATGCACACACTTATTCTAATCAACAAAACAAGAAAAACAACGAGAAAGAAATAAAAACAAGAATGAAAGATAATAATAAACATAAAGCAATAAAATATCCAACATAATAAACTGAAAATTAACCAAAGTACTAAACAATATCCAAGTAAGTAAATGATGCAAATGATGATAGTCAAAAATAATGTCTAAAACATGGTGGTGATATCAATCTGACTCCTCATCTGACTGCTCATAATCAACTCTTCCCTTTCCTCTCGGGTCCTTCTTCCTTTGTTCTTTTGCCGCAGCCGCTCTCCGGGCTTGCTCCTCTCTCCATCTCTTATGTGCTGCTGCCTCATCCACTAAAGGACCTCCTGTGGAACGAACTCCCTGATCGGTGAGTGAACGGGCTAAAACCTCCTCTAACTGGGCTGCCTTCTCAGCGGCAGACCGTGCAGTCTGTAGGACCGAGACTGGTGCCGTGACATTGGGCCCTGGTACTGTGGCTGGAAAGGATGGAGTTACTGCGACTGGATCAGTGGTCCTCCTAGGTCTCCTGACATATGGGGTGAGCTTCAAATCCTAACGGAGCTCTGTGAAGCCTATGACCACGGTCTCACTCAAATCTCTAACCAGACTCTCTAGAGTTGTCTGTCTAGTAATAATATCTGACTGCTTCATCTCTAGGTTCTTCTGCCTAGCTTCTAAAGCCAAACCATCAGCGTGTAGAATATCAAAGTCAGCAGTCTGAGAGCCCATAATGCGCTCTACACCATCTAAAATTCGAAGACCTATAGGCTGACTAGGATCATCAACAATAGCGGGTCCCCCAATATCCTCATCATCATCAAAGCGCTCCTCATCTGGAATCACCTCATCAAACTCTGCCTCTGCGCTCATGCCAGTCTCAGATCTGCGCACTCTCTTCTGCCTCCCAGCAATTGGTAAATCTCCATGCTTGCTTAGCAAGCGACGCCATGTAGTCAAATCGATATCAGATACATGGGGTTTAAGCACATCCCTAGATAAATCCACACCTGCCAATCTACACGCCTCTGTAATCTGGCATGGAAAAGGAAGAATATCTGACTCTGACTCATTTCGCCCAATCCTCTGAATCTCCATCTTCACTATAATTCCCACATCAATGGGCTACCTTTCCATGATATAATGCAAAATCTGAGCTACCTCAAAAGGAACTGTAGACCTGTGGGAAACCGACCTAAGTGAGGAGTTTAGGAAGATATTCCAAAATGCAGGCTCAATCTTCAAGTTGGACTGTTTGAGAGCGTATCTTTTAGCCATCCAGATCGTCATAGGAATGATTGTCAAAGTGTTTGCGAAGTCTATCGAGTTTTTCACATATAAGGGATTCTTGGTAATCCCCTCCACCATGCGTTCTCACAACCCTTCGAATTCTAACAATGTGGTCCCAAAATAGATGTTAATGTCCGCAGCATTCAAAAAGATGGGAACCCCTCTGACCAAGATTGGACCACCTCTCATGAACTCACCGGGGTTCATGCCTGCATAAAACTCCCTCACGAGTCTCTCACTGTAATAAGGAGGAGTAGCTACTAAACCTCCCCATCCCATGTCATTCACTATCGTTGGATTGGGGGTATTCACCAAATTTTCCAAATTGATTCCCCACTCAGGCCAAATCTTCTTTTCGCTAAATGTGTCAATTTGGTCCTGAAAATCCTTATTCAGTGTGCATTCTGGTACCGTCTTCTTCGGCTTACTTCCCTTTCCTCCATTGTTCGGCAATTTCATCTTGGGAGCCATTAAGTGTCTAACTAAAATCCGGCAGCACCACGGCCCTTAATTGACAAAACCACACTCTCCAATCTCCACAATCAATTACAAATATTACCTCAATGTCTCAATACCTCCAATATGCACAATACCACTAGAAAAATCCAATCCTAGGCACTATTCACTTCAAATCAAACTCAAAACCACCCCTAGTGTATCTAGATGCAATGTAGGATGATTGTGAATGGAAAAATTGAAGAACTAGAGTGATTGCTTACCAATTGTGACGATTACGTGCATGCCACGGCTTGAGAAGTTGAGAAAATTTGAGAGGAGACGCTCTTTTGTTTTGTGTGGCGCTTGTAATTTAGCAGTGAACACTTATATGATGATCACCCTAGGTCGCCATTTGTCCACTCAGACGCCATGGCTACCTCATGGCGACTTCGATCAGGTCTGGTGCTTGTTGCATGTGGTCGCCATTTGTCCCTTTTGGTCGCCATGGCGACCTTCTGGTGACAATCACTTTTCTGCAAATTGGACCTGTTTCCTGCAAATTTCACCAAACACAACATAAGTTCATATTTCACAACATACTAACAAGGAAATTGGAACACTTAATTGAAATTTAAACAAGCAAAAAGACAAACAACGAGAGCTAAAATAAAACACACAAACTTTATTCAAAGCATAAAATGTAAAATTGCAAGTCCGCACTAGCGCATCCTATTATGCAAATTCAGACCGTGATACTCATTATAAGGGTCAACCAAGCATTCATTCATCTTTCTCTTAACTACCAAAATTGGTCCTCTAGGTTCAACCCGGACTTTGTCCACTAA
Organism: Acer yangbiense; assembly: GCA_008009225.1. Classification (NCBI taxonomy): domain Eukaryota; kingdom Viridiplantae; phylum Streptophyta; class Magnoliopsida; order Sapindales; family Sapindaceae; genus Acer; species Acer yangbiense. The sequence continues at coordinate 15,433,692 of CM017767.1, forward strand.
TTCCTTTCTAACCCAAATTTTCTTGACATGATTAGGTCTCATCCTAGGTTGAGTTCTTTCATAATTAGCATGCTTTAAAAATTCAAAACACCTAGATTTAATATGACCCTTCCTATGACAAAAATAACAAGATAGGGAAGAGAAAGGAATTCTCCTTTTTTTCATTGGAGTTTAAGCATTGGAGTGGCCCTCCATGGTAAGTGTTTTGATTGCTTGGTCCATTCGGTCTATCTCCACCAAATGATCACACTCCTTGTAGGGAAAAATACCGTAGTACACGCAGCGGAAGCGAGACTAAAAATAGATTTAGTAACTTTTAAAATTTTTCCTTTTTATGAACCTTAAACCCTTTAATCAATTAAACACATATATTATCTAACAAAAGAATAATACCTTTTGTCTGTAGGGAAAAATACCGTAGTACACGCAGCGGAAGCGAGACTAAAATAGGAGTTTAGTATAGTTTAAAATTTTTCCATAATTTGAACCTTAACCCTCTAATTAATTAACATATAATACTAAAGATATCATACCTTTGTCGCGTGATCCGATTGACATTGCGTCGATGGTAATCCGCAAGATCTTCCAATCCAATCACGAACGTGAATCACCTAGGAGCGTGGTCTCCCTTCTCTTTGAATTGTGTACCTGAGGATGGATTAACAAAACTTTTTCTTTTTCGTTAGTCACAACAAATTCCAAGAGGCTACAAAGAATGTTCCGGTCACTTTTGAATTCACAATCGTTAGATCGAAACTCGCGTGAACCTTATTCGAAATTGTACACAAAACCTTTTGATATAAAAGTTACTAGTGCACTATCGAAATAAGAACAAACTTTTCTCTCTTTTCCTCTTTGCCGAATTCTCACACTAATCTAAGAGTTGGATTCTGTTTTTCTCAAGCAAAAGAAAAATATTCTCAAGCCAAAGACCTAGGGTTTTTCTTTTATCAATATAATATATATATGTATGTGCGCACGAATTGCTTGCTGAATATCATATATATGTTCAACCAATTATGCTCTCCTTATAAATAATATATATATCCTCATATATATAACGAATTCTGCATGCCTTATTCTGCATGCTATTTCAATATATATATATCTCAATGTATTCCTGCTGCACCATATAATATATATATATTACCGTATGCTTTTTAAATATATATATATATATATATTCCGGCAATTAATTGCCATATATATTTCATATATATCTATATATTGAAGCCGAAATCCTTTACCATGTAGGCTTTGTGTCTTTTGACTTAAATCCTAACCCTAGGTAGATTTCCTTAGAATTCTAAACCCTAATCCAACTCTTTAGTGTATTTGTGACTATATCAAAGACTTCCTAATTTGACTAGATAAATAAATCTCTTATTTATCTACTTACCAAATAAAGTCTTTTATATTTATTATACTACCACAATAGTATACTACTAAGAAACATATTTCCTAGTCAGAAAAAGATTTTGATTTTTAATTAAATAATTAATTAATCAATTAATTAATTTCCATTTAATCAAATAATAAAAATAAAACAATATAATATCATATATATATCTCGGCCATATATATTAATATATCTATATATTGTTTTCTATTTTATTAAATCCATTGGACCTTAATAAAAGGCCCACATGTGAACCATACCCATTCTTACTAAAAGAAACAAGCCCATATGCCTTTCATTAATATATTAATATAACTGATCAGCCCATTAAATAAATAATGTGCAAATTATATTCTTAATATATTAAATACAATTCTAGATGGACCCATAAATTGGTCCGGTAGAATATATCAAGTGATCCATGCAAGTCCGTGTGGATTGGGGATCTTGGCGGGCCTATCTAAATTTAAACTCCAATAGACATAACCCAATCACAATCAACAAATGATTCACTTAGGTTCAATCTATTAATTTTAGTTCATTCCACTAAAGAACTAAAATTGCACTCTGAAATAAAGATGGAATAAGTAAATGATTCTCATTCATACCCTAGACAATCTTATAGGAGATGGTGTATCCTCGTGAAGAATATCAGTAATCGCCAAGAGCTCATAGACCGCCTATAGCTCTCCAAGTTACCATATTTACTCATATGACCACATTTTGAACTTGGATATTTTGACTTGTCCAGAAGCCATGTTTCAATAGACTCTACCGAAAACTTAACGTTAAGATTTAATATCCAATACCTCAAAACATCCATATGATGATATTCTACTCTCATTTAATAAATGGAGCCACGATGTCCATATCTATAAATGAAGTCCTCTATCGATTAACAAATGAATACCACCAAACTATCGAGGATAGACTATGCTATATAATCGTACTCATTGATAACTCAAATGATAACACTTGCAACCATAAGTCCATCATTTATCTCAGGATTAAGATAGACTCTCCGATTGTCCTGATAATGAAAAGACTTTTATCTACTGACGGTTCTAGATAAAGTATTTCATTGTGATCCAGTTCAATGCACCTAGTGCACTAGATCTTTTACTCAAAGCCACTTTGATGATTTTAGACTCACATAACACATTTGATCCCACTCAAATGCCAGTAAAAGAATCTACAACTTTAACAAGATAAAGGTGCCCAACCTTTAACTTAAGTTGTGAACATTATTCAAGACTAACTAAAGAATTGTGTCTACCACATACATATCCAGATGTACGAACAATTCTTCTTTTCTCATAGTCTTTTGACGTTATGATTATTTACTTTTGACAATTATAATATTTAAACTATAAATGCTATAAGATTTGTTAAACCAGAAATCACATTATTAATATGAATAGATTGTCAAAAACACTATTACACTCTTTGCTATTGAGCATAATCCTAACAATCTCCCACTTGCGCTATAGCAAATGTGTCATATCTCTCATTCCCATGTACCCCTATATACAATTTCCCTTAAAAGATGATACTTTCTTTCAATGTGTTTTCCTCTCTTACGACTTCTTGGTTCTTTCGAATTAGCCACTACTCCACTGTTGTCACAGTAGATAGTGTTCAGCTTATTCGCACTGGGAACCACTTCCAAGTCAATCAAGCTCTTTGGTAGCCTCGCATGTAACAACATACTCAGCTTCCATGGTGGAATCAACAATACATGATTGCTTGATACTCCTCCATATGACTGCTCCTCCTCCAATAGTTAACACAGATCCTGATGTGGATTTTCTGGAGTCAGAATCTGATTGAAAATCAGAATCTATATACCTAACGGGAATTAAATCCCCTCCAGAGTATACAAGCATATTATCTCTCGTTCTCTTGAGATACTTGAAAATATGCTTGACTGCCGTCTAGTGATCAGGACCAGGTTTCGATTGAAACCTGCTAACTATGCCAACAGCAAAACAAATATCTGGTCTAGTGCAGAGCATTGCATACATGAGACTTCCAACTGCCGAGGCTTATGGAACTCTACTCATGAATTGCTCTTCATGCTCATTCTTAGGAACTTGTTCCTTAGAAAGTTTGATTCCATGTCTGAAAGGTAACATACCTTTCTTCGAATCCTGCATGGAAAACCTAGACAAGATCTTGTCTATGTATGAAGCTTAGGATAATGCAATCGTTTTATTCTTTCTATCCCTTATTACTTGGATACCTAGAATAAAACTTGCTTCTCCTAAGTCCTTCATATCAAATTGTTTTGCTAACCATTCTTTTATTGATGTCAATACACCTACATCGTTTCCAATGAGTAGTATATCATCAACATAAAGAATCAGGAAAACCAACTTGTCGCCCTTAATCCTCTTGTATACACAAGGTTCGTCAAGATTCTGAATAAATCCAAAACCTTTCACAGCTTGATTGAAGCTTATGTTCCAGGATCTGGATGCTTGCTTTAATCCATATATGGATTTCTGCAACTTGCATACCTTTTCCATTTGGCCCTTTTCAATGAATCCTTCTGGTTGCATCATGTAGATGCTTTCGTCAAGACTTCCATTAAGGAAAGCTGTCTTGACGTCCATTTGCCAAATCTCTAGATCTAAAGATGCTGCAATGGACAAGAGTATCCTAATGGATTTAAGCATGGCCACAGGAGAGAAGGTTTCCTCGCAATCGATACCTTCTTTCTGTGTTTACCCTTTAGCTACCAATCTAGCTTTAAAGGTTTCCACCTTTCCATCCATACCTCTTTTCCTCTTGTATACCCACTTGCACCTAATGGGTTTTATCCCTTTAGGCAAGTCTACAAGGGACCAGACTTTCTTATCGAACATAGATTCAATCTCAGATTGCATTACCTTTTGCCAATGGCGACTATCAACATCCTCCATTACTTCCTTATACGTGTAGGGATCATCGTTATCCGGGAGATTCTCCACTGATTCTCCCAGACCGATGTATCTTTCAGGTTATGTTCTAACCCTCCCACTACGACGAGGAATGGCAGGTTGTTGATCTTGTGTTGGATTGGAACTTACAATTGGGTTAGGTTGTGTAACCTCTCGTGGAATTGTATCTCCTGACATCTCATTCAGGACAATTCTACTTCTAGGTACAAAATCATTCATATAGTCCTTTTCCAGAAATTTAGCATTTGTCGAAACAAATACTTTAAGAACTGAAGAACTATAGAAATAATATCCTTTAGTTTCTTTTGGATACCCTACAAATATACATGTTTCTGAACGGGACTCCATCTTTTCTGTCTTTCCTTTTAACAGATGTTCAGGACAACCAAATATCCTTAAGTGTTATAAACTAGGCTTGCGCCCAGTCCACAACTCATGCGATGTTTGAGGAACTAACTTAGATGGTACAAAGTTTAGAATGTATATAGCAGTTTGTAAAGCATATCTCCAAAAAGAAATAGGAAGTGTTTAATAACTCAACATAAACCTAACCATGTCTAAAAGAATTCTATTTCTCTTTTCTGCTACCCCATTCTGTTGAAGTGTACCCGGTGCAGAAAACTGAGAAACTATCCCATTATCAATAAGATATTGCTGAAACTCACCAGATAGATATTCTCCACCATGATCAGATCTCAAGATTTTTATGTGTTTCTCAAGCTGATTTTCTACTTCAGCTTTGAATGCTTTGAACATGTCAAAAGCATCCGACTTATGTCGCATGAGATACACATAGCCAAATCTCGAGTAATCATCTGTGAAGGTGATGAAGTACTCATATCCACCTCTAGCTTGAATGCTCATAGGACCACATACATCAGTGTGTATCAATCCTAAACATTCAGTGGCTCTTGCACCTTTGGCCGAGAACGACCTTTTGGTCATTTTACCTTCCAAACAAGATTCACAAGTTAGTAGATCATCAACCTTTAAGTCACTTAAAGGTCCGTCACTTACCAATCTTTTAATCCTATTAAGGCTAATATGACCTAGGCGTAAATGCCATAGGTAGGTTTCATCTATTGATAATTTTTACTCTTTTATGATTAGGTTTCGTTAATTCTGTGTCCAACAAGTGAGAGATATTTTTATGCAAAAAGAATAAGCTGTTTTCCAATGTACCTTTGCAAATAAATTTGTTATTCTTACTAATAATAAAATCTTTATTAAAAGTAACCGAATATTCAAATTTATTCAAACAAGAAACTGAAATTAAATTTCTCTTGAATTGAGGTACATAATAAACGTCTATCAAATCTAAATGCCTAAAAGAATCTAGATTAATTCTAATATCTCCCACTGCACTTGCAGACACTAACGTTCCGTTGCTCAAACGCAAGTTGATTTCATTCTTATTCAACTTTCTCCTTTCTTGGAAACCCTGTAAGGAATAGCAAACATGATTTGTAGCTCCAGAGTCTATGATCCAAGAATCTGTAGAATCTGCCAGAAAACATGTTTCAAGATAATTAATATTACCTTGTTCCTTCTTGTTCTGGGACTTTGGGCAATTTCTTTTCCAATGTCCCTTTTCACCACAAAGGAAGCACTTCCCTTTGATCTTGGTTACTTTCTTGGTCTCCTTCTTGGTAGGCCCAAGTTGCTTTTTCTTCTGTTGTTCCTTGACCTTCTGACGGGTCTTTAACAGTAGCAACTTTACCAACCATATGAATCCGGGATTCATAAGTAGGAGCAGGTGGTTTAGGAGCAGACAGAATAAACTTATGTTTTTCAGCTTGCAGCAACAACCCAATTTTCCTTTTCCATGTGACATAATTATCTCCAGTTAAAGTGTTATCTTTCAGGATGTTCATAAGTGATGGGGTCATGATTTCTGAATAAAACAAAAATTATATGAGTAAATAATCATGATAAAGAATTTTAAATATTTATCTTGAATTAAATAAATAACTCAATCATAAAAATTCAACGGTGATCTAACACCCATAAATGTTACGCCTCCTTTGGGAGTTCGCACCATTTACTAGTTAGACTAAGTCCCACCTAATTGTTAACATAACAACCAGCGTTTTCAATTTTAGCCTTGCAGTTTTATTGACAAGAACTCTTGGGAGGATATCAATAAAATTACATTGAGTGTGTTACCAAGATATCGACCCTCAATTTTCTCTCACGAAAATCCCTCCTTGGGGAGTAGATCTCGTTTGAGTCAATTTTCTAGTCTATCCTTGTAAGGAAGTATATTGCTAAATTCCATTCATGGACGCCCCTTGGGGGGATTACCAATAAATAATAAAGCTCAACTAACCTTGGAGGCCATAGGTGTTACAAAACACCTTCTCCCACTCAATTATTTAAGGCGTGTGATTAAATCCCATAGAATGATTTACCAAGTTATCTAGATGCCAATTAGATACCTAAATCATTCAATGCATGTTCATACCAAAAGAGATATATGAGTGGCATCCTATTCTATATGTCATGTTATCATACAATAACAAATATTGTAATATTTATGCAAAAACATAAATAGCAAACAATTTTGGTCCATCCTAGAAAAGCAAGTAAATTACAATTGTTTAGGAATACAAGATCTTCAAGTGGCCCATCAACCATACGCTCATCCCTCGGCTGGCCCCCATGGTGTGCACACCCCCAACCCCACAAGGGGCTGCGTGCGGCAGCCCATGAGGAATATAGGGCTGCCGTGAGCAGCCCACCATGATATGGGCTTGCCATGCACAGCCCAATCCACTCCTAGGGTGCGCACGGTGCTCGTTCTAGGTTCCGGTTGCTTCCTTTTCTTCATGTCTTCGAATCTTCAATACCCGAATACATTACAGTAGTATATAAACTAATATAATACAGCAGTAATTTTTTTTTTTTTTTTAATCACTGCAGTATTTTTTACAATAAAAAACTGCACCTAAATTTAATACAATAAAAAAAAACTGCACATAATATTACTACACTAAAAAAAAAAAAAAAATAGCAACTACCAAGAAGGAATTATGGCGATGATAGACCACCCTTCTTGTTACAAACCCGAAACAAAAATACATTGAAATTCTAGGACCAAAATCGAGCAACAACAATCCACATATAAAATAATAATATATATAAATCCATACATTCACATGTAATTATATATGCGAATACCTAGAGTGCCATCTCTTTCTAAACATGCATAATCACAATAAAAAGAATAGATTCACGTATATATACGTTAATTAATTAAAGGGTACAACCTAGGCTCTGATACCAATTGTAGGCAAAAATACGGTCAACGTAGCGGAAGCGAGACTAAAAATAGAGTTTAGATATAGTTTAAAATTTTTCCATAATTTGAACCTTAACCCTCTAATTAATTAACATATAATACTAAAGATATCATACATTTGTCGCGTGATCCGATTGACATTGCGTCGATGGTAATCCGCAAGATCTTCCAATCCAATCACGAACGTGAATCACCTAGGAGCGTGGTCTCCCTTCTCTTTGAATTGTGTACCTGAGGATGGATTAACAAAACTTTTTTTTTTTCGTTAGTCACAACAAATTCCAAGAGGCTACAAAGAATGTTCCGGTCACTTTTGAATTCACAATCGTTAGATCGAAACTCGCGTGAACCTTATTCGAAATTGTACACAAAACCTTTTGATATAAAAGTTACTAATGCACTATCGAAATAAGAACAAACTTTTCTCTCTTTCCTCTTGGCCGAATTCTCACACTAATCTAAGAGTTGGATTCTATTTTTCTCAGCAAAAGAAAATATTCTCAAGCCAAGACCTAGGGTTTTTCTTATCAATTATAATATATATATGTATGTGCGCACGAATTTGCTTGCTGAATATCATAATTGTTCAAAACCAATTATGCTCCCTTTAAAAATATATTATATCCTCATATATATATAACGAATTCTGCATGCCTTTATTCTGCATGCTATTCAATATAAATATCTCAATGTATTCCTGCTGCACCATATAATATATATATATTACCGTATGCTTTTTAAATATATATATATATATATATTCCGGCAATTAATTGCCATATATATTTCATATATATCTATATATTGAAGCCGAAATCCTTTACCATGTAGGATTTGTGTCTTTTGACTTAAATCCTAACCCTAGGTAGATTTCTTTAGAATTCTAAACCCTAATCCAACTCTTTAGTGTATTTGTGACTATATCAAAGACTTCCTAATTTGACTAGATAAATAAATCCCTTATTTATCTACTTACCAAATAAAGTCTTTTATATTTATTATACTACCACAATAGTATACTACTAAGAACATATTTCCTAGTCAGAAAAGATTTTGATTTTTATTAAATAATAATTAATCAATTAATTAATTTCCATTTAATCAATAATAAAATAAAACAATATAATATCATATATATATCTCGGCCATTATATTAATATATCTATATATTGTTTTCTATTTTATTAAATCCATTGGACCTTAATAAAAGCCCACATGTGAACCAGACCCATTCTTACTAAAAGAAACAAGCCCACATGCCTTTCATTATATATTAATATAACTGATCAGCCCATTAAATAAATAATGTGCAAATTATATTCTTAATATTTAAATACAATTCTAGATGGACCCATAAATTGGTCCGGTAGAATATATCAAGTGATCCATGCAAGTCCGTGTGGATTGGGATCTTGGTGGCGGGCCTATCTAAATTTAACTGCTCCAATAGACATACCTTGATCACAATCAACAAATGATTCCCTTAGGTTCAATCTATTAATTTTAGAGTTCATTCCCTAAAGAACTAAATTGCACTCTTAAATAAGATGGAATAAGTCAATGATTCTCATT